>CM064512.1:21145903-21675889 GCA_032716605.1 Paralithodes platypus
GAAGTGCTGTATGGATGGAACCTCCCCACACATGCAAGCAATACTCGAGACATGGTCGCACTGTGCCTCTACTCAGAGCAAAAAGCTGTGCATAGGTGAATAACCCTCGGAGACGGTTGAGCACATCTAACTTCTGGGAAGCTGTTATTTCAAGAGTGGTAATATGATGTTTCCAAGAAAGGTGGGATGAAAATGAGACATCAAGAATATTGAGAGAAGATGAAGGGTTGATTTGTGCATAGTTGTGAGTGGATTTGTGAATAGTTGTGAGTGGATTTGTGCATAGTTGTGAGTGGATTTGTGCATAGTTGTGAGTGGATTTGTGCATAGTTGTGAGTGGATTTGTGCATAGTTGTGAGTGGATTTGTGCATAGTTGTGAGTGGATTTGTGCATAGTTGTGAGTGGATTTGTGCATAGTTGTGAGTGGATTTGTGCATAGTTGTGAGTGGATTTGTGCATAGTTGTGAGTGGATTTGTGCATAGTTGTGAGTGGATTTGTGCATAGTTGTGAGTGGATTTTAAGCGCCTCCATTTGCCAACCATAATATTTATTAATTTATGTTATTATGTTTTTAGTTTTATTTATTATGTTGTGTTTTATTTATTGAGTTATTAACATTATAATTATGTGTTAATGCCGATCCTGGCAATACAGGACGTCCAAGGAGTAGAATGACTCCGGTGCAGCAGCAGCATAATATACAGACAGTTTGGTTCACTGGCTGGATGTCAAGGGTAAACAGTCACGGTAGGAGAGCTTTGGTTGTTTTCTGGACACCCTTCTCCCTCATGTTTAGCAACATAAAGTTTGAGATCTTAAGACGTTCGCTTCATTAGTTTGGCGATTTTAAGACTTTTTAGGTGGCGACTTTTTCCTGGCGAGCCATAGCGAGTCTGTAATTTAGGACGAACCGGCGTTTGGCCGGGACATTTTTCACAAATGTAAATTGCTGGGGTGTCTAGGGAGTATTTGTTATAGCTTGACGGAGGGTTTGGGAGGAAACTGAATAGATATTAAATAATGAACAAATAACAGTAACAAACACAGTAAAAACATTATTTTAATTTCCTAAAGCTGGCAGACATTATTACCATAGTCCAACATCAGCCAGACATTATTACCATAGTCCAACATCAGCCAGACATTATTACCATAGTCCAACATCAGCCAGACATTATTACCATAGTCCAACATCAGCCAGACATTATTACCATAGTCCAACATCAGCCAGACATTACAACTAATTCCAATATCTGGCACACATATATTATCTGACCAACATTAATACGATGTCCAACATCTGGCAGACAGCATTGACATATTTCAATATGTGGCATTTCATCATTAACAAAATTCAATCTCTGACAAACATTACAATGTCAAATTCCAACAACTGTCAGACATCATTAGTATGTGTGGGTGTGTGCATGTTTGTTTTGTACGTGTATGTGCGTGTGTCTGTGTCTTTGTGTTGTATTTTATGAATGTTCCCAGTGACGGATGTAACACTTATATGATAGTACAATATTATTATTCTGTCACCAAAATACATATGTTTCCCTAAAAATAATATTTGCTTCATTTCAGCCATTGTCAAGAATGGCGTGCGGGTATGCTGTTCATTTCATAAGCACGCTGGCTTTTAATTTAAGCAAATGTATCCCATTGTACCAACGACACTTTCTCTTGCCAGGACAGAGGCCATATTGTTAACCCTAGGTGCAGTGAATGTTTTCCCTTTTATTAACAAACAAAATACAATCGTAAACACAAACCCACAAGCTCCAAAGAGAGAGAGAGAGAGAGTAATATGCACAAACCACATCTTCCTACACATACCTTATAATTATATTATCTTACCCCTCCCTCTCCACCCCTCTTAACCCGCCCCCCCCTCCCCCCCCCCCCCCCCTCCTTCTTCTCTGTTTTTCCTCCTACCTTTGCTGTTGGTCATAAGACACATTTGTGTTTTTCCTAACTAATGACGATATCAATGAAAAGACGATTCCTAGTTGCCAAAATTGAATGAAATGTTGATGCCTTCTGGCATTTAAGGCTGCTTATCGCTCGCTTGCCTGTTTCTGCGTATGTCTTTAGTGTGTGTGTGTGTGTGTTTGCTTGTTTTGGTCAATCAATATATATATATATTTTTTTTAAAGAGACAATGCACGGAGGAAGGAAAAACACAGATAAAACAAAAAGGTCCATGTGCCTAAAGGCATCCTCCATCCATAAAATGTTTGTAACAACTGGATTTAAACATTTGTAGATTGTAAGTTTGTGGAAAGCAATTCGAGGGAAGTGAATTCCAAAGAGTAGTAGCTCTGGGGATAAATGAATTCTGATAAGCAGAAGTTCTGCATTGTGGAGGAGAAAGTGTAAATTCATGGACGCTCTCAGCTGCCCTAGTTCTACGGGGAAAGATGTGGAGAGGCGGCACAATTGAAGCAAGTTCCTTGGAACAATTGCTGTGAAAATATCTGTAGAATAATGCAAGGAATGCAACGTTTCTTCGTATGGATAATGTAGGAAGGTCCTGTGTGATTGCATGGTTATTGATTAATCTAATAGCTTTATTTTGAATTTTGTCCAACTGCCTCAATGCAACCACTCCACTTCCACCCCACAGAAACAGAGGTGAACAGTAATCCATCTGAGAACGCACATTACTTTTATATATTACGGCCAACTGCTCGTCAATGAAGAATTCTCGAACTCTGTACAGGAGTCCCAGTTTTTTAGAGGCATTCTTAGCAATGCTTCTAACATAATGTGTCCAGCTCAAGTTAGTAGTTAATGTTACACCGAGCATGTAAATACTAGGGGAAGTGGGAATATTTACATCATTAATAAATATATGGGAGTCAGTGAGATTCCGTCGGTTAGAAAATTGAATGTACTTGGTTTTCTGTGCATTAAAGGAAACTATATTCTCTTGTCCCCATTCATTAATTCTAGAAAGGTCCTGGTTCAGAGAAATTGCAGTGTTTATTTTTGAATTTATAAGATCGGGTTGGGTGAAAGAATTGGTAAATGTGAAGGAACTGTGGAGTGTTTAGTCATCTGCGTAGGAATGTATTGGATTATGAGTGGTAGATATGAGATCATTGATATGAATGAGGAACAGAGTTGGTGCCAAAACTGATCCCTGGGGAACACCAGCATTTATTGAGTGAAATTGAGAATAAAGGCCATCTACCATTACACATATTTTTCTGTTGTGAAGATAAGAAGAAATTAGTGGAACTAATGATGCAAGGCCGTAGTGTGACATCTTCGACAATAAGGATTGATGCCAGACTCTATCAAATGCCTTTGATATATCCAGTGCTATTGTATGTGTTTCACCATGTTGGTCTGTAGCTTGGTTGATTTGATGCTTAAGAAGGCAAAGAATGTCTGCAGTTGATCGACATCGTCTAAAACCATATTGCCTATCACTGATTAATTTATTATTCTCCAAATGCTTAATTATGTGATTATTTAATATAATTTCAAAGACTTTGCCAAGAGTGGAAGTTATAGCTATTGGTCTGTAGTTTGATGGATCTGAAGAGGCACCTTTTTTAGGAACTGGATGGATGTTTGCTTCTTTCCAATACTTCTTTGTATACTCTGTCTGTTACCTTGATATTAATGTTGTGATATAGTTAACGTGATGTTATAGAGACTTATGCTTGACTGTCATCACGCCAATATTACTACCACCCCCTAATTATATAATCAAGTATAATTACCCGTCACGTTCCTCGGTGGTAATGTCCTGTGATAATTAGTGGATGTGGTCATGAATTTTCTGCCGGACACATGTTGGCCAATACTTCTCATATTCAACCTAGCCTAACTTACATGTACTAATATATTCAAACCCTGTTCCAGTTAGTTATATGTAAGTCAGTAGCCAAACCCGAAATTCCATAAAGGGGTTAAGAGGATCAGCAAGATGAACTGGGCTCCCGACAGGCAAATGGGCCAGCTCCGAGGCTTGTCATGCCAATACTGGGAATATATTCTGGAGGTGGGATTCCCAGTCCTGACCTCCAGGGCCTATCTGCACCACATAGATGGTATGTGTAAAGAATCTGTAGAAATAAAGAACTTTGGAGAGGTACTTTATGTATGTAAGACGTCATTCATAACGGATAAGGTGATGCCATAATGTTATGTATTGTTGATGACATCTGACCTGGTACAAATGTTGTGGAGAGATGGCAGTATATTACCATAGTAGTCCAGAGGACTGAGGGATAGCACTGTATACATTTAATGCACTATTATTTATTGTGGAATTCAAATATTATATTATAGGGTCTATATTATGGATGTTCTGGGCATCCTTAAGTAAAATCTCAAACATTATTGGGAATGCTCTTTCTAAAGGTATGTGTATGTATGTTTGTATAATGACACTGATGTTAATGTCTAGATTCACTATTCAGTACAACCACTAGCACTCTGAAGAGTATAGCAATGCTATTTATGTACATTGATATTTTGCTTTAATATCATAATCGCCTAATAAATTACAATTTCTTAAAAAAAATTCAAATAATCACAGACGTAAATTGGATATTTGTGGATAATATATACTAAGTAATGATTATAATCCATATTGTATACAATTCAAAAATCCATAAATGGCTAATCCCAGTATGATGAATAAATAATATGGACGAGGTAGATCATATAAATACAAATGTACACTTCTCTTTAGCAGTATAATTCCTCAAAATGGTGTGGCTATCTTAACCCATACAGTACCGTTGACATCCTTTTCATTATATTCTGGCAACTATTAGAACATTGTATTTAGCTAAGGAAGAACGTCTACCCATTAAAAGGCTGCAGACTATCTCATTTAATCCTTTTACCTACCACATATCCTTCCTAAGCTTCATAAACCCGTCTTAATGCAGCTAAAACAAATACAAAATCGTCACCGGTACTCTATGGGTTAATATAGATTAAACAATAACCCAATTGTATTATTAATTTATCAAAATAATCAAGGGTTGTTGTTGGGCGGTACTCCCGGGGAGTGTTAGGTGGCTGATAAGGACTGCTGGAACTCCTGTTTCACCAACTGGCCTCCCTAGCTGATCTTTTCAGTGTCACATCAATATTGAGGGCAACCCCAGCCTGCCCTCCAAAACACCTATCAATACATTATACTACAAACACCTTAAATACTAAACTAAATTTTTCCAAAAAATTACGAAATCTCGATTTGCCTCTGAGTCCCCCCCCGGGGGGGGGGGGGGGGGCCAGAAATGCGCCCATCAAGTCTGTCCCCTGGAAATGACTCGCCAAAATGCTCTTGCAACTATCTTCTGATCTCTCTACTATCTCACAATGGGGCAGGGAACACCTTGTTACATTCAATGCTTCCAAAACTCAATTTCTCCATCTGTCTACTCGTAGCCCACTTCTAGAAAACTTACTCTTCAACAACATACAAATTAACCCTTCATCTCTTAATATTCTCGGTGTCTCTTTTTCTTCTGATCTATCTTGGAAAGATCATATTACCACTCTAGATAAGACAGCTTCCCAGAAGCTGGGTGTGCTAAACCGTCTCCGGGGGTTCTTTACCCCTGCGCAGCTCCTTGCTCTGTACAGGGGCACAGTGCGTTCATGTATTGAGTATTGTTCACACATGTCGTCGGGCGAGATTCTCTCACACAGCACTTCTAGACAAAGTGGAAAGGAAAGCCTTTTGTCTCATTAACTCACGTCCACTAACCAATTCTCTGCAGTCTCTCTCTCTTCGCCTTAATGTTGCATCTCTCTCGCTATTCTACCGCTATTACAATACTCAGTGTTCCTCAGAGCACTCTCAGTGTATGCCACCCCTCTTCGTAGAGCACGTGGCACTCGTTTTGCAACACAATCCCACCCCTACACTGTGCAACTCTCCAACCCGAGAGTGAAACAATAGTTTCAATCTTTCTTCTATTAAACAGCTGAGCTCTAGAACTCTTTCCCAGAATCAATCTTTCCTTCTTCCTATGACTTAAGTTGCTTCAAACGCCGTGTGTCCAGGCATTTTGGCTCGAGCGTCCCTTGTTTACGGCCCTGTCACTCTTTCAGCTCTGGGGGAGGCACTCGGCACAGGCAGCTCTGCCTTTTGTCTCCCTCATTCACATAGAACAAAAACAAATATATATATACATATATATATATATATAAATATATGTATATTATACTGTATATAATATAAATGTATATATATATATATATCGGCCGCTCATGGCCGAGTGATTACGGCGCCCGACTCTCCCAAATATACCTGGAGTGAGTGGGTTCGAATCCTGGTGAGGATACCTCTTACCCAACCTAAGTTTCATTTGTTTTTATCTAGTTATAATAAACACGCTACACTGAACAGGTTGCTGAAACACGTTATCCTGTACCCGAGCACGAAGTTTGACAAACATGAAGAGCAAAAGAGAGGAAACATAATTAACTTTACTCTAGTCTATTTGTTTCCAGCTGAGGGTAAATTATCATGTTTCTATCTTTGTTACTCAGCTATAAGGTCGATTTTGTAGCGAAATATGATGGTAATTATGAAAACTTGGCATTAATAAGACACGCAACCATAGTAGTTTCATATATTTCCATTAACTATCGAGAAATCAGATACTAAGGGATTCAATTTACCATCAGCTGGGAAAAAATAGAGTATAGGGAACTATTACTAAACAAAGGCAGAGATGGGGGAACAGGGGGATTGATTAAATTACAGCTGAAAATATGAGAGAAAGAGAGAGAGAGATCCAGTAAAGACATGATAAGCAGAGAACGTAACCCCGCACTTTGACTTCCTCTCAGTGGAAAGTTATAATTTGAATCGTGTCATATGTGTTTTGAACTTGTGTGTGTGTGTATATATGAGTGGGCACATGAACATGAGTTTCAGATTGCACGCTTCAAATTTTAGTTTAGTTTGCAAATATATTCAAAGACAATCCGTCGTCAACAAACAATATAATTAATAACCATAATCCAGAAACGCGACCACAGTAAACAGACCTTCACAAGAGGACTAAGGATTGATTCGTGTGTTAAGGGATATTTGGGTGATAGATTGTGACGGGTACATAGCTTGATAAATTTGTTATTGGAAGCATTGAATACAAGTTTATCTCTGCCGCAATTGGAAATAGTTGATAGATCAGAAGATAGGTGCGCTATGGCCTCATTATGTGAGTTTGAAGTAACTATATGGGTGGTCGCTGTGGAAAGGTAGTTAAATAAGGTAAAGTCATCGGTATAGGTGTGGATAGGACTATATCGGCTCCGGTAACATCATTAATCCGGCAACGCGCGCCATTGTTTTTTAAAAGCGCCCTCCAAGCGAGCATATTTTGGTTCATTCCCGCCTAAAATCGTATTTTTCCGATAAGTATCGTTATTACTTATTCATATGCACCTATTTTACGTTTAATATGAAGACATTAACATGTAACAGCAATACAAAAAGTGGGAATAGTTTTGGGGGGTGAACAAGACAAATTATTGCCGACCCTCCAGTCATGAGGTGAGAAGCGCACAAGGCATACACCCTCCCTCTTCGAGGCTTGAAGCCAGACTGATCTCTCTCTCTACTTGCGTCCCAGATGACCTTGAAACCGGGTGGGAGATATTGGCGCGGTAAATAAAACGATAAACAAGAGATTAAGGGGAAAAATATGTGGTAATTGAAGGGGGAGGGAAGGGGGGGGGGGTGAGTTACACATGCGGATGAGTGATAGGAGGTATCTCACTTAATCACTTATTCCTTTGTTTTGAGTGTCACTGGGGTCTTTTAAAAGTTTTTTTTTTTAGGCCTTGGATATTAAGAGTCTTGTTGCCTTCGCCCAGTAAAACCTCTTAAGAGTCTCCTCACCATTCCCGGGTTAATGGATATTAAAAATATATGACAAAACTCTGAGGAATACCGGAGATGGTATGTTTAGGAATTGAGCGATAGCCATTCATAACCTCAGCTATGAAATGGTCAGAAAGGATTGTGGGGGTAAAGGCACAGCTAGAGGCATAGAAACCGATAAATAGACGTTTATATATACTGTATTAGATGCATACAAGATGAGGAAGGAGATCACCAGCATTTCAAAACATTTGTTATTATAGAAAAACAGATTTGGCTTGATTCCGGGCAGAAACATGGAGCATACAACACTCTTGACAGGCAACAGTAGAACAAAAGTTTGTTTTCCATTATACTAAGGGAAATAACAAGGGTAGGATAGAATAGATGGTGTAGACATATAATGTGATAGTGCCATAATTTTGTAAGGTCGGTTATTTATGACATGCATTCAACTATGTTGTTACCAAGTGATCTGTCTTTCAGAATCACCAATATTATTTACTACGATTAGTTATTTAGTACACAACACTCGTATGTAACATAAACGTATATTATATACATGATAATCGGCATTAAATGTAAACTTGATAATGCTATATAGCAATAAATACAAAACAAAATATATTTGTTTTTCCATCGGACCTTTATTAGCTTAGCAAATTTAATATTGATATTGCATCAATATTTAATATGATTTAATTATTTAAACAAATGTGGACCTGATGAACAAGTGTTTCTGTGATATGCCAAACACGTTGAGGACTTCCAATTCTTCAATCAAACGAACACAATATTTCAGAGAGCTTTAGTTCCTTGCCCTCTAGTACAGTATGCCCTACAAATAACTCACTCATTGGGGATTTCGTTCACTTAATCGTTCAGCCATCCGCTTATATATATATATATATATATATATATATATATATATATATATATATATATATATATATACTGTATATAAATATATATATATATATATATATATATATATATATATATATATATATATATATATATATATATTATTTTTGTTATTTTTATTTTTGTCATTAGTTTTGGTATTATCATTGTATTCTACTCTTCATACTGCATATTGTCATCTACACCACCATCTGCATCATCAAAATAATGGTTTTATTGTTTTTCGTAGTAATTTAATCTCTACAACAACCACATCCAAGACCACATCTAACACTACATCCAATACTTCTTCTAAATCTTCTTATGATTTCCGGCTCTTCCTTCTTCTGTTTTAGTTTTACTGTTAATTTCCTACGTTCTTTTCCGCCATTGTGTAATCCAATTGGACTTTCCCTTTCCTTTGTGAGGCCGGGTCTGTTAAGGGATCTGGAGTTAACATTTAGAGTGGAAAATCATACAGCAGATCGAACTGATTGGAATTTACCGATTTCAAGACGGAGAAGAAAAGTATGCGAGGTATTTTCAGATCTTATTTTCCATAATCTATCTATCTCTCTCTCTCTCTCTCTATATATATATATATATACATATATATATATATACATATATATATATATATATATATATATATATATATATATATATATATACTGTATATATTATATATATACAGTATATACTGTATATATATATATATATATATATATATATATATATATTTTTTTTTTACTGTTTTTTATATAAACAATATTTATTTTACTTTTAAGGAACCCGTGAAATATATATGTATTGAAATAACCAATGAACATTGACTTGTATGTCAAAGGCATCACGTAATATGATGAGTGTAATTATAGCATAAACTCCAATACAGTATAATTCAGTGCAACAAAAAAGGACTCACTCTCACAATATAGCACTTTATTTTCCGTTCTACGGTATGACTTAATACTCAAACCAAGGTAGAATACAAATGCATCGTACATGTGACACAGTCTTGTCATGCTTAATATAAATCCGATGTTGGAATAATACTGCTATTATGTGGTATGCCTTACCGAGATCTAGCTACTCAACCACCTTCCCTTCGTGACAATGAAATGAGGGAAAAATATATCCCAACTGAGTATTGTAAAGGCTTTGAAGTGCCAGCTGGACGACTGAGGCCAAGCGAGAGATCACAACAGACGGGGACCAAGATAAACAGTCCATAGAATTGGATCATACCTTTTCCTTTTAGACAGGAAGGCCTTCTTGAAACTGTCCAGTGAGGTGTTCTTTATGCCTTTAATATTCACATTGGCAATGGGTGCGAGCCATGAGGCCAGAGGGTGAGTTACTGAGCAATGGATACAAAATTACCCCTTGTACCGGTGACGTATATTATTCTGGCTATTATTAGACGATTGATTTAAGTTTCAAAAGGGACTACAACAATTAAAAATCTTGGAACTATCTCACTTAACACTTTTTACTACCACAGATCCTTCTTAACGTGCACACCATCGTCTAAATATCGCTAGAATATAATTGTACAGACGTCGCTGCAACAAAAGGGGTTAAGAGGCCTAATGTGGTTCTTGGCTTGTAAGTCTTAAACATGCCATAGAAGTATCGATGCAAGAAGGTGAGCATTCCAAACACTGAGCAGAGAACAATGTCATGGCAATATTTAGAAAGTTGGGTGATTTGGTTACATAAGTGGATCTGAGCAGAGTTAAGCGTACTTGAGAGTATCGGAGAGTAACAAACACTTTGTCCTTCTATTAATTTCACTACACTTAACAAGCACACCAGACATCTTTCCAATACACCTAAGTTACCTACATTGTACCTTGCGTTTGGCTCTCTCACTCTTTCAACCTTTGGAGGAGACACTTGTTACAGGCTGCTTTGCCTTTTGTCCCCTGTATACACATAGGAAAAAGAGAAAGACAGATCTGTGTTGACGTATTTTGGTGTCAAAGAGAACCACGTTGATATTTTTATCTGAGATGGCTTTTGTGAGCGGAGGGAATGGAACGTGGTAAAAGCGACAGCACAAGTGTTCACTAGGTGTGAAATGGGTTTTAAAGGTGAAGACAAGAGCGTATTTGAGAAGAAAGGTTGCAGAGGCGTGACACGGTAATCTTTTAATCCTGTACTACCGATGATGATCCTTTTCATTATATCCTGACTACTACTAGACGATGTAATTAACTTTATCTGGGGCCTCCAGCAATTAACAGGCTTCGAACTATCTCACTTAACTATTTATTATAGATTGATCCTTCTCAAACTGCACACAATTGTCTAAATATAGCTAGACTAAAATTGAGATATCGTCGATGGTACAAATTGGGTTAAGATCACTAACTGGTGGTGGAGAAGGCCAGAATCTTGGTAACGAGAGGTGACTCCGACCAGATTCTACATAGTACATACTATTTTCAAACAATGGACATAATAGAATGTCAAAGGTCGCCATCGTATTGAAAGTGATAATGGTATAATTGATGGTTTATTAACCAGAGTATGGTTAACGTCCACAACATAATGCCAGTGTGGACTTCGGGAAATTATTATACACATTATGGGGGGATGGTTGTTTTATGCGGTCCCCCTTTCTCCCTCATATTTAGTCCTATTAGTTTTCAGATTTTGAGACGTTTGGCCCACTAGTTTGGCGATTTTAATCCCTTTCTCCCAATTGTTTGTCAATATAAAGACCTTTCCTGCCAATTAGGTTTCGAAAAAAATCCTGGCGAGAGATAGCGAGCCAGTACTTTAGGAGGAACCGGCCTTTGGCTGGAACAATTTTCTATTGAAAAATGTACAAATTTATCTAGAAGGAAGATCTTGTGGATTTTTTCTTTTAAGTGTGATGGAGGTTTATGGGGGAAACTAATATATATATATATATATATATATATATATATATATATATATATATATATATATATATATATATATATATCTATATCTATATATATATATATCTATTTATATATACAGTATATATATATATATATATATATATATATATATATATATATATATATATATATTATCGACTAATAAAACAAGCCTTCCCTCTTAATGACATTGTAAAGGTTAGTTTAGATTTAAGAGATATTATTGACATGAGAGAAGGGAGGGGAGACATTCGTTTAGTGTTTTAGGTTTGTTGTTCACCATCGTAGTAGAATAAATTATAGTAGCCTGTAGACGTGAGGATGACTGTTTAGCAACAACTTATACCTGATACTGGATTATATACTGTGTAACTTATGAGGGTAGGGTTTATATTTTGTTCTATATATTAACGTATTATATATATTTTTAGTTTCCTCCATAGACCTCCATCAATAATAAACAAATATTCGCGAAATCGCCCTTTGAGATAAATGTGTACATGTTCAGTAGAACAATATCCGGTTCCTCATATATCACAGGCTCACTATCGCTCGTCAAAATAAAGTTGACAACTAAATGGCACGAAAGGTCTTAATATTGATTAAGAAATGGGGTGAAAGGGGGAAAATCGAGAAACTTTAAGGCCGAACTCCTTAAAATCTGAAAACTAATAAGGCTAAACATGAGGGAGAAGGGGGCCCAAAAAAACAACCAAACCCCTTAATAAAAGAAACGAAAAAGGTAATATTTGGTAAATGTATCAATGTATATGCATAGGGTAGCCTTCTGAGTATCACACTGGCATTAATTGGCTAAACAAATTTCACTTTAACAATCGATTATCGTAATTGTGCTGTTCCAATATCAATCAGGGCAACCAATCATTGGACATGATTCGGCAAAGCACATCAATTAAATACAGTAACATTCGTTTATATCACTATATTATGCTATGGTAATAAATTCGCCATTCACGTTAACGAACTATTTTCAATATATGTTCAATAACACAGGGTATATATAACTATCTTGTACTAAAATTGTGAAATCACAATTAAATTGGTCACAATATGACAAACAACGCTGGACATCTGATTTAAAACTATGAATGCATAATGTGTTGATGGTCACTAGGAAGCATATACTGTATTGGTAAAATGTATTACATAACTTCCGTATGTCGTTTACAAAGGAATATGTCTTTTAACGGTGCTATTCTTTCCTTCTTCCAAATAAGCTAGGTAGTGTAACTACAGGCCTATGCCTGTCATTTCTGTAAGGCGTATGCTTGAGAAGCAGAGGCTACAATTCGTCGGGTTTATGCTCCTGTGAGTTCGCCTGTGTAACTTGGAAATTATAAAGTAAGCTTTTAGAGTGGGTGTTTTATGATTTTATTATGTGGCTAATGTTATATCTAAGGAACAGTCGTGCTGGAGGTTCCCCAGCGCATAGTGCAGACGCATTTGTGGTGCAATGTGGGAAGTAGGGTTGATTACCTAAATGTAGACCATATAATTATACAACGAGAGCTATGAGCACCCCTAGATTGATTTACATGCACGTTTTCCTAAAAAAGTTTAAATTACATTTCAATATGAGTAAATGAAACATTAATTGCTACCTTTTTTTTAAAGCAATGGATCAGGTAGGAACGTTTTATTCTCCTGTTAGTACATTATCTCTGTTCCCCAGTGTTCATTTCCAGCCCCGGGTGAACAATGTGGACCCCTCCAAATTGGTACAACTGTCACTGCCGAGTTGTCCCATGGGCCGAGTCGACCAGTCACCATAAGATACAGTATATCCGACTGTATGCTGACTGCAATACGTTAGGCATTACACACACAGCTATTTCTGACTGTTCAGCTGGTGGGATTAAGTGCACCACAGAATATTTAGACATTGGGTACAGTTCACGATACCACCATAGTGGGTTAATGTGTTTGAATAGTATAATTCGTAATCATAACGTTATTTGGGGGGACAAAATCGTATATGGAATTTAACAGTAAAGATAATCTTTTGAGAACTCTAAATCCCGTTATCCTTCACATCACATCACATCACACATATATATTTTAACATCTGTACTTGATGAACTACAGAAAATAAATCAGGGAACAAATATAAATATTTTTTCAAATCATTTTAAGACGATAATTACGAAATTGATTTCAAATAGAGTGTCTGGAGATGGAAGATATTCAAAGAACAAGGTACAGTTAAGAGCATAAATCGCGACACACATATTTGAATCATTATCGAACACAAACGAAACAATACAATGTTTCATTATAAGTCAGATGCTATAAAACTTTGCTGTAAAGGTTTATAGATTAGTATTGATGTAACCTTATTAATGTTGAGAACTGTACATAACAATATAAGAAAGAATCAACACGAGAATGTGAAGAGCAGTTGAGGTAACAACACCGCAATATTGGGATGTACTAACGGAATATATAAAAGTAAATATTCAAGCATAAATAACACTGTTGATAAGGCGAAAAACAGGGAGAATGTTATTGTTCAAAATAGTATGCAGAACCCTAATACAATCGGGAATATGTGAAGAGCCAAGTTAAACTAAGAGAAGATCTAGCGGATCTTCAGTAGATAAGAACGATGATAAAGTAGCCAAGCAAAGGGACTGAAGTTCTCTAACAGGGGCTCCAGTCCCGACGTTATTCTTGACTTTAAGTGTGCTGGCTGAATAATCCAATAAGGTTGATAACCTCTGAAGTCCAATTTTAACTAACTACCCAGCAAAGCAATGTGGGGAAAGCTGAAATACATATACAGCCACTTCTGCATTAAAATAACAGATACACTACACACAATCTGTCATTTAGATTGGAGTAACAGTCTGAATAATTTTCTTTCCGGGATCATCTGCCAGAATTGTGTAAATGTTGTGAATCTCAATTACTAGGTTAGATTAGAGGAATAATATGCGAGTTTACAATGTATGAAAATAGTTAACCCTTCATGCACCGGGAGTTTCCGTTTAGTATTTAGAAATATAATTATGTTAACCCAGGAAATGCTAGACACCCCTAGGACTCACCATTTCTCTTCCAAAACGCAACAAAAAAACACATCAACGTGTCAGAAATGCAAGCACACATCCAATCATACATAAATGAATACCCAAAAGAAACGTGGTTGAGGTGTTACAGTAGTCCGTAGTATAAATTGTGGTGCAAAATCGGTAACGAGCGTCGGCTGTGCGTATGGGTCTATTGGTTGGATGGAGGGAAGAAATAGGAGGAGCAGGGTGGAGGCAAGATGGGGGCCAGTAAATATAATTGTATTTTCACCCCTATAGCTCTGACAATCATATTTGTTGTTTTTGTTATTGGGAGTATTTTGGTATTTGTTTGTTGTAGTCGCTGGGTTAATCTCATAATTACCTCTCCGATATATTTTTCTGCCCACAGGTCACTCAAATACATCTGCAGAGGTTGAAGTAATCAAACTAAAGACTTCTCAATAACCCTGATGGTTATGAAGGTTTTAATGTATCCCAGAAAGGGTCCAAATAACGTCCTTTTCCGCGAAATGGTTAAGTAACTACCGGTGATGACTGGAACCCCTGGCAAGCAGAGTATTACTGTTGTTCTACCATAACTTATTCGTCTATACCTTTCAGTAATGGACTAGTATTAGTTTAATATGCATCAAACCATAATGACAGTAGATGTTTTACCCAGAGCCTTTCCCAGAAAAGCAAACTATATCGACCTCTTTCATTACGATGCGCGCTGTTTTTCATTATATGTTGGCTATTTTTTATACAATCTAGGAATTATTCAAGATACTAAATTGTTACTTCATATTATTCCTATCCCACTGATTCCTTGCAATTCTTTCAAAGTACAAAACATTTGCCTATAGTTCTGTATTTATATGCTTCTACCTTCAACCCGGATCGAATCACGGACAATCAAAGTGACAACAGGCCAAGAGGAAACAACCAGGCGTCGTTGGTCTATGAAGACAAGACCACTAACGAGCCAATGACAATACTCAAACTGTCTTGATGTTTCACTCGCCACCTGAAATGAGACTACCTGACTTAACTTTGTTCAGCGGTTGAATCTACAGATTGTAAGCGTATGCATGGAGCTACATTTGGAACATCACAATAATATTATAAACAGGCCAGGAGGGAATGTTTTAACCTACTCCATTATGGTGTGATCAAACCTATATAAATATTTCCCCATCACCTAAATGTAAATAGGAATTGGAAAGCTAGGTTCATCACGTCATGGTGGAGTGGGTTAAACATTGGACTCTCGTCCTGACTGTCCTTGGATCGATGATGATTAGGTGTAGACACATTAATTCCTGTATCTCACTCATAATATGTTTGAGACATACTTCCTAATTATATACAGTATTATGCAAGTTAAACAATAATATACACAACAACAACAACAGTACAAACAGTAAATACACCACACTGTGACGCCTCCCGGCGTTGACAGAATGGTTGCGTGGGGCATTGCAGCTCGCTAGTGCTCGCCAGGATGGGGGGATGGGCTACAGTTGTCCTAGAATTATCTGCTTTCTTTTATTAGTGTCGTGTTGCCACAGACAGTCTAGAAATGGTCTTTGTTTTGGTCTGTGACCGCGCCTTATATTTTATATTCGCGATAATATAAATGTTGCTTGTGTGGGAGGCGAGCGAGAGAGGGTGAGGGGGTACACCTGGCAGCGGGGTGAGCTATCACGTGGCTCGCTTGGGCGCTGACGGCGTTGGCGGCCGGGTGGTCAACTAGTCCCTGCCCATCGCGGCCTCGTGTTTTTTACCAGCTCAGAGCTTGCCTGACACGCGTATCGTCTACATCCTTTGCAATTCTGTCCCCCATACTCGCCACTTTGCATACTATTTCTCTCTCTCGACTTCTCCTTTCTCATTCTCTAATCTTTATTAAACTCAACATCCCTTCTGGTTTCAGCATAGACGTTCACCGTCGGCCAGTCGTATTGTACGCGAAGCTCTCAGATATTTCTATGTATGAGGTTTGGAGAGACGGACTTTTCCATGTGTGTCCTCTCTCGGGAAGGTTGTAGACCGGTATATGTCTCCCTGGCAAGGTGTTGAGTGATTCTGCTTGGTTATCTAAAGCTAGACTAGGGGTAAGGTTATTCTGTCGTTGTCTCCGATGTGTGCAGTGTTAGCTAAGCCCTGTACGACATCGACAGGTACTGTGGGAGCCTAGGTTGTCTTCGGGTGGGTTTACTTTGCGAGTACAGCGCTGTGGTGTGAGAGGGCCATAGCCTATCCCTCACAGCATAGTGGACATGAGAGGCACTCAATTCCTGGCAGCAGCCTCCACGAACCAAGACCACCCACTAAACTACATGGCAACACACCCACAGACACCAAGAAATATCAAAACAACACCCAGCACACGGTATCACACACAATTATTGTCCTCTCTCCCTCCCTGCCCACCCCGAACCAACTTCCAGAAGCACATCCATACTCATATCTCTCACCGATCCATCCACTCACTCACAGACAACACGCAGCTGCATGCACGACCTCCCGAAATCCATCCTTCCGAATCCTCCCTTCCTCGCGAGGACAGAGTCCACCTGGCCAGGCTGAGATGCGGACACCATCCAGCTCTCCTGAACTATCAGAAGAGACTGGATGACTCCGTTGTCGACGCCTGCCCGGGATGTAACACAGCACCCCATACCATTAAACACATCATAGAAGACTGCATTTCACACAAACACTTACGCCAACAACACAATCTACACTCAATGAGAGCTCTGTGGGAAAGCCCGATCGTGGCCATGGCCTTTCTCAGGGACTCGGGGCTGTTCGGCCAGGCAGCTTAGGGAACAACAACGACAACAACAACATAGTGCTGCCTCTTTGTGTTGACTTCTGAGGGATCGCCAGGATAGAACTAGGTACTAGAGACCTAGATTTATCAAGAGAGCATCCCCGTCATATAACGTAATCTTCATTATACCACCTTCGGACAACGTTAGGCTACGAGCCGCATGCTCACCCATTGTTGCCCTGCCTTGATACCCCAGCTAGACTTTATTAACTGAGCAGACACTGGTTAGAGATAAGCCCCCATTATTATATGTATGCAGCATTATTATTCACTGCACTTTTGAGCCGAGGTTGTTGTTGAGTTGCACAACCCTAGTAGGCTGTTGCGTGGTGTCACAAAGCATTTCATTAGTTGTCGAGCATTACTACCTTTGCGCAGTCTTTATTATTCGCCTGCCTATTATTACTATATGTCCTAGTATTTATTGTGACCCGTATTCTGCATTATAATTGTTCAAGATTCTTTACGAACATCTTCCCAGCATCAGACTTATTTCAGAAGTTTCCAGTTGATGTTGCAGGACTAGCATTGCACTTTCTTCAATACAGGAGTGCCAGTTATTTGAGTATCTACCATAACGTTAATTAATCACGTTAACTATCTTTTCTTTGTGTAACCTAATCGAGTAATCTTTTACTGTTTGAGAATAGGCTGTTTCATCGAGCGTCAGCCTAGTGTGTGTGCACCAGTTACCGAGTCATAGGATACCTCGTTGTCCAGGCACGACTCAGGGCGGTAATGGTGTTTTGTTTTCCAGTGTTTAAGGCAGGGGTTGGATCTAGTGTTACCGTTGTTGCATTTTGCCATTATCTAGTCCAATGTTGAAGAGCCCTGTGTCTTTGAGAACCTGGATCGTAACAAATGGCGACCTAGCTCAGGATCTTGTGAACTAAGAGATAATTGCAGGATTGTTGTGGTCATTTGTTTTATTGAGGAATATAGTGGGCAGGTTCATTTTTTTGGGGCAAAGTAAAATAGCACTTGAGAGTCTTCAGACATTTTTGGCAAGTGAATAGTGCTACATAAGAGTTTGGGGTACTTCTTTTCTGAATATTGTGGTGAGAAATTTTTGTGAGCATCATGTCTTATACCGGGTCAGAGGAGAATGGAGACACAGTACGTAATGTCGAAACTGAGGAACAGCAGCATGATGAAAGGGTTAATCGGGTGAACTGTGAGGAGGATGCTAGGATATTTTTGCAATGGCCTGTTACTGCCAAGCGGTTGGAGGGTATGGATCGGTACGGTCTTCAATGCCTGGCCACAGCTATCGGTCATGCGGTTACTAGCAGCATGACCAAGGATAACTTGATAACGTGTGTACTGGGCAGGGTGACTGGTGAGCGAGATGGGTTGAGTGCTCAGAGCCCTTCGGCCATGCTTCCCCTACACTCGACTCCCAGCCATCCCAGTAGTTTGCCGACCCCGGGTACGCTTCCGCAGTTGGGTGGTGACTGGCAGGGTGGGTTGCCCCTGGGGGGACCACCGGTAATTTCAAACATTGTAGCACCTTCACCTCCTCAAGGGTTATCTCCAGAATTATTGCTTCAGCTCGAATTAGCTAAGATCGAAGAGAGAAAGGCTATCAGGGCAGGTGAGCAGCAAATAGAGCTAGCAAAAATCCAAGCTGAGTCGACTAGGTACTGTGCCGACAGGGACGTAGAGAAGTCGCGAGTAGAGACAACGGGACAGCGACTTGGGGCTGGTAACCGTGCTCATGATCAACCTCTCTCGCACTTATTGAAACTGGTTCCGGTGTTTGATGAGAGTGGTGTAACAGAATTGTTCACACGCTTTGAGAAGAAGTGCCAGGAACACCAGTGGCCAGAGAATAAATGGGCAGCACTTGTTTCCTCTAGACTTGTGGGCAAGGGACTCAGGGCTTATGATGCATTGCCGATAGAGTCGTGTATTATCTACGAGGAATTCAAGGAGGCTGTCCTGAGAGCATACGGACTACAACCAGAGACGTACAGGTTGAAGTTCCGGGGTGTTACCAAGGGTCGGGAGAGCACCTTTTTGGAGCATGCCCGGGAGCTGTTAAATGCTTTTGGGAATTGGCTGAGGTCGGAGAAAGCTACTACGTTTGACGACATTAAACAGTTGGTGCTTTTAGAGCAGTTTTACAAATGCATGGGCGGCGACCTGACGTTAAACCTTAAAGAAAAGCAACCAAAAACTCTACAGGAGGCAGCTGAGATGGCTGACCTCCGGCTATCACTAATTCGTGGGTGCGGGTCTGCCCAGCGTAGTGAGGCAGGTAACAAGGGGCGTGACGCCCCACCCCCCCCAAGTTAGTGATATACCTTATGCAAACAAGTACAAGAGCCATGATACCAAGACTGACCACAAGACTAGCACCGTCCCATTTAAGAAGGGGCCGGGCCCTTCCCAGTACCAAGGGAAGCCTTGGAGTGTTATCATTGTCATAAAGAGGGGCACTTTGCAAGAGTCTGTCCTAGCAAACCACCTACAGCAGCTGTGTCTTTGGCCTGCAACATTGGTGTGTCTCCGAAGTCATCTGAGTTTGCCCGGGGCAGTTCGTCAGAGGCTGAGGCACAGCCAATGCAGAAGCACCTGGGAGGCTCGAACCCTGCTCAGGATGTTTTTTGCGACCATAGAGGGCGGGGTTGCATGATGTGGGCGGGGCGCAAGCATGGAGTAGAGGTCTTGCGTGATACAGGTGCTTCCCAGACTCTGATGAAAAACTTGACTGGCTACCCTATAAACACGGCTCGGGTGGTGGTGGTGCAGGGTATTAATGCAACTCGGTCATACCCGCTGGTGCGGTTGGAGTTGGAGGTGGATGGTGTGGCACGTGAATTGGATGTCGGGATTGTGGAGAAACTGCCAGTGGAGGGCGTCGACCTTCTTCTCGGCAACGACTTTGCAATGCCCGCTTCTGAGGTTCTACCCTTAGTCGTTGCCGAGAGGCCGGCCGACGTGAGTAGGGAAGAGAAAGAGTGGGTCGAGCGGTGCCAGACACAACCCATGGCGTGTGTTGTCACCCGAGCTCGGGCAGCTAAAGTGTCACAGCCTAGTCCTCCGTCTTCAGACCAGCGGAGGAACGATCAACAGGAGGAGGCTAAAGCTGGAGTTGGTTTTAAGAGTTTTGACTCGGCGGCTCTCCTGGGTGATTCAGTATTAGCACCATTGCTTAATTCTGGAGTAGCCCCTGGGCCTGTCATCGAGAGTGACGAGGCTGGGTATGACGAGTCTCCACGACAGCAACGTTATGTACATCGAGAGAGACAGAGGGAGCAGCCCAGTATCGGGGAAGGTCATGCATTGCTCCGGGAGCAGTTAGATCGCTTGGCACCCTCAGATATACGTCGGTTGCAACTAGAGGACCCTGAGCTCCAAACGTGTGCTAATGGAGCTGTAGAGCTCGACGAGGACGGCGATGCACAGCCAGGAGATTTTTTGTATTTAGAAGGCATCCTCTATAGGCGTTTTCAAGACCCTAAACGTAGTTGGCAAGAGGGGTCCGGAGTAGTGGACCAGTTGGTGGTGCCACGGGAGTGCAGGGATAGCCTACTGAGGTTGGCGCATGACATACCACTGGCAGGACATCTAGGGGTGAGAAAAACGGTGGCGGCTTTAGAAAAATTGTTTTGGTGGCCGGGGTTGAAGGGGCAGGTGGTAACCTGGATAGCAAGGTGTCATACGTGCCAGAGGGTTGGAAAACCTAACCAAACAATTCCGAGAGCCCCGTTGCACCCCATTCCTGTCAGTGGACCGCCCTTCAGTAAGGTCATCATTGATATGGTAGGACCCCTAACCCCTACTAGTGCCGGTAATAAATTTCTATTAACTATCATGGATGTGGCCACTCGTTATCCTGATGCATATCCAATGAGAAATGGCACGGCGAAAACTGTTGTCCGGAACCTGCTCTTGTATTGCTCGCGGTATGGTTACCCGCAAGAGGTTTTTGTTCGCGGCAAGAGAACTACCTGGAGAGAGTCTCGGTTTGAGCGGGCTAAAGAGGTGTGCGGGTTTGTGGTGGATGGCAGTACTTACCGTTGCAACGTGATGCCATATGGTCTGAAAAATGCACCGGCCACTTTCCAGAGCTTAATGAACGACATCGTAGCAGACATCCCAAACTGTACTGTCTACCTTGATGACGTGATCATTTATGACAACGATTTCCAAAGTCACTGTGAGCACATAGAAGCCTTATTTAGTCAACTTAGTAAAGCAGGTTTGGTGGTTAATCTGGGCAAGTGTGACTTTGTGCAAGCCACGGTGCAGTATCTGGGGTTTGTGGTTGGGTTAGGGCAGGTGAGCCCGCCCCAACAGAAGATACAGGCTATCGACTTGTTCCCCAGGCCGACCACCAAGCGGCAGATCATGAGATTTTGGGGCATGATTGGGTATTACCGCCGCTTTATAAGAGGCTATTCTACTGTGTTAGCTCCTTTGACAGATCTACTAGCCAAAGATAAAAAGTTCCGCTGGGCACCTGAGTGTGAGCAGGCATTTCGAGTAGTTAAACACCTTTTATGCACTCACCCTATCCTCAGGGCCCCGGACTTTGAACGACCATTTCAGTTGGCGACTGATGCCAGCGGAGTAGGGGCTGGTGCCGTACTTTTGCAGACAGACGAGGAAGGTCTTGAGCATCCAGTCAGTTTCTTTTCAAAGAAATTTAATTCAGCACAGAAAAACTATTCGGTTGTTGAAAAGGAACTGCTGGCAATCGTGTTAGCGCTCAGACACTTTGAGGTCTATGTTCCTGCCTATGGGCCAGTCGTGGTAGTGTATACCGACCACCACCCGCTTAAATTCCTCAATCAATTCCACAACCGGAATATGAGGCTGACCAGATGGTCGCTCATGTTGCAAGAGTACAACTTAGACATTCGCCATATTGCCGGTTGTGAGAATGTGATTGCGGACTGTTTGTCGCGGGTGGAGGATCCGGGGTAGGCTACCACAGTATGTTGGTATAGCCTCCTGTCTTGGCTCGCGGTGTATTTTTGCGCTGGTGCTTGTTGGCTCGCGTGTGTAGCATCAGCGTAGGGTCGCAGGGCAGGAGTTGTTGGCTTTGATTCGACGAAAATTAGGCTACATCTATAGTAGCCGCCAAAAACAACATTAAAATAAAATATGAAAAATTAAATAAAAACTCTTTCTTTTTAATAATTAATTTTAAGATAATATTGTAGCTGAGTACTGAGTGCAGATGATTTTCCCTCAGTAGGCTGTGCTTCCTAAAGCTCGCTCTGGGAGCACAATGTTATGAATTAATGTATTATGTTTGGGAAGGGTGATAAGATTTTTTGATATATATAAATGTTGT
Organism: Paralithodes platypus; assembly: GCA_032716605.1. Lineage (NCBI taxonomy): Eukaryota > Metazoa > Arthropoda > Malacostraca > Decapoda > Lithodidae > Paralithodes > Paralithodes platypus. The sequence continues at coordinate 21,168,776 of CM064512.1, forward strand.
TGTATTTTTGTTTTGAGGAGACTGAGCTTGCATTCCATGAGTGGCAGAGTGGTTAGGAGTGGCAGATTCTAGCGACATTCTGTCTGTTCAGATATGGGCCCATGGTTGAGTGTCCCATATCTTGGGGGGGGTGTGATGCCTCCCAGCGTTGACAGAATGGTTGCGTGGGGCATTGCAGCTCGCTAGCGCTCGCCAGGATGGGGGGATGGGCTACAGTTGTCCTAGAATGATCTGCTTTCTTTTATTAGTGTCGTGTTGCCACACACAGTCTAGAAATGGTCTTTGTTTTGCTCTGTGACCGCGCCTTATATTTTATATTCGCGATAATATAAATGTTGCTTGTGTGGGAGGCGAGCGAGAGAGGGTGAGGGGGTACACCTGGCAGCGGGGTGAGCTATCATGCGGCTCGCTTGGGCGCTGACGGCGTTGGCGGCCGGGTGGTCAACCAGTCCCTGCCCATCGCGGCCTCGTGTTTTTTACCAGCTCTGAGCTTGCCTGACACGCGTATCGTCTACATCCTTTGCAATTCTGTCCCCCATACTCGCCACTTTGCATACTATTTCTCTCTCTCGACTTCTCCTTTCTCATTCTCTAATCTTTATTAAACTCAACATCCCTTCTGGTTTCAGCATAGACGTTCACCGTCGGCCAGTCGTATTGTACGCGAAGCTCTCAGATATGTCTAAGTATGAGGTTTGGAGAGACGGACTTTTCCGTGTGTGTCCTCTCTCGGGAAGGTTGTAGACCGGTATATGTCTCCCTGGCAAGGTGTTGAGTGATTCTGCTTGGTTATCTAAAGCTAGACTAGGGGTAAGGTTACTGTGTCGTTGTTTCCGATGTGTGAAGTGTTAGCTAAGCCCTGCACGACATCGACAGGTACTGTGGGAGCCTAGGTTGTCTTCGGGTGGGTTTACTTTGCGAGCACAGCGCTGTGGTGTGAGAGGGCCATAGCCTATCCCTCACAACATAGTGCTGCCTCTTTGTGTTGACTTCTGAGGGATCGCCAGGATAGAACTAGGTACTAGAGACCTAGATTTATCAAGAGAGCATCCCCGTCATATAACGTAATCTTCATTATACCACCTTCGGACAACGTTAGGCTACGAGCCGCATGCTCGCCCATTGTTGCCCTGCCTTGATACCCCAGCTAGACTTTATTAACTGAGCAGACACTGGTTAGAGATAAGCCCCATTATTATATGTATGCAGCATTATTATTCACTGCACTTTTGAGCCGAGGTTGTTGTTGAGTTGCACAACCCTAGTAGGCTGTTGCGTTGTGTCACGAAGCATTTCTTTAGTTGTCGAGCATTACTACCTTTGCGCAGTCTTTATTATTCGCCTGCCTATTATTACTATATGTCCTAGTATTTATTGTAACCCGTATTCTGCATTATAATTGTTGAAAATTCTTTACGAACATCTTCCCAGCATCAGACTTATTTCAGAAGTTTCCAGTTGATGTTGCAGGACTAGCATTGCACTTTCTTTAATACAGGAGTGCCAGTTATTTGAGTATCTACCGTAACGTTAATTAATCACGTTAACTATCTTTTCTTTGTGTAACCTAATCGAGTAATCTTTTACTGTTTGAGAATAGGCTGTTTCATCGAGCGTCAGCCTAGTGTGTGTGCACCAGTTACCGACGTCATAGGATACCTCGTTGTCCAGGCACGACTCAGGGCGGTAATGGTGTTTTGTTTTCCAGTGTTTAAGGCAGGGGTTGGATCTAGTGTTACCGTTGTTGCATTTTGCCATTATCTAGTCCAATGTTGAAGAGCCCTGTGTCTTTGAGAACCTGGATCGTAACAACACATACAGTCAATCCTCATTTCCACCTCTCCTGTGTGTGTGTGTGTATTAACATAAATACCCATTATAACTTGGCCCTCTTACCTATCCCTTTATATACAAACCCCCTTTTCATCTCCCGCTTTCACTCACCCACACATTCTCAGTTGCAATTATACACTTGTGTACTTACATTCTGAAGAGGACTACACAGAGGTCAAAATAACCATGTCGGTACAGTACAATCAAACCATCATTTGGGTGTACTTTATCCGTAAAAATAACTGTTTTTGCTGACGCAACCACAACGAATATTGAACACTACCATGATACCTTGACGCCTCAACACCAATTACAGCTTTAAGTTCATTGGATTAACTTCTATCCTCACGAGAAGTCAATATCCCAGCTACAAAGTCGGTTGGTGTAGCATATTCCGTTTAGATTGAACCATAGTTCTGCATGCATATGGTCGCTTTTTACGAAATAGCACAGTTGACTAAAAACAAGTTTGTGTTTGCATGTGTGTGTATCCACATGCGTACGGTATATTGGTGCATATATGTATTTGTTATTATTAGTAAGGTAAAAAGGCCACCAGCCAATCAACGCATTCCCTTTAACCTTCCCTTTAAACCAGCTGAGTTTGACATTCCGGGCTTGCCAAGTAAACATGCCACGCCCTCCCGGCCGACCAATCAGAAGCCTCCGTTTTCGGAGCAGACGGCTACGTGTACCGCCTCGCATTTAAACTTGCTCTCGCTCTCTTCACAGGCCGTTTCCTCTGGTTGCAATGGGTCTAATGCATCAGTGCTAGCCCTATACTCCCGTAAGCCATTAAAAGACATTCGCAACCAGCTTCCAGGAATGTATTATGGAGAGAGAAGACTGAAGGTGAAGGGTAGGAATATTCAAGTCAAGCGGTCAGAACGTTGCACGGCCGAGCGGACGGCTCAGCCAATCACAGCGCCGGAGAGCGGGAGGCGGGACTATATCAAGGGGTTGGGAGAGGCTGCCTGGGTGTGATTTCGCCACAACTCACCAAGTCTTCTGGTTTCTGGACTCTGTTTTTTTTACTCCTGACGATTTTTCTTCATGTTAGTACCTTTTAGCTGGACTCAGGAATTTTTACTCTTGAGTCTGCTTTTTGGTCTCTGCCATTTTTTACCTGGACTGGTTTCAGCACCCTTTCTTTTTTTTTATTACTTGCCCGTCCCACCCAGTAGACGCTGCCTTCTTTAGTACCGAATCGAACCCTGAAGGGCCACCGCAGGGTGGTTCCATGAGGGGGGCTCATTAGGAGCTGAGGGAGGAAAAGTTGGCAGCAGGGTATTGTTAGGGGTTAGACGCTCCAGTGGCACTGGTACCCAAACACCATTCGACAGTCTTTAGAGGCTAGTGGTTAAGGGGTGCTGGCAGCCCAAGGCACTAGGCAGGTTTAGCTAACAGGTGTCATCCGTAGGGTGACACTAAGGGCACTTAGGATTAGGTTTTATCTTTGCTGAAACCAGTGCAGGGATTAGGCGGTGGGTGGCTTGAGAGCTTTTAACTTTCAACTTTGCACCTTTATTTTATTTTGTTTTTAACCCGTGGAGCCCCGGCTAGTTTTGTAATGTTTGTTCACCAGAACCCGGCCGGTTTTCAAAAAATGGTTTTATTCCAGAAACAATAGCGAATGGGTTAGGAATGAAGGAAAAACCACGAAAAACCGCTCAAAAAGCTTAAAAAATTGTCCTACAGAGCCCCCGAAAACGTATTTTACAAGAGTAAAAAATTGAAGGCAATTACCCCAAAAAAACAGGTTATTGCGCGCTCATGCGCACGCACGTGGACTTTGAGAGTTTTCAACCATCGGCACGGTTGCGTGGGATACGTACACAGTTCCCATACAAATCTGAGCCCTCTTGAGTGGCTACACCTGAGGTTACGGTCGGCGCAATTAGGGTGACGCGTCAGGCGCGTCTCTGGGGCTGTGCGTTACATACATCGCTGATGCGTCGCTGGGGCTGTACGGGTTAACAGAGTTCAATTGCTCACTTGTTTTAACGTCACATTCCTTTTGAGTTTTGTTGCCTTTGTTTAATATTTCGTTTTTTAACTACATTCTTGTGATTACCCACTTATTGTAAAGTCACATTCCTTTTGAGTTGTTTTTACCATAGCGACAACCATAGCCTTCTTAGAGAGCTTCATATTGTATGTGGATCAAGCGTGAACTCCATCAACCAATCAGAGAGAGGCAGCACATATCTCATTCCGCCACTCCAACCCCAAAGTCGTTTCTCTTTTGATGTTTTCATAGGGTCACCCATCCAATTGGTGCCCAGAAACTCTATACTTAACCTCTCTCACTCATATCCCCTTTTACTCTCATATCCTCTCCTTACTGTAATAAGTTTCCACCACTGTTAATAGATTAACCATCATTGAGACATGAAATATTGAACTCTCATTTTAGATAATGTCTTCCAAAGTCCGACTGAAAATAATAGATAAAGAGAAAGACACTTCTGTACAGCGAATATCGCAGATTGCCTACCAGAATTTTCATATAGCATTTGCACGATTTTTCCCAACGTATGATGGGTATAAGGCAATATGCAGAAGCGAAGAAGAGGCAGATAAATTGCTGCAGCAGGAAGCCATTGATATGTACAAGCAAAATGGCATAGAGATTGTGATTCCTCCAGAAGTAAGGGCTAGACGGACAGTGTTTTTTAAACAAATAGATAATCACATCGGCAGTCATAGCAAAGAAGAGCTGAAACAGGAAATGGAAGACGAACGAATGGCTAAAAATAGATGAGGTAATAAAGATCCGTGAATTTACACATCTGCTGAAAATCCGACTGAAAGAAACTGCCATGGCTGATAATGTACTAGAGAGAGGCATTTTAGCCTTCAACATGAGCATCACACCTAATCAATGCCAACGAGAGACCTTTGCAAACCTTCTGACCTGCTTCAGATGTTTAGCAGTGGAAGACCACCAAATTAGAGACTGCAAAGAACCAAATATGACATGCTCAGAATGTGGACAACAAGGTCATAAATGGGATAATTGCAGTAACCAAAATAAAGCATGTATAAATTGCATAAAACAAGATAGGCCTAAAACTGAACACAGAGCTCTTGCAATGAGTTGTCCAATAAGAAAAGAAAAGATGAAACTGAAGTTGGAGGAGAAGGCCCAAGACAAACTGATCAAAGAAAATCAAACTTTTGCAAGTATTGTGAAAGCAGCCATAAAGGAAGCGACCCCACATCACGAACCAAAGACAACCATTAACCTCAGCGAGATCAAACATACAAACCTCCTAATATGCATACTGCATGCACATGTCATGAATATCAGTAACCCCGGATGCTACAAGACAGAATTAAACAAGATGATCAAAGAGAACGGAATAGAGGAGATGTGGTTCCCCGAAAATCCAGACTCAAGTAAGGTACTACAAGCCTCATATACAACAACAGAACCCAGAATGAACGAAGTATCAGAACACATCAACAATATGGAAGAAAGCACACAACAAATCATAGCACAATCCCCAGCCATAGGTATACAATCTACTGAAACAAACCGGCAAGTACAATCCAAAACCCACACCCCCGAAAGTACTACAACTGCTAAACCTATAAGAGATTTGCAGAATAATGATACAACAAACAGAATAAAGTCTATAGGAAGAGAGACAGGAACCATCAATAAAGAAAATAGTCAACAATCTAAATCAACATGGAGTGCAGATACACTAGATCTTACCTTTTACATAGGTCAAAACTTTAACCGACGACCTCAAACAACCCACAAGGAAATCATAACAGGCATTATGCAGGGAAATATCAAGTGGGTATATACAAATAATGAATATGAAGAAAAACTTGTGCAGGCCCTGCTAAACGCTGACCAAATAAAATACAAACAAACAGTATTTAAAAAGCTAGAAATGGCCTAGAAACAAGAACCACACCAGATCACCAGTCAAAGCGAATAAGTAAAATATGAACATCACATTCAAAATAATGCAACACAATGTAAGACACTGGAAAACACACAAAGTACAACTATTAAATACATATGCAGAGATTGACCCAGACATCATTTTGCTAAATAGCCATGGTCAGGTAGATAATGAAAACATTAAAATATTAAATTATGTAATTTACCAATCAAATAAAAATAATGAAGTGCATGAAGGCACTGCAATTGCTGTGACAAAACATATAAAGCACAAAATCATAGACAACTTTCAAAGTGACTGTTTGGCCATCAAAGTATCAACAACAACTGGAGACATAATTATTGCAACTCTCTATCTTCCACCTAGAAGACCTTACTTACCTTACCCTGACCTCATTAACCTTATGAATTTCACCCAACCAACATATATAATAGGAGATTTTAATGCAAGACATACCATATTCGGCAATAATGATATGAATAACGTAGGTAGAGGAATTAACACATTGATCAACACTGGTAGATTAAGATTTATTGGCCCAACCTTCTATACTTTTCTTGGCCATAGCCCTACAAGCAATCCAGATATAATACTAACCAATAATAAAACATATCATAATTACCATATCCAACAAGGTCCGATCACCATTAGTGATCATGTACCTATCATATTTACATTATCAACTAGCCCAATTCAAATACCTGCACAAGAAAGATTTGCCATGAGTAAAGCCAGATGGGATGAGTATAAAGGAGACTTAAATAACTATGAAATTCCTAACCTAGAAAACAAACCAATAGTTGGTATTGAGGAAGAAATAAATAAAGTAACAAACGCAATAAAAATGGCTGCTGAAAATAATATTCCTAAGACAACATACAAAACTTTACCACATAATAAAATAACAGACAGAATGAGAATGCTACAAACAGTTTTTGTTAATCTTAAGTCTTATATTGAATTATTTGGAGCGGACAAAACAGTAATGGATAACATAAAAAGAATACAAGCAGAACTAAAAGAAGAATGTATTGTTTCAGCTAAGAATAAATGGGACAGGGTTATTTACAATATCAATGAAGAAAGAGATCCTAAGGTCTTTTGGAGAAATATAACAAAAATAATTGGTACCAGAGAAGACAGGGTATACAAAATTAAAGATCACAACGGAGTGGAATTGGAGAGTGATAAAGATATGGAAGCGACATTTAGAAGAGAGTGGGCTAATACATTTAAAATTAGTGATGAAGAAAATCAAGAATTTGACAGACAGCATGAAAACACTATAAATAGATGGATGATCAATAATGCAAACAGGATGGAACCATTTGCCCGTGTAGATCCTGGCAGAATTCGAGATCTTAGACTTATAAATGAGGTTGAGTTTTTTCACACACTAAGATCTTTTAAGGAAAAATCGCCAGGAACATCAGGAATAACAAGAAATATGATTTTGAATGCACCACAAAATATAATCTCGTCTATTATCCACATTTTCAAAGCTATACTATCGGTAGGTTATTTCCCGAGTGCCTTTAAAACTGCTAAAATGATATTCATACCTAAAGCAAACAAAGATAGAACACTAATATCCAACTATAGACCCATATCGCTATTGGAATTCTTAGGCAAGGTGCTAGAAAAAATAATACACAACAGAATTATTCCGCAATTAGAGAACACAATGAATCCAAGACAACATGGTTTTCGAAAGTATAGAGGTACTCAAACAGCCATTGCAATAATTACAGAAATTATAGCAAAATCAAAATCTCAAGGACATCAAACTATAATGATACTTCGTGATGTGTCAAAGGCCTTTGATAAAGTCTGGCACATGGGATTGCAATATAAATTACTCAACCTTGGCCTACATACAAACATTGAAAGGCTTCTATGCTCATACCTACAAGACAGATATGCCCAAATACAAATAGGAAAGTTTTTGGGTCCCAAATTCTTATTACAAAGTGGAGTTCCCCAGGGAGGATGCCTATCCGCTCTCTTATATGCAATATACACCTCTGATATGCCACAACCAACGCCAAACAGTGAGCATGTAATCTACGCTGATGACATTACTCAAATAATCTCAGTTCCAAGTAAATCAACTAACATGGCAGTCAGACGTGTAAAGAGAGCGATTGAATCAATTAACACCTTCGAAAAAATGTGGAAGATAAAAACTAATTTACCAAAATTCAAAGTTATTCCACTAACTAAGAAAACCTATCCACCTCTAGAAATAAACAATAATATTATTAACTACTCAAACGAAGGTACAGTTCTGGGGTTAAACATTACAAAAAATGGTTATCAATCCTTCGTAAGTGAAAAAGTCAGAAGATGTAAAAAAGTCCTTAACGATAATTATATCCATTTTTAAAGACACATCAATACAGACCAAAGAAAAATTATACATGGCACTTATAAGATCTGTCCTAACATACCCAGCCTCACCATTAAATATAATTAGACCAAACCTAATGAACAAACTACAAGTTTGTCAAAACAAATGCTTAAAATTTATCCACAACATACACTACCCAGAACTAATCAGAAGTGAAGAGCTGGACAACCGTTCACATATGCAACCTATAAATTTAATATTACATGAACAAGCAAAAGTAACTTGGGACAAGGTAAGTTTACTCGATATAGACACAATTTAATCTATTATTCCCCTACATTGAACTGATCCGACATCAACCTTATATTTTCAAGAGCAGCTATGATGCAGCACAGCTCGACAATCCTCTTTCCATATATACCTTTAACTAGGTATTCAAACCAAAAACTAACCTACTAAGAAGTGCTGTGTGGGGCAGCCACCAAGGTGGCTGCCCAACCAGTGTTAACCTATCAGCTTTTGAGTAGATATAGACATAATAAGATGTGTTGTGTGGAGCAGCCACCAAGGTGGCTGCCCCAACCAACGCTAACCTTCCAGCTTTTTAATCAATACACACATACTGGGATGTGCTGTGTGGGGCAGCCACCAAGGTGGCTGCTCCAACCAGCAATAACATTAACCTTTTCTTAATGTGGGGAGTGGATTGGGGGGTGGGAGGGAGTGAAGCAGACAGTGCGCGGCGGCCCCACCGTTTGACTAGGCCTCTCCCAAGCTATCAGGGGTAGATGAGTGGTCTGAGATAACCCAAACAAATGTGGTGTCTTAGACTACCATCAGACTTCCTGGGTTGGGCTGAACCACTCGTAGGCAAGTGCCAGTGCCGCTGTGGATGGGCGTGACCGAGGTCGCGGGACTTTTTCCCGCGACAGTCAGAACACCACCTCCTTCCTGCTCTTTATGGCACCCTCCATCTAATCATAAGTTTTTAACTAGGAATAAGTTTTAAATAATAAAAGTTTTAATGAACTCGAATTTTATGGAATTTGAAATATTTATTCAATCTTTACTACAGCCATCTAATCTTGTGTGTAACTATGTTTGCATAATATTTTCTATGTACAGTGTAAACTAGGTAAGCAGAATCTCTGATCACTTTCCGCTGTTGGGTTCTCGTGGTCTGTCCGGTGGGATAATACAATATCCCGCCGATCAGAAGCGGGGGCTTGGTCGGGGGAGTGCTTGGGAGGACGCTTATATACTGAATCTCTGAACAGCATTTTTGGGAGGCTTGTCGGGCAGGAATTGGTGAGATACTGCATCTAGCCTGTTTTTGCCGGACAAGCTTCTTCGGGTGTGTTCGGGAGGACGTGGTTTAAAATAAATATTCATTGGTTTTAATATTGAGGTGAGAGTAATGAGTGGCAACAGGAAAGGAGCTGAGCTATTCTGGACCGAGCTGATTGCTACGTATCCATGAATTATAGACTACATTATTATGAAGTAAAAACAGGCATACAATGACACACCACCGACTACAATGAAACGACTATTAATATATCAGATATGTATAGTAAATAAATAATGGAGCATTCTGGTTGAGCCCGGAACTTATTTTACTCTTCAACTTTATTTCTAACTTCTCTCTTTATCTTGTTCTTATACCAATCCCACAAACCCTCCAATCACTCACCAAAATATCTTCAACTCCAATGCTCCCCAACTCCTCCCAAATATATTTGTAATAGTTGCTTATATCTTTACTCCAGCCATCGGTCGGTCGGTCAGTGCCGGGGTCATTCACCTCTCGGGCTCCACTGGGCTAGCTTTTTGGAACCCACATTCTCTCTCTCGCTTGGGCACTCAAGGGAACTCGGATCCACTTATTCCAGCCTCCCAGCCCTTATCACTTGTTCCAGTTGTTACGATCCAGGTTCTCAAAGACACAGGGCTCTTCAACATTGGACTAGATAATGGCAAAATGCAACAACGGTAACACTAGATCCAACCCCTGCCTTAACCCTTAACTGTCGGCGCGCAACATAAGTCGAGTTAAATAAAGCTGGACTATGTGGCGGCGCTCGACATAGGTCGTGTGGCAATTTCAGCACGTAATGTTGCTGAGAGAGAGAGACAAGTGGTGGCAGGAGAGTAGCGAGCGTATGACTGCTCCAGACCACCGCGGCGAACCTACTGACACGAATCCCACCTCTTGCCTCCCTCTCTCACTCGCTATATATGGAATTGTATGGGGAAAGTGCCTAATTACATGCTTTTTGCACTCGCGTTGCACGGTTGTTGCAAGAAAACTAGCCATCATAAAAGAATCGTTATGGTGTCATTCGAAAGCTCTGTTTATGCCCTTTCAGGGATAGATACTTGTTTTACGTTCTGTGTCTTATTTAGGCATGAAAATGATCACGTAAACAGCCCTATTTTGGCTAAAAACACCCCGCTGGGCGGTACATATAAATAAACCACCTAGGCCGCTAATAAGGTGTTAAACACTGGAAAACAAAACACCATTACCGCCCTGAGTCGTGCCTGGACCACGAGGTATCCTATGACTCGGTAACTGGTGCACACACACTAGGCTGACGCTCGATGAAACAGCCTATTCTCAAAGAGTAAAAGATTACTTGTTTAGGTTACACAAAGAAAAGATAAGTAACGTGATTATTTAACGTTACGGTAGATACTCAAATAACTGGCACTCCTGTATTAAAGAAAGTGCAATGCTAGTCCTGCAACATCAACTTGAAGCTTCTGAAATAAGTCTGATGCTGGGAAGATGTTCGTAAAGAATCTTGAACAATTATAATGCAGAATACGGGTCACAATAAATACTAGGACATATAGTAATAATAGGCAGGCGAATAATAAAGACTGCGCAAAGGTAGTAATGCTCGACAACTAAAGAAATGCTTCATGACACAACGCAACAGCCTACTAGGGTTGTGCAACTCAACAACCTCGGCTCAAAAGTGCAGTGAATAATAATGTGGCATACATATAATAATGGGGGCTTATCTCTAACCAGTGTCTGCTCGGGTAATAAAGTCTAGCTGGGGTATCAAGGCAGGGCAACAATGGGCGAGCATGCGGCTCGTAGCCTAACGTTGTCAGAAGGTGGTATAATGAAGATTACGTTATATGACGGGGATGCTCTCTTGATAAATCTAGGTCTCTAGTACCTAGTTCTATCCTGGCGATCCCTCAGAAGTCAACACAAAGAGGCAGCACTATGTTGTGAGGGATAGGCTATGGCCCTCTCAACCACAGTGCTGTGCTCGCAAAGTAAACCCACCCGAAGACAACCTAGGCTCCCACAGTACCTGTCGATGTCGTTCAGGGCTTAGCTAACACTGCACACATCGGAGACAACGACACAGTAACCTTACCCTAGTCTAGCTTTAAATAACTAAGCAGAATCACTCAACACCCTGCCAGGGAGACATATACCGGTCTACAACCTTCCCGAGAGAGGACACACATGGAAAAGTCCGTCTCTCCAAACCTCATTAAAGCCTAATACATAGAAATATCTGAGAGCTTCGCGTACAATACGACTGGCCGACGGTGAACGTCTATGCTGAAACCAGAAGGGATGTTGAGTTTAATAAAGATTAGAGAATGAGAAAGGAGAAGTCGAGAGAGAGAAATAGTATGCAAAGTGGAGAGTATGGGGGACAGAATTGCAAAGGATGTAAACGATACGCGTGTCAGGCCAGCTCTGAGCTGGTAAAAAACACGAGGCCGCGATGAGCAGGGACTAGTTGACCACCCGGCCGCCAACGCCGTCAGCGCCCAACCGGGCCGCGTGATAGCTTGCCCCGCTGCCAGGTGTACCCCGTCACCCTCTCTCGCTCGCCTCTCACACAAGCAACATTTATATTATAGCGAATATAAAATACAAGGCGCGGTCACAGACCAAAACAAATACCATTTTTAGACTGTCTGTGGCAACACGACACTAATAACATAAAGCAGATCATTCTAGGACAACTGTAGCCCATCCCCCCATCCTGGCGAGCGCTAGCGAGCTGCAATGCCCCACGCAACCATTCTGCTAGCGCCGGGAGGCGTCCCCCCCCCCCCCCCCCCCAAGATATGGGACACTCATCCATAAGCCCATATCTGAACAGGCAGAATGTCGCTAGAATCTGCCACTCCTAGCCACTCTGCCACTCATGGAATGCAAGCTCAGTCTCCTCAAAACAAAAAAATACAACAACATTTTATATATAAAAAAATCTTTTCACCCTTCCCAAACATAATACATTAATTCATAACATTGTGCTCCCAGAGCGAGCTTTAAGAAGCACAGCCTACTGAGAGAAAATCATCTGCACTCAGTAATCAGCTACAATATTATCTTAAAATTAATTATTAAAAAGAAAGAGTTTTTATTTAATTTTTCATATTTTATTTTAATGTTGTTTTTGGTGGCTACTATAGATGTAGCCTAATTTTCGTCTAATCAAAGCCAACAACTCCTGCCCTGCGACCCTACGCTGATGCTGCACACGCGAGCCAACATGCACCAGCGCAAAAATACACCGCGAGCCAAGACAGGAGGCTATACCAACATACTGTGGTAGCCTACCCCGGATCCTCCACCCACGACAGACACTGACTGAGCAGCGAGGGTTCTCCTGCAAACAAAGCCAAAACATTATCAGTGCCCGTAGCATGCCACACATCCAACTTGTGTTCCGGCAGCACAACAACACCTGACACTGATAACCTGTCCAGTTCATCGCAAGACTGGCACTTCTCTTCGCTCTTTCCGGCAACTGGGCCTGCCAATAACCCTTCACTAGTTCTACCTTCGTGATGAGCGAGGCAGCCCCGAAGCGGTCTATGGTGTCGTCAACTCTTGGTAATGGATAGGCGTCTGTCAGGGATAATGCTTCCACACTCTTGCAATCAACATACACACGGACTCTGCCACCAAACTCAGGTTGCAAAGCCACTGGCAACGACCACTCACGATATTCCTCATCCCTCAGACCCCCTCTCCACACGCCGTCCAGCTCCGCCTTCACAACAGGCTATCGAGCAGGATTCACACGGTAGGGAACCAACTCGAGCCTTGCACTGTCTCCAATCTCCATGTCGGATTCTACCCCGTACATCAGGCCTGGAGAAGCAACAACCATGCGGACGGACTGCCACAGCCTAGCAAACAACTCCTCCCGTCGCTCAGGAACAAGAGGCTGCAACCCCTCTCGCAGAACAAAATGCCCAGTGCCCTCCCACATCTCCTTCACCATGTGGAGAGGACCCCTCACCTGATGCCCGAAAACAAGCTCATTCGGACTGAAACCGAGACTCTCTCCAGGTACTTCTCTTGCCGCGAACAAAACATACGGCAGACCAAGGTCCCAATCCTTTCCGTTCTCTGCGCAATAACATCGAAGCATGCTTTTCAGCGTGGCGTGCCACCTCTCCAACACCCCTTGACTCTCCGGGTGATACGCAGAAGAGACGACAGTGCTGATGCCATGCTGAATCATAATTTGTTTGAACAGATTAGATGTAAAACTAGAACCTTGGTCCGATTGCACCTCTTGCGGATAACCATACCGCAAGCAATACCAGAGCAGGTTCCGGACAACAGTTTTCGCCGTGCTATTTCTCATTGGATATGCATCAGGATAACGAGTGGCCACATCCATGATAGTTACTAGAAATTTATTACCGGCACTAGTAGGGGGTAGGGGTCCGACCATATCAATGATGACCTTACGGAAGGGCGGTCCACTGACAGGAATGGGGTGCAACGGGGCTCTCGGAATTGTTTGGTTAGGTTTTCCAACCCTCTGGCATGTATGACACCTTGCTATCCAGGTTACCACCTGCCCCTTCAACCCCGGCCACCAAAACAATTTTTCTAAAGCCGCCACCGTTTTTCTCACCCCTAGATGTCCTGCCAGTGGTATATCATGTGCCAACCTCAGTAGGCTATCCCTGCACTCCCGTGGCACCACCAACTGGTCCACTACTCCGGACCCCTCTTGCCAACTACGTTTAGGGTCTTGAAAACGCCTATAGAGGATGCCTTCTAAATAAAAAAAATCTCCTGGCTGTGCATCGCCGTCCTCGTCGAGCTCTACAGCTCCATTAGCACACGTTTGGAGCTCAGGGTCCTCTAGTTGCAACCGACGTATATCTGAGGGTGCCAAGCGATCTAACTGCTCCCGGAGCAATGCATGACCTTCCCCGATACTGGGCTGCTCCCTCTGTCTCTCTCGATGTACATAACGTTGCTGTCGTGGAGACTCGTCATGCCCAGCCTCGTCACTCTCGATGACAGGCCCAGGGGCTACTCCAGAATTAAGTAATGGTGCTAATACTGAATCACCCAGGAGAGCCGCCGAGTCAAAACTCTTAAAACCAACTCCAGCTTTAGCCTCCTCCTGTTGATCGTTCCTCCGCTGGTCTGAAGACGGAGGACTAGGCTGTGACACTTTAGCTGCCCGAGCTCGGGTGACAACACACGCCATGGGTTGTGTCTGGCACCGCTCGACCCACTCTTGCTTTTCCCTACTCACGTCGGCCGGCCTCTCGGCAACGACTAAGGGTAGAACCTCAGAAGCGGGCATTGCAAAGTCGTTGTCGAGAAGAAGGTCGATGCCCTCCACTGGCAGATTCTCCACAATCCCGACATCCAATTCACGTGCCACACCATCCACCTCCAACTCCAACCGCACCAGCGGGTATTACCGAGTTGCATTAATACCCTGCACCACCACCACCCGAGCCGCGTTTATAGGGTAGCCAGTCAAGTTTTTCATCAGAGTCTGGGAAGCACCTGTATCACGCAAGACCTCTACTCCATGCTTGCGCCCCGCCCACATCACGCAACCCCGCCCTCTATGGTCGCAAAAAACATCCTGAGCAGGGTTCGAGCCTCCCAGGTGCTTCTGCATTGGCTGTGCCTCAGCCTCTGACGAACTGCCCCGGGCAAACTCAGATGACTTCGGAGACACACCAATGTTGCAGGCCAAAGACACAGCTGCTGTAGGTGGTTTGCTAGGACAGACTCTTGCAAAGTGCCCCTTTTCATGACAATGATAACACTCCAACTCCCCTTTGGGCTTCCCTTGGTACTGGGAAGGGCCCGGCCCCTTCTTAAATGGGACGGTGCTAGTCTTGTGGTCAGTCTTGGTATCATGGCTCTTGTACTTGTTTGCATAAGGTATATCACTAACTCGGGGGGTTGGGGCGTCACGCCCCTTGTTACCTGCCTCACTACGCTGGGCAGACCCGCACCCACGAATTAGTGATAGCCGGAGGTCAGCCATCTCAGCTGCATCCTGTAGAGTTTTTGGTTGCTTTTCTTTAAGGTTTAATGTCAGGTCGCCGCCCGTGCATTTGAAAAACTGCTCAAACAGCAACAACTGTTTAATGTCGTCAAACGTAGTAGCTTTCTCCGACCTCAGCCAATTCCCAAAAGCATCAGACAGCTCCCGGGCATGCTCCAAAAAGGTGCTCTCCCGACCCTTGGTAACACCCCGGAACTTCAACCTGTACGCCTCTGGTTGTAGTTCGTATGCTCTCAGGACAGCCTCCTTGAGTTCCTCGTAGATAATACACGACTCTATCGGCAATGCATCATAAGCCCTGAGTCCCTTGCCCACAAGTCTAGAGGAAACAAGTGCTGCCCATTTATTCTCTGGCCACTGGTGTTCCTGGCACTTCTTCTCAAAGCGTGTGAAAAATTCTGTTACACCACTCTCATCAAACACCGGAACCAGTTTCAATAAGTGCGAGAGAGACTGCTCATGAACACGGTTACCAGCCCCAAGTCGCTGTCCCGTTGTCTCTACTCGCGACTTCTCTACATCCATGTCGGCACAGTACCTAGTCGACTCAGCTTGGATTTTTGCTAGCTCTATTTGCTGCTCACCTGCCCTGATAGCCTTTCTCTCTTCGATCTTAGCTAATTCGAGCTGAAGCAATAATTCTGCAGATAACCCTTGAGGAGGTGAAGGTGCTACAATGTTTGAAATTACCGGTGGTCCCCCCAGGGGCAACCCACCCTGCCAGTCACCACCCAACTGCGGAAGCGTACCCGGGGTCGGCAAACTACTGGGATGGCTGGGAGTCGAGTGTAGGGGAAGCATGGCCGAAGGGCTCTGAGCACTCAACCCATCTCGCTCACCAGTCACCCTGCCCAGTACACACGTTATCAAGTTATCCCTGGTCATGCTGCTAGTAACCGCATGACCGATAGCTGTGGCCAGGCATTGAAGACCGTACCGATCCATACCCTCCAACCGCTCGGCAGTAACAGGCCATTGCAAATATATCCTAGCATCCTCCTCACAGTTCACCCGATTAACCCTTTCATCATGCTGCTGTTCCTCCGTTTCGACATTACGTACTGTGTCTCCATTCTCCTCTGACCCGGTATAAGACATGATGCTCCTAAAAATTTCTCACCACAATATTCAGAAAAGAAGTACCCCAAACTCTTATGTAGCACTATTCACTTGCCAAAAATGTCTGAAGACTCTCAAGTGCTATACTACTTTGCCAAAAAAAAATTAACGTGCCCACTATATTCCTCAATAAAACAAATGACCACAACAATTCTGCAATTATCTCTTAGTTCACAAGATCCTGAGCTAGGTCGCCATTTGTTACGATCCAGGTTCTCAAAGACACAGGGCTCTTCAACATTGGACTAGATAATGGCAAAATGCAACAACGGTAAAACTAGATCCAACCCCTGCCTTAAACACTGGAAAACAAAACACCATTACCGCCCTGAGTCGTGCCTGGACCACGAGGTATCCTATGACTCGGTAACTGGTGCACATACACTAGGCTGATGCTCGATGAAACAGCCTATTCTCAAACAGTAAAAGATTACTCGTTTAGGTTACACAAAGAAAAGATAAGTAACGTGATTATTTAACGTTACGGTAGATACTCAAATAACTGGCACTCCTGTATTAAAGAAAGTGCAATGCTAGTCCTGCAACATCAACTGGAAACTTCTGAAATAAGTCTGATGCTGGGAAGATGTTCGTAAAGAATCTTGAACAATAATAATGCAGAATACGGGTCACAATAAATACTAGGACATATAGTAATAATAGGCAGGCGAATAATAAAGACTGCGCAAAGGTAGTAATGCTCGACAACTAAAGAAATACTTCATGACACAACGCAACAGCCTACTAGGGTTGTGCAACTCAACAACAACCTCGGCTCAAAAGTGCAGTGAATAATAATGTGGCATACATATAATAATGGGGGCTTATCTCTAACCAGTGTCTGCTCGGTTAATAAAGTCTAGCTGGGGTATCAAGGCAGGGCAACAATGGGCGAGCATGCGGCTCGTAGCCTAACGTTGTCCGAAGGTGGTATAATGAAGATTACGTTATATGACGGGGATGCTCTCTTGATAAATCTAGGTCTCTAGTACCTAGTTCTATCCTGGCGATCCCTCAGAAGTCAACACAAAGAGGCAGCACTATGTTGTGAGGGATAGGCTATGGCCCTCTCACACCACAGTGCTGTGCTCGCAAAGTAAACCCACCCGAAGACAACCTAGGCTCCCACAGTACCTGTCGATGTCGTGCAGGGCTTAGCTAACACTGCACACATCGGAGACAACGACACAGTAACCTTACCCCTAGTCTAGCTTTAAATAACTAAGCAGAATCACTCAACACCCTGCCAGAGAGACATATACCGGTCTACAAACTTCCCGAGAGAGGACACACACGGAAAAGTCCGTCTCTCCAAACCTCATTAAAGCCTAATACATAGAAATATCTGAGAGCTTCGCATACAATACGACTGGCCGACGGTGAACGTCTATGCTGAAACCAGAAGGGATGTTGAGTTTAATAAAGATTAGAGAATGAGAAAGGAGAAGTCGAGAGAGAGAAATAGTATGCAAAGTGGCGAGTATGGGGGACAGAATTGCAAAGGATGTAGACGATACGCGTGTCAGGCCAGCTCTGAGCTGGTAAAAAACACGAGGCCGCGATGAGCAGGGACTAGTTGACCACCCGGCCGCCAACGCCATCAGCGCCCAAGCGGGCCGCGTGATAGCTCGCCCCGCTGCCAGGTGTACCCCGTCACCCTCTCTCGCTCGCCTCTCACACAAGCAGCAACAGCAACATTTATATTATAGCGAATATAAAATAAAAGGCGCGGTCACAGACCAAAACAAAGACCATTTCTAGACTGTCTGTGGCAACACGACACTAATAACATAAAGCAGATCATTCTAGGACAACTGTAGCCCATCCCCCCATCCTGGCGAGCGCTAGCGAGCTGCAATGCCCCACGCAACCATTCTGCTAGCACCGGGAGGCGTCACACAGTAAAGTCCACCTCGGGCCTAGCAGCACTCTCCCCTACTAGGCGGATACATCTTCAGTATCCGGCCGCCTGTCGTCACATCGCTGGCTTGCATACCTACAGCCAAGCGGTTCATGAGGGACGACAGAAAGTAGAGGGGAGCGAAGATTTCCAGTTGAGCTATTGGCCAGCTCTGAGGTGGTAAAAGAAAGAGAAAATGCTTGACTAACCCAGTGGTTCCCCTAAATAATATTTTATGTGTTCTTATAGGACACACTAAAGAGAAAGATACTAGACTTATGTACATAAATAAAATGATGATGTGTTAATAGGATAATAGTTATTCTTGATAGAGAAGGCTCCTAGCCGATTAGCTATCAATAGCATAGGATCTGGTAGGACAGCAAATAGATAAAAAGTTAAAGTAAGAGGGGATAATTCTTAAATAGATAAGCAACTATAAGGCTCAGGGGAAATAAAGAATAGTTGCAATTAGATCAGCTTTAGTTTGAGAAACAGGTAGGGAGGACACTAGTCCATATGATCTACGAAATCTTTTGTTATAAAGGAAACATTATCAATGATATTGTTTGAAGGAATATTCGGTCAGTTTCGTGGTAAGCGTTACCAGCATTAAGTCCAGGATAATAATGTAATCACAGAATCTATGTAGAGGATTAAAGTGGTGAATCTTGTTCTCGTAGGGGTTTTGAGGTACTGATCATATTAAGCCATTTACTGAGTTTTATTATTGAATAGGTGGTATATGTAACATATGACTTATTGGTAACAGGGTTAAGAGAATATATTAACTAAGAGTGCTATAGATAGAGCAATCGAGGTCAAGTGTAGTAACGCCCTGGCCTTGTAAGTAAATATACTGTATAGGGTTAAGGGAACATATAATCTAAGAGTGTTATAGATAGAGCAATCGAGGTCAAGTGTAGTAACGCCCTGCCCTTGTGAGTAAATATACTGTATAGGGTTAAGGGAACATATAATCTAAGAGTGTTATAGATAGGGCAATCGAGGTCAAGTGTAGTAATGCCCTGGCCTTGTGAGTAAATATACTGTATAGGGTTAAGGGAACATATAATCTATGAGTGTTATAGATAGGGCAATCGAGGTCAAGTGTAGTAACGCCCTGGTCTTGTGAGTAAATATAGTGTATAGGGTTAAGGGAACATATAATCTAAGAGTATTATAGATAGGGCAATCGAGGTCAAATGTAGTAACGCCCTGGTCTTGTGAGTAAATATATTGTATAGGGTTAAGAGAATATATAATCTAAAAGTATCAGAGGTAGTAACGCCCTGGTCTCTGAGTAGACACGGTAGGGCCCGGTAAAGTTATCTTATTTTGCAGTTAGTTAAGAATAAGTCTCTTGTTCTATATAGGGAAATAAAGGTTAGATTTATTAATGCCCTGGTCTCTGGAGTAGACACAGCAGGGCCCAGTAAAACTATATTATTTTAGAGACTAGTAACGTGACTTTGGATCGAAGTAGAAGTGAGTCAATACCTGAATAGCGTCAATCCAAATAGGTTGTAACGTGAGCTCTAGAGTTCCAATGTACAACCTATGGTGGGTCGACGAAATATTCAATCTGTTTCTTGAACTCATTTCGACCCGAAGAGAGAAATGTTACTAGGTTAGTAGTAAGTTTTGTTAAATAAAGTATACAAACTCCTAAATGACTGTCGAATTATCCCCCACCGTAGTAGTATAATAGGAATAAGAAAATAAGTACTACAATTAGCGTTACTGTTTTCACACACACATACGGTATAACACAGTATATGTATGTATATAACATGAATGTAATTTCCAATATTTGTATTCCCGTTAACTTCTATCTATCTATCTATTGCCTGACGCCGCGATCCCCGAAGGGGTGGCCACGAACGAACCGCCCCCATGCACCTCTGTCCCCAGTCAGTCGACGCCCCTCCCCCCAACCAGCACCGCCTTCGTTCACATACTTCCTCACTCCATCCTTCCACCTCTCATTCGGTTTACCTCGCTCTCGTACACCCTCTTAGTCATTCTCTCGTTTTCCATACGTTCCATATGGCCGAACCATCTCAAGTTGTTCCTTTTCACACTTTCCAGCACATCTACCTCCACACCACACCTCCTTCTTACTTCCTCATTAGTCTGTCTATCCCTCCATGTTAACTTCCGTTGCTGTAATTTGAATTATCGGTTGTGAAAATAATACGACCAGGGGTCTATATCTACAGTAGGTCCTTCACCTTGCAACGGAACGTGTTATAGCCAATTGCTTCGCTTTGATCTAGCAATTTGTGTATCATTCATTATTTTTTATTTTTTTTTATTTATTTTGTCTTCTACCTAATGACTTTAAACTACATTCATATATATTTTGTTTCACGTCCAACAAATTCATATCTATGTCATTAAACTATTTTTTTTTTTTAAATATATAAATATACATAACAATGTATACTGTATATTTGTAAGTATTAAAAGTGTACTGTATACAGCTATTATTGGTATTGTCTTTATAACATAAATATTTGTTCACATTATCACAATAAACCTAAGTCATGGTATATGGCTAGCATTATCTGTTTCTCTAATTGTCCTATTATAGGGTTAAACGATTGTATTATTTTATAAACATAAACTCAGTGTGGACGAGGGTTGCTAACCACGTAAGATTATTATCAATATCAATGCGCAACTTTATCAGGATAAAGGGACTACGGTTTAACCAACTCAGAATGTGAGTACCTCGGCTAGTTACATTATAAAACTGTTGTACACTCGGATGCCATAGTCTCTAGAACACGCATACATATTCGTGGACATCACCTATTTATAATTATGGAATTATATATCTGCAAACGAATGTATTAATGTAGTTATTTGCATACCAATTACATAACTAAATATACTACTTATTGAAAAGCAAGTTTCATCCAAAATTCAATCCAGATAGTTATAATCGCATTAAGAACATAATAGGGTGTCTACAAATGCTTCTAGGTAGACTAGAGACTAAGGTATCCTAGTGCACCATAACACACACACTTGGACACAAGCCTTGTCGACTCACTGTGTCAAATGCCTTGGTGAGGTCGATATAGGTAGACACAAGGTCGACGTTCTGCTCCTGACATTTTGCATGTAGTTGCCTTAAACTGAAAACCATGCCAACAGATCCACACACTCTTCTGACATTCTACATCGAAATTGGCAATATGTAAGTTGCACGACAATGTTTATCCCTTAGCATTAATTAAATTTCCTTTTTTGTAACAATACACGAATATATTCAGTTGATGAAGGCTCTCTACAAAATACAGGGGTAAAAATATACACAGGGATATGTTGTATCCCAAGCCTATATACCGTCCCCCCCCTTCCAATCATTAGTCCACCCCCGTGTCCCTATTTTGTTTTGCTTTGTCTATGTTGCTAAATGTATGTGTAAGATACATTGCCACCGTAGGGATGGTTATTTATCACTCTCTGAAATAATTTCGGAATCGTGATAGAATTATATTAGTTGCTTACTTTGAACAGCAATTTCGTAACGTGGGTAGCTCACCTTTGATCTTAGTATTGTGACGTTAACCACTCCGTTAGAACCGCATGGCTTGTCCTACAGTGACTTGCTAGGATCGCCAGGGCAGTGGATGGGGCTACAGTTTATGTATTAGAGTGTGCTTTATTTCATATGAAAGCTTGTGTCATGGGCAGTCCAGAAAGGCTCTTTGTTTTCACCCATGTCAAGGCTTTATATATTTAATTGTAAAGTATATGTTTTATCATTAACTAGTAATGATGGGATCTGGGAGAGAGAGAGAGAGTAGAACAGAGTGAGAGGGGGGCGCGCAGTGTTTTTGCCACGCTCGATGCCGTCACGGCTGGCTGCCTCGTGGGGGTTGGTTGAGAGAGGTCCTTACCATGCTGCTAGCTCCCTTGCTAGTGGCTAGAGGACTTGTAACCGCTTTTTTCCCACGCAGCTGGAGCTAGTGCGAGTATATATACAGTTCCTCGCCACTCTCTCCATCAGATCTGGTTTCTAGAACGCATCCCTCTTTTTCCCTTGGATATCTGTCCCCCCTCACCGCACCTGAGAACCTGTTCCTCTGTCTATCTCTCTCATTTTCCATATCTTTCACCACCTTTTATTAACATTATATCCCCTCTGGTTAACTCTTCAAAATCAGCTTCATGCTGGCCAGTTGTATTGTGCGTTAAGGTCTGATATAACCTATGTATGTTTAGTTGTTAAGATAAGTTGATCACGAAGCATTGGATGGCCTTCATATTGCCGCTTCCTATAATTATTAGTGTTCTGCTGGATTAGATAATGCTAGACTAGGGGTCTGATATTATAAGGTATTGTTTCCTATGAGTGCTGGCTTTAGGAAAAAGCTGCACGACATACCTGAGAACTGGAGTTGATTGAGTAAATTCTAGTCTGTGTGCCATTGAGAGTAGAGCATGCACGAATGAGAGCTTTTTGCCTATACCATTCTGCACTGTTCTAAGCTCGTTGTTTGTCTTTGAGGTACGCCAGGAGAACGCTTAATACTTCGGTAATAAGGTATCTCAAGAGAGCTACCCTTCCCTATAACGTAATATTTGACGCACAGACTTGAGATTTGCACTAGGCTATGCGGCATGCCATGCGCACCAGTATCTCGTATCATTGACTCTAGCTAGACTTTGTCAGTCACAGTAGACATTAAGTATATTAATTACTCTTTTTATGCATACCCATTTATGATTACACAAGCATTTCGCAGCCTAGTTTGATGTATGGAGACACAAACGACTTAGGCTCTTTTTTTTTTATAGGAATACTGCATTGTCGTGGCGATTATTATTGTTGTAGTGTTTAGGATATTCTTGGCTCCGACGGCATTATATATTCTGCCTTTTTGTGTGCATAGCCTGCACGAGCATTGTTCCGCTGCCTGCCTTTTTGGGTTCCATTTCCGATACGAGCATCTTTATAGCATCTAACATTTAAAGAAGATTCCTTGTTAGTGTTGAAGGACTTTAGTGCACTTTCTTTCGTGCAGGAGTGCCTGACATTTATTGATTAAAGTAACGTAAGCTGTAACTTCTCTTACCACCTTACTTTGCATACCATAACCAAGCACCTTCGGTTATAGGTAGTAATAGGTTGTTTTCACATAACATTAAGCCTAGAGTAGACGCACATTTATTGAGAGTTTGATAGCCTATTATTGCACATAGAACTCCAAGAGTATTTGTGTTCTTTGTTCACTGGAAATATACATGAGAGGTTGGATCTAGCGCTTTCCGTTGTAGCATTTATGCCATTACTAGTCCAATGAATAAGAGCCCTGATATATTTAAACCTCAGTCGTAACAAATGGCGACCTTACCTAGGATTTGGTGAACTTACATTTATTAGCAGGGAACATCTGTTGTTTTGGAGAATATTTTGCGGGGATCAGCAAGAATAACTTTTTTTTTGCAACATAGTATAGCCCTTGAGTATTTCCGAGAATTTTTGTGAGTATATTGAGGTATAAGAGTTTGGGGTACTTCTTTTCTGAATATTGAGGTGGGAAATTTTTGTGAGCATCATGTCTTATACCGGATCAGAGGAGAATGGAGACACAGTACGTAATGTCGAAACTGAGGAACAGCAGTATGATGATATGGTTAATCGGGTGAACTGTGAGGAGGATGCTAGGATATTTTTGCAATTGCCAGTTACTGCCGAGCGGTTGGAGGGTATGAATCGGTACTGTCTTCAATGCCTGGCCACAGCTATCGGTCATGCGGTTACTAGCAGCATGACCAGGGATAACTTGATAACGTGTGTACTGGGCAGGGTGACTGGTGAGCGAGATGGGTTGAGTGCTCAGAGCCCTTCGGCCATGCTTCCCCTACACTTGACTCCCAGCCATCCCAGTAGTTTGCCGACCCCGGGTACACTTCCGCAATTGGGTGGTGACTGGCAGGGTGGGTTGCCCCTGGGGGGACCACCGGTAATTTCAAACATTGTAGCACCTTCACCTCCTAAAGGGTTAACTCCAGAATTATTGCTTCAGCTCGAATTAGCTAAGCTTCAGCAGCAACAAAGGGCATGTGAGCTTCAGCAGCAATTAGAATTAGCCAAGATAGAAGAGAGAGCCAAGCTAGCAAAAATCCAAGCTGATTTAGAGTCGACTAGGTACTGTGCCGACATGGACGTAGAGAAGTCGCGAGTATAGGCAACGGGACAGCGACTTGGGGCTGGTAACCGTGTTCATGAGCAGTCTCTCTCGCACTTATTGAAACTGGTTCCGGTGTTTGATGAGAGTGGTGTAACAGAATTTTTCACACGCTTTGAGAAGAAGTGCCAGGAACACCAGTGGCCAGAGAATAAATGGGCAGCACTTGTATCCTCTAGATTAATAGGCAAGGGTCTTAAAGCCTACGATGCGTTACCTTTGGAGTTATGTATTGTGTATGAGGATCTCAAGCAGGCTGTCCTGAGGGCTTACGAACTGCAACCAGAAGCGTACCGTTTGAAGTTCCGGGGTGTAACTAAGGGAAGAGATAGCACCTTTTTGGAACACGCCCGGGACTTGTCCGATGCTATGGGGAACTGGCTCCGATCTGAGAAGGTAACAACGTTTGATGGAGTTAAGCAGTTAATGATGTTGGAGCAGTTCTTTAAGAGCACGGGCGGTGATCTAACTTTGAACTTAAAGGAGAAAAACCCAAGAACTCTAGTCGAAGCAGCAGAAATGGCTGATCGACGGCTGTCGTTGATTCGGGGTTGCGGATCCTCACAGAAGTACGATGCAAGTGCTAGGGACCGTTATCCTCCCCCTCCCCGTAACAATGACACATTTAAACAGAAGAGCCATGAAACTAAAACTGAAGCCAAACCTAACACCACGCCGTATGTGAAAAGTCAGGGGCCTTTTACATCACAGTATAAGCCGAAACCGAAATTTATGTGTTTTAGGTGCCACCAGGAGGGTCATAAGGCAAATGAGTGCCCTAGTCGACCTCCTCCGGCAGCCGTGTCTTTTGCTCACGGCATTGGAGTGTTCAAGAGGACATCGGAGTTTGTTAGAGGCATTTCTTCCGAGGTAAATACACTGCCAGTGCAGAAGGATCCGGAAGGCTCATTCCCTGTCCGTGATGCCTTTAGTGACCATAGGGGACTCGGTTGTGAGGAGTGGGGGGGTAGAAGACATGAGGTGAGAATTTTGCGTGACACTGGGGCATCACAAACACTGTTGAGAAATTTCACTGGTAAACCTGTCAATACGGCGCGGGTGGTTGTGGTTCAGGGAGATAATGCGACAAGGTCATACCCGCTTGTAAGAATGAAGGTGGAAGTTGATGGTGTGACTCGGGACCTGGATGTAGGAATTGTGGAGAAGTTACCTGTTGGGGGCGTCGACCTCCTTCTCGGCAACGACTTTGCGGGACCTACTTCTGAGGGTCCACCCTTGGTCGTTGCCGAGAAGCCGGCCGACGTGAGTAGGGAGGAGCAGGAGTGGGTTGAGAAGTGTCCGGTGCAGCCTATGGCGTGTGTTGTCACCGGAGATCCTGCATCCAGGGAGTCACATTCTGGTCAACAATCTTTAGATCAGCGGAAGAAGGGTACCGAGAAGGGGTTGAAAGTTGATGCGGTTGAGAGTTTAGTGTCAACGGACCTTCTCGGGGACTCATTATTAGGACCACATTTCGAGTCTGGAGAAGACCCAGTAACTGTTCCTGAAAAGGCAGAAGATGGGCTTAAAAAGACGAAAGAGTTGAAGGAGGACAGTGATGCACAGTCGGGAGATGTAGCAACAAGGTACCCTGACGCGTACCCTATGAGAAATGGGTCGGCGAAGACGGTGGTCCGAAGCTTGCTAGTGTATTTTTCCCGGTATGGTTACCCGCAGGGGATTCAGTCAGTCCAGGGACCCAACTTCACTTCTAGCCTCTTTGTTCGAGCAATGCCGCAGCATGAGATTGTTGGGGTTGTGTCATCTGCGTATCATCCGGAAAGCCAGGGTGTGTTAGAGCGATGGCACTCAACCTTAAAATCTGTGCTTCGTTGTTATTGCTTTGAGAATGGGAAAGATTGGGATCTTGGCCTGCCATATGTTTTGTTTGCTGCACGGGAGGTACCTGGGGAAAGTTTGGGATTCAGCCCTAATGAGCTCGTCTTTGGACACCGTGTCAGAGGGCCTCTCCATATGGTTAAAGAAATATGGGAGGGTGCAGAAAAACCTTGTTCTATGCTCAAGTATGTCCTCGACAGTCGAGAACGGATGTTGCGCAGTTTGGAGTTGGCTGGCCGTAATTTAACTAGCTCTCAGGCCCTCCTGAAGGACAGGTACGACCTCAAGGTTAAACTCAGGGAGTTTCACGTGGGTCAGGAGGTGTTGATTCTACTGCCCCTTGTAGGTCACCCCTTATCCGCGAAGTACACTGGTCCTTATAGGGTGGTGGAGAAGCTATCGGACCTGGTTTACTTGGTAGCCACTCCAGACAGACGGAAGCGCAATCAGTTATGTCATGTTAATCCCATGAAGGAGTATGGGAGGCACCCCCCTGAGCCTCTCACTGTGCCTGTGATGACGTTTAGCAGTCAAGGTGGAGAAGGAGAACGGCACAGTCAAGCTCAGGTGGAGGATAACTGGAAGGATAAGAAGTTCAAATGGGCGCCTGAGTGTGAGAAGGTGTTTAGAGAAGTAAAACACCTGTTGTGCACTCACCCGATCCTCAGGGCTCCTGACTTTAGCCTACCTTTCCAACTAGCAACGGAGGCTAGTGGTGTGGGGGCTGGTGCCGTCCTTGTGGAAAAGGACGATGATGGGCTGGAGCATCCTGTTAGTTTCTGCTCGGAGAAGTACAATTCGGCCCAGGGGAGCTGCTCTGTTGTCGAGGAGGAGCTGCTTGCGGTTGTGCTTGCGCTGGGGCATTTCGAGGTCTATGTTCCAGCCTATGGTCCGGTCGTTTAGTTTACCCCGATCATCACCCTCTCAAGTTCTTGGACCAGTTTCACAATCGGAATATGAGGCTGACCAGGTGGTCACTAAGGTTACTGGTATATAACCTGGACATACGCCATATTGCCGGTTGTGATAACGTGGTTGCAGATGGTCGCTCAAGGGTATATGATCCGGGGTAGATTGACACACGGGTAGCCTCCTGCTTTAGTTTGAATAGTAATTTGCGCTTGGTGCTTGTTGGCTCGCGGTTGTAGCCCAGCGTATTGGGTCGTAAAGCAGGAGTTGAGCGTTTGGTATAGAAGAAAAAACTAGGCTTGCCCCTATAGTGCAGCCGAAATAAACAAATTAAAAACATAAAAATCAAATAAAACTCTTTCTTTGATAGTTGAATTTTTTCAGTATGTTATAGCAGTAATTCTGAGTTGCACTCCTCTCAGAATGCTGGGCTAGAGAAGCTCGCTCTTGAGGAGCATAACTACATATAATTTAACCTATTGTGTTGGGGAGGGTTATAATTTTGAAAAATGTTTTGTTGAAGAACTGTGCCAGATATTTTACTGCCGCTGGGTGATGGGAAGTGGAGATATAGCATGGGTTCTAACCATCAGATTATTTGTGAGCCTTGGGGCCTCTGAGAAAAATCTTGGGGAGGGTGTGACGTTATCCACTCCGTTAGAACCGCATGGCTTGTCCTACAGTGACTCGCTAGGATCGCCAGGGCAGTGGATGGGGCTACAGTTTATGTATTAGAGTGTGCTTTATTTCATATGAAAGCTTGTGTCATGGGCAGTCCAGAAAGGCTCTTTGTTTTCACCCATGTCAAGGCTTTATATATTTAATTGTAAAGTATATGTTTTATCATTAACTAGTAATGATGGGATCTGGGAGAGAGAGAGAGTAGAACAGAGTGAGAGGGGGGCGCGCAGTGTTTTTGCCCCGCTCGTTGACGTCACGGCTGGCTGCCTCGTGGGGGTTGGTTGAGAGAGGTCCTTACCATGCTGCTAGCTCCCTTGCTAGTGGCTAGAGGACTTGTAACCGCTTTTTTCCCACGCGGCTCGAGCTAGTGCGAGTATATATACAGTTCCTCGCCACTCTCTCCCTCAGATCTGGTTTCTAGAAGGCATCCCTCTTTTTCCCTTGGATATCTGTCTCCCTTTCCGCACCTGAGAACCTGTTCCTCTGCCTATCTCTCTCATTTTCCATATCTTTCACCACCTTTTATTAACATTATATCCCCTCTGGTTAACTCTGCAAAATCAGCTTCATGCTGGCCAGTTGTATTGTGCGTTAAGGTCTGATATAACCTATGTATGTTTAGTTGTTAAGATAAGTTGATCACGAAACATTGGTTGGCTTTCATATTGCCGCTTCCTATAATTATTAGTGTTCTGCTGGATTAGATAATGCTAGACTAGGGGTCTGATATTATAAGGTATTGTTTCCTATGAGTGCTGGCTTTAGGAAAAAGCTGCACGACATACCTGAGAACTGGAGTTGATTGAGTAAATTCTAGTCTGTGTGCCATTGAGAGTAGAGCATGCACGAATGAGAGCTTTTTGCCTATACCATTCTGCACTGTTCTAAGCTCGTTGTTTGTCTTTGAGGTACGCCAGGAGAACGCTTAATACTTCGGTAATAAAGTTTCTCAAGAGAGCTACCCTTCCCTATAACGTAATATTTGACGCACAGACTTGAGATTTGCACTAGGCTATGCGGCATGCCATGCGCACCAGTATCTCGTATCATTGACTCTAGCTAGACTTTGTCAGTCACAGTAGACATTAAGTATATTAACCTAATTACTCTTTTTATGCATACCCATTTATGATTACACAAGCATTTCGCAGCCTAGTTTGATGTATGGAGACACAAACGACTTAGGCTCTTTTTGTTGATAGGAATACTGCATTGTCGTGGCGATTATTATTGTTGTAGTGTTTAGGATATTCTTGGCTCCGACGGCATTATATATATTCTGCCTTTTTGTGTGCATAGCCTGCACGAGCATTGTTCCGCTGCCTGCCTTTTTGGGTTCCATTTCCGATACGAGCATCTTTATAGCATCTAACATTTAAAGAAGATTCCTTGTTAGTGTTGAAGGACTTTAGTGCACTTTCTTTCATGCAGGAGTGCCTGACATTTATTGATTAAAGTAACGTAAGCTGTAACTTCTCTTACCACCTTACTTTGCATACCATAACCAAGCACCTTCGGTTATAGGTAGTAATAGGCTGTTTTCATATAACATTAAGCCTAGAGTAGACGCACATTTATTGAGAGTTTGATAGCCTATTATTGCATATAGAACTCCGAGAGAATTTGTGTTCTTTGTTCACTGGGAATATACATCAAAGGTTGGATCTAGCGCTTTCCGTTGTAGCATTTATGCCATTACTAGTCCAATGAATAAGAGCCCTGATATATTTAAACCTCAGTCGTAACAGTATATGAAAACTCTAAAATGATTAAACCTAAAGGAGTACCATGATACCTATGTCTGAAGTAATTGAATTTATCATACTGCTTTAGATATATTGGAATGAGAACAAATGCAGCTAGGGTCTCCAAAGATTCCCCGATTGATGGAGTCAGGAGGTATTTGTTGTCATGCTAACTAAAGGGTACTTCACACATACACGAAAACCGCCGTGCGAAGGCACGATTAAGCGATCACGTTCCAATCGTATAGGAAATCATCTTACTCGCAGTGGGATCGTGTGCGAGGCTAGTGGCATTGCAACGGCATATGCACACATCGTCTACCGGCCAGAAAATTTCAAATCCCGCAAAATTTGAGCGCAACGGGACCGGAAAACATCTCGTTGTCATCGCAGCACCCTCGCATTGCATTCGCAATACCGTCTTCTATTTCGCAATACAACCTCATCGATATCGCTATGATTTGTGACGTTATCACAAGAATTGCGCCACCCAGCCCATCTAGCACACCCACCACAGCCAACCTACTCAGCCCCACCAGCCCCCCCACCAACTGTCCCTCCTGCACCTCCGGCATACCCTCCGTACCAATACATGCCGCCACTGACACCCAGGGTACCATACGACCTCCATCGCAACATAAGGCCAGTCCACACCCCGACTACCTGCCACACCTCAACATCCACCACCACCTATGCCATTCTCCTTCCCATCCTTCATTGAGCTTGGTGTGCCCGACCTCAATGCCACACCTTATCCCTCCCCTGCCAGTATTCACTGCCACATATTTAATATATAGTCGTGAACCAGATATTTGTATTGGAGTATAATTATATACTATGCGGTACTTTACCTATTCTGGATTTCAATCTAAAACTTGTGTTTAAAAATTAAGCTTATTATACCAATTTGGCTGTGACTGAGTAGTATCAAAGTCCAACTCCATGTCCAGTAGATCAGGTTACAATCCCAGATGGGTAAGGATACTTTCGCTAGAACAAGTAAATAGTCTAGTTTTTTCTTGGAGTCATGCTATTTATGTATCCGACACAAAACTGGAACTTTAAAAGTTGTTTCTGTTTGTGCTCTGCCTTGAGTTGGCCACCTCTTGCTCTTTACAGGGACACAGTGCTGCGACCATGTATTGAGTATTGTACACATGTGTGGGGAGGATCCTCTCACACAGCACATCCAGACAAAGTAGTATAGAAAGTCTTTCATCTCATTTACTCACGTCCACTAACTGATGCTATGCAATCTCTCTCAGAGCTCTATCAGTGTATACCCCCTCCTCTATGTAGAGCATGTAGTACCCGATTTGCAACACAATCTCACCCATACTCTGTGCAACTCTCCGACCCAAGAGTAAAACGATGCCTTCACAATGATGAGGGAAAAGTAATGGTGTAGTTTGTGTGAGGTGTGGGTGTATTGTGATGTTGGATATCGAGAATTGACACTTAGTACTATTTGTCACTCAGTTTCCATATGTATTCCACCTTTGCATACTTTTTGAACGGCTTAGAAAATCGTGCTTTCATGATGCCTATTGCTGTCCATCAGGAGAGCCTCTTATGTGGCCTTATTACATTGCCTGGGTTATGTATGATCTATAATTATTGTTGGCAGTTTCACTGTGTTCTGCTAGAGTTTTACCAGTATATAAAAAAATAGTTATTCAAGCAACATACAATGTCACTGGAATGTGTTATTGTGTTTTTCACAAGAAACGTAACACTAAGTTGTCTAGTCCTTTGTGTGTTCAGAATATAAATGATCACAATCCACTTCCTATAGACATCTCCCGAGTATTGTTCAAGTTTCTAGGTTTAGAGTACCGGTATTGGATTGTTTCTTATTATACGAAATTACTCTCCGTATGTAATAAGTTTCCTGAAAAATGTCCTCTGTAAAATGTGTTTGAATTCATAATTTGTATTGTTAAACAATCATCATTATCAACTTAGATCGAAGTAAATAGAGGAAAATTATGTGAAATGTGGCCAATTCTATTTGTTATACCTCGGAAGCAATTGCTTAACCATGTGGTCAATAATGGTGGCTGCATTAGAGGTTAGTCTAGTAGGCTTATTTACGACGTTGAACATTTATTTGGAATACCATATGACAAGTAAGTCAGCAACTGGTACTTCAAAATAATTGTAAAGAGATCTAAGTTAAAGTCACCAACGATATAACGCATTATCTTTTCGTCATTCATAATAGATAATATGCCATTGTTTTTACATAACAATAGGTTAATATCTGTGTGTGGTCTTGTGTATAGGATTCCTAAAATTATGATGTCAGCTTGTTTGTTGTATAACTAATTAGGTAACCCTTGTTCTTATGCAGTTGTTTTGTTTAGTTAAATCTTATTTTCCAAAAGTTGTGTAGCAACATATTATGTAAAGTGTAACACCACCACTATGCCTTGACAAGTTGTTATTATATTGAGTGTAATTAGGGATATCATAAAACGATTCTCTGTCATTAGTAAGTTTACTCTCACAAAAACCTATTATATCAAGGGAATGATCAAGGGTGGACTAACACTGGTCTAGGAATTCGTCAAAGTATAAAGGACTACTACCAATATTATGACATATAAACACACAAAATGTTGGTAAATCACAAAGAGCGCTCTCATCAAAATGTATAAAATATTAGTTACATATATGGTTTGCATAATTAATTAATTAATTAATTTTCGGGTGGATGAGACTCGTTAGCCTTGGACGGCAACCCATCTAGGGGAGACAAGCTTATACAAATCTGGGTGGATGGGACTCGTCAACCTTGGTCGGCAACCTGTCTAGGGGAGTAAAACTTATAGATATCCGTACTACTCACCTAAGGGTGAAGCTGGTTAATGGATGGACTAGCCGTGCACCACTGTAGAAAAATATTGCTAAAAATATACATAGGAGGCCTCGGAGTCAGAGAGACCCAAGTTGAGTGGTCAATCCTATAAGTCCTTCAGTAAACTGACACGGATTGTCCTCACAGGGGTTAGGTCTACTTGGGGGCATTTTGTGTATGGCCACCCTCGTAAAGAGGAATAAGGCGTCCGGCAATAGATAGATAGATAGATAGATAGATAGATAATTAAGTGTGTTGAGCAAAATATCATCTGAATCTTTAACAGCCACATATCTATCATTATCAGAGGTGAATGAAATGGAAAGGAGTAAGGATTAGAAAATGTGAGAGGAGGGGAAAAGGGGGATGTTGAAAGAGGGAAAGGGAAGGGAGAGCTGGGAAAATGTTGAATTAAGGGTGGTTGTGCTGAATGGCACGAGGAGTCACACCAACTAAGTTTTTTGCCAGCCTAGATTAATGGACTAACATAACTTGGCAACACTATGTAATGCACATCACGCAATACTGACACAGTAGCTGATATATTCTGGTCAGTAAATTCAAAACTGTTACCAATATAGTTTGGATAAATCTATATTGCGTTCGATTTGAAAGCGTTAACTGTAATTTTGAAAGGGTTAAGCTTAGGTTCAATATGTGTGGACATGAAGAGGGCTTGGTAAGATTTGGTTTGCATGAGGAGGGATAGGTTCGATTAGATTAACTTGGTTTAGGTTGGATTAAGTCCGGCCGGTTTTTATTGGTCATGATACATTATGACTTTGTAATGTTGCATTATGCCAGGTTACCAGGTGGGGTCTAATTTATTGGAGAATCTATGTATTTTAAATCTATTAACACTCCCTGAGATAGAGCTTATTCTCCATTTAACATTTGTTGAACAAAAGCAATTCATATTCAACCTTCCAAAAGTGTCGATAGAAAGGGAAAAATGATTGGCGGTGTAATTATATAGTTAATGAGTTGTAATATTCAATGTCAATTGTTTTAACTAATACATGTGTGTTTCTTTGTATACTCAATATATTACCCCTGATACGTAGGAACAAGCCAATTAATTCAAAGGTCGATATATAATAATATGGTAGTAAAGGTTACAAATTAATGTTAACTGACTTTTAAACATATACAGTATATTTATGGAGAATGTACTAATTGTAAACGAGATTGTACCTCGTGTTACTGAATTTAATTAGTATGTCTAATAATGTCTAAAATTGTACCTGAAGCCAATACAGTACTAATATGTTCGATGTGACCAAAATATAATAATATTAAAATAGTAAGTCAATACTTATAACGAGTGCCAATAAAAGTTTTCAGAAATTAGTTCATCCCCGGGAATATTGATCGAACCTTTTATCATTCTCCCCTGGCAAGCGGCTCATCATCTGACATGTTGTTGCCATTTTTGTGTGCCTCTTTCGTATCCTTATGCTCACGAGCTACCTCGATGAGGTAACTCATTATTTTAGCTATTAACAATATGAGTGATGGTCTGTAATATGAAATGAACCTTGCATGGTAAATTGCGACCACAAATATATATGGAATTGTAGTATTTATTTTCTTATCTCGAATATACTACTAGAGTGGGGGATAAATCGACAGTCATTCAGAAGTTTATATACTTTATTTAACAAACTTGTTACTACACTAATAACGGTTTCTCTGTTTGGGCCGAGATGAGTTCAAGACACGGATTGAATATTACGTCGACCCAACATAGGTTGTACTTTGGAATCCGAGAACTCCCTTTACTCCCTATTTGAATTTCCGATATTCAGGTATTGACTTATTAAGTCGGCTTCGATCCAAAGGCACGTTATTAGTTTCTATAATAATAAGGTTTTTACCGAGCCCTGCTGTGTCTACTCTAGAGACCAGGGAATTAATGCATCATACCTTTACTCACTTATCTAAACAAGGGTTTTAACTCTAAACTAAACTTCGAAATTATATTCTTTTACCGGGCCTACTATGTCTACTCCAGAGACCAAGGCGTTACTACAAATGACCATTCAATTAATATATCCTCTTAACCATAATATACAATACATTTACTCATATGAGTAATTTTACCTCAATTCCCTCTGTATACTCTTGGATTATATATTGTCCTTGTTACTTCATATATTACATGTCTTCTAAATGACCAGGGCGTTGTTACAAGTTACCTATAAATACTCTTGGATTATTATATACATACCGTAATCCTATTACAGAACAGTTTATCTTCACATCTATTACCTGGTCAATAATAATTCTTAACCTAATGCAAGTGGCACCTCAATAATTCTACACAGCCAAGGTTCTCCGCTTTTATCCCTTTACATAGATTCTTATGATTACAATATTATCCTGGACTTAACACCCGTAATGCTTAACACAAATCGAATATTCCTTTAACTATGATAACAGATAATGTTTCCTTTATAACCAAAGATTTCGTTGATCATACGGACTAGTGTCCTTCCTACCTATTTCTCAACTAAAGCTGGTCTAATGGCAACTATTATTTGTTCCCCTGAGCCTTATAGTTGCGTGTCTATCTTCAAGAATTATTCCCTTTTACTTTACTATTACTATTTATGTGCTGTCCTAGCAGATCCTATACTAGCTATAACTAATCGGCATGGAGCATTCTCTAACAATAATAACTATTTTCCTCTTAACACATCATCATTTTATTTATCAACAAAAGTCGAGTATCTTTTCTCTTTAGTCTGTCCTATAAGAACACATCAATTATTATGGAACCACTGGGTTAGTCAAGCATTGTCTCTCTTTCTTTTAAGTCTGGTTCGGGCCCAATATGGGTCCTTTAAAAATATATATTTATAGTATACTGTTAGGTGTGTACTGGAACAATTTCACCACCTCAGAGCTGGCCAATAGCTCTTCTGGAAGTTCTCACTCCCATCTACTATCTGCCGTCCCTCTTGAATCGCTTGGCTGTAAGTATGCAAACCAGCGATGTGACGATGTAACGACAGGCGGCCGGATACTGAAGGTGTATCCGTCTAGTAGGTGAGAGCGATGTTAGGCCTGAGGTGGTCTTTACTGGAACATTTAGTGAGGGCTGGGTGGCTGGAATAAGTAGTTTCGAGTTCCCTTGTGTGCCCAAGTGAGGGAGAGGAAGTGAGTTGCAAGATGCAAACCCAGTGGGTTCCGAGAGGTGAATGACCACTGCAGCGTGACCGCTGCAGCCTCCCCCACCTTCCTAATATAGTCACGCCTCCCGCTCTCCGGCGCTGTGATTGGCTGAGCCAGCCGTCCGGCTCCCCGCGCATCTTGAATCCTTTGTCGCTTCACCTCTACGCTTTTCTCTTCATAATGTGTTCCTGGAAGCTGGTTGCAAACGTCTTTTAGTGGCTTACGGGAGTATAGGGCTGGCACTGATATATTAGACCCATTGCAACCAGGGGAAATAGCCGATGAAGAGAGCGAGAGCGACTTTAAAGGTGTGGCGATACATGTAGCCGGGCGCTCCGAAAATGGAGGCTTCTGATTGGTCGGCCGGGAAGGCGTGGCATGTTTATGACGTGAGCCCAAAGTGTCAAACTCAGCTGATGAAGAGAGCAGGTAAAAGGAAGCGCGCTGATTGGTGGGTGGCCTTTTTACTTTAAGAATTATCACTGTTTTTGGTGTATTTCAGTTTCTAAAGCCCCTTTTGCTTGGAAACACACCTTCCTGCATCGAATACATGGAACCCACACATTTTACAATGGATCGAAAGCTGAGAAGCTCCTGGAAGTGTCTGGGAACATTCTGGGCTTGCTGGTGCAACCTAGAGATCCTATAGTAAGTAACTATAGGATATCTATAACTATAGGATCTTTAGTGTAAGAAGGCGTTAGAGAAAGAGTTTGAAGAAAAGACATTATGCCAGAATGATGTAAGCTATCAGGAGGCGTTGGGTTGTCAAGCGGTACAACGTAATTTATTTAAATGTTATGTACCACATGGTTTATGTATGTCTGCATGCAGTTCGACGGCCAATCTGTGCAATGGGGATGGTGTGAGAGTGTTACCACTGTTACGACTGAGGTTTAAATATATCAGGGCTCTTATTCATTGGACTAGTAATGGTATAAATGCTACAACGGAAAGCGCTAGATCCAACCTCTGATGTATTTTCCCAGTCAACAAAGAACACAAATACTCTCCAGAGTTCTATATGCAATAATAGGTTATCAAACTCTCAATAAATGTGCGTCTACTCTAGGCTTAATGTTATGTGAAAACAGCCTATTACTACCTATAACCGAAGGTGCGTGGTTATGGTATGCAAAGTAAGGTGGTAAGAGAAGTTACAGCTTACGTTACTTTAATCAATAAATGTCAGGCACTCCTGCATGAAAGAAAGTGCACTAAAGTCCGTCAACACCAACAAGGAATCTTCTTTAAATGTTAGATGCTATCAAGATGCTCGAATCGGAAATGGAACCCAAAAAGGCAGGCAGCGGAACAATGCTCGAGCAGGCTATGCTCACAAAAGGCAGGATATATAATGCAGTCGGAGCCAAGAATATCCTAAACGCTACAACAATAATAATAATCGCCACGACAATGCAGTATTCCTATCAACAAAAAGAGCCTAAGTCGTTTGTGTCTCAATAACGATTATATGTTATATGACGGTAGAGGGAGGGCTGAGAGAGAGGGAGGAAAATCGGAGAAAATACGAAGTAATAAGGGCTGTGATGAGAGGAAACGAAGATGAAATCATAATAATGGGGGATATGAATGCTCACACAGGAATCTTAGGGGAACAAATCAATAGGAATGGGAAGTTATTGATAGACCTATGTGAGGATGAGCAGTTAGAAAATTTGAATATGGTAGAGGCGGAGGGGAAAGTAACATGGAGAGGAAGAGAAGGGAGGAGGTCAGCTATTGATTATATATTAGTGAACAGGAAAGCAGGAGAGAGAGTGATAGAAATGGTAGTAGATGAAGAAAGAAACTTTGAAATAAACAGTGACCATAACCTGCTGAAACTAAGATACAGCATAAAGTCTCACAAGGAGAAGATAGAGAAGTGTAGAGAGGCTAATAAGCCAGAAAGATGGAAAATGAAGGAGGCGGAGTGGGGGAGGTTTAGGGAGGAAATAGGGAATATGGATATAGATGAAGTGGGGGGAGGGAGTGCAATACAAATTGATAAGAGGATAGAGAGGGAAATAAATAAGGTAGCAGAGAGAGTGTTAGAGAAGGAGAAAATAGGGAGGAAAGGTAGAGGAATGAAAGGATGGTGGAATACAGACATTAAGGAGGCGAGGAAGAAGAGGAAAGAGAGGAATAGGATTAGGAAAGAGTTGGAGAAGGGGAAAAAGAGGGGAAAATATAAGTGAGGAGGAAATTCGAATAGCAAGGGAAGAATACGAGAGGGAAAGGAAAAACACAAAAAACTTAATAAGAGGAGCAATAGAGAAGCATGAACAGAAAGAAATTGACAGGATAAAAGAGAAGGGGGACAAAGGAAAAGCTGAGTGGTATAGATGGCTAAAAAGAGAAAAAAGGAGGGAAAAGGTAGTAGTGGAGCTGAATGTAGGTGGGGAAAAAGTTAGGGATGTAAATAAAATTGGAGAGGAAATAAAAAGATACTGGGAGGAAGTGGGAGGGGTAAATGACCAAATAAGAGTAGGGCAATGGAATATTGAACTAAATGAGGAAGAAATAGATGAAAATATGAATGAGATGGTGAGTGAGGAGGAGATTAGGAGGAGTGTGAAGAAGCTGAAGAGAAACAAAGCGGCAGGACCGGATGGGATAACAGCAGAGATGTATATTGAAGGAGGGGAGATGATAGTTAGGATGTTGAAGAAGCTATTTGATAAAATATGGGAGGAGGAAGAAATACCAGCAAGATGGAAAGAAGAAAGGGTCACATTGATTTACAAAGGAGGAGCAAAAAATGTCCACGAAATGGGGAGTTATAGACCAATAACGGTAATAAACATAATAAATAAGATATTTTATGGGATACTAAAGGAGAGGGTAGGAGAGTATGTAGAAGAAAGGATCCTACTTAGTGAAGAGCAAAATGGGTTTAGGAAGGGGAGAAGAGGAACAGACAATATATTTATATTAGATGAGATTATAGAGAAAAAGGCAAAGCAAGGGAAATGTGTGTTTATAGTGTGTTTGGATGTGGAGAAGGCATATGATAAGATTAGTAGGGGAGTTGCAGAAGCAGTGATGGAGAAACTAGGAGTGAGTAGGAAGATAAGGAACATGATAATGAATATGTATGAAGGGGCGGAGACAGAGATTGTGTGGAAAAATATTGCAGTGAAAGGAATCAGGAGAAGGAAAGGGTTAAGGCAGGGATGTAACCTGTCACCATTAATTTTTGCAATGTGCATGGAGGAGTTGGTGAGGAGAATTAAGAGTAAGGGTCAAGGAGTGAAAATAGGGCAGTATAGGCTAGCAATTCTGACGTTTGCTGATGATGTTGTGCTGACAGCAGAGACAGAGGAAGATATGGGGGAAATGTTACAGGAGGCGGAAAGGTTTGGCAGAGACCTAGAAATGAAGTTCAGTGTAGAGAAAAGCAGTATGATAGTAGTAAATGGACCAGAGGCAGTAGAAATGAGGATAGGAGGGGAAAGAATAGAAACAAGGGAGGAAGTGAAGTATTTAGGGGTATGGATAGGGAGGGAAGGGCGACAAAGGACAATGAATGAGAAAATCATGAAGGTGGAGCAGTGTAGTGGGAAACTGTGGAATGTGACAAAAACCAGAGTAAATAAATATAAAATAGTAAGAGAGGTGTGGAAGGACTTTGAAGTGCCGAGAATAATGTACGGGATGGATGTGAGAGGGAGTACAGGGCGAAGAAATAAATAGACTGGAGACGGGACAAAATAAAATAGGAAGAATGGGGTTAGGAGCAAGAAGGTGGACAGCAAATGAAGCAGTGAGAGGGGAGATGGGATGGAGTACGTTTGAGGAGAGAGTGGCGAAGGCAAAGTTGAGGTACAAGAGTAGGTTGGAGGAGATGGAGGATCATAGGTGGCCAAGGAGAGTGAATGAATGGGGGGAGGGGAAGAGTAGATGGGCAAAAGAGTGTAAGAGAAAACTGAAAAAAATAGGAGTGAAACAAAGAAGGGTGGGAGAGGAGTGGAGAGATGTAGGGAGTAATACAGGATTAGGTCAGGGAAGGAGACTAGAGAAAGAGATAGGAACGAGAGTGAAGGAAGTAGGAAGACAGGAATGGAAGAGAAATATGGAGAAGAAAAGTACACTGATAAGATATAGAAGCAAGGGGAGACCGAGAAAAGAGGAGTTCTATGACGGAAGTTGGGGAGCTGAACTACTGTTTAAGGCTAGGGCAGGAGCATTAGAGACAAATAGGAGAACATGGAGGTGGAATGGGGGGGTGAAAGAGTGTCTACAGTGTGAGGTGGGAGGGAGGAGAGTGGAGGAGACAATAGAACATATAGTGACAGAGTGCCAGGGGTATGCAGAGGAGAGAGAGGGGTTGGAAAATGAGTTGAAACGGGTGGTAGGGGAGAGGGAATGGGAAGAGCAGAAAGAGGAGGAGGATGAGGGTGTAAAATTTGTGTTAGGTCTCGAGACAGAAGAGGGGGTAGATGGGGAAATGGGGAAAAGAATGAAGGTAGTGAAAAGATTCCTGGAGCAGGTGTGGCAGAAGAGAAAACGGAATAGGATAGAATAGGATGAGGGGGGAGAAGGGGACCAGAGCGGGGGAGGAAGAAAAATGAGATTAAATAGTAGAGAGGGGAAAAGATAAATTAAGATAAGGAGAGAACAAGATATTGGGGGGTGGAGGAGGGGGTAAAATAAGGAGAGGAGAGTTCTGCTTAAGCTATATACTTCAATTCTTTGTCTTTAACTATCCTTTCTACGACTACATAATTTCTAAACTAATTCTTAAATCTAGCTCTATCTGTTTCTGGAGAAGTCACCGGTGCATAGGTGAGCTGGCTTTGAGAGGGGACAGCAACTCCACAAAAAAAAGAAGACATCAAACTAGGCTGCGAAATGCTTGGTAATCATAAACGGGTATGCATAATAAGAGTAATTGGTTTAATATACTTAATGTCTACTATGACTGAAAAAGTCTAGCTAGAGTCAATGATACGAGACACTGGTGCGCATGGCATGCCGCATAGCCTAGTGCAAATCTCAAGTCTGTGCGTCAAGTATTACGTTATAGTGAAGGGTAGCTCTCTTGAGAAACCTTAATACCGAAGTATTAAGCGTTCTCCTGGCGTACCTCAAAGACAAACAACCGAGCTTAGAACAGTGCAGAATGGTATAGGCAAAAAGCCCTCATTCGTGCATGATCTACTCTCAATGGCACACAGACTAGAATTAACCAAATCAACTCCAGTTCTCAGGTATGTCGTGCAGCTTTTAACTAAAGCCAGCACCCATCGGAAACAATACCTTATAGTATCAGACTCCTAGTCTAGCATTATCTAATCCAGCAGAACACTAATAATTATAGGAAGCAGTACTGAACAAAGTGAATGCCAACCAATGCTTCGTGATCAACTTATCTTAACAACTAAACATACATGGGTTATATAAGACCTTAACGCACAATACAACTGGCCAGCATGAAGCTGATTATGCAGAGTTAACCAGAGGGGGTATAATATTAATAAAAGGTGGTGAAACATATGGAAAATGAGAGAGATAGGCAGAGGAAAAGGTTCTCAGGTGCAGGTAGGGGGACAGATATCAAAGGGATAAGAGGGATGCGTTCTAGAAACCAGATCTGAGGGAGAGAGTGGCAAGAGAGCTTTATATATACTAGCACTAGCTCGCACCACATAAGCAAAGCGGTAACAAGTCCTCCAGCCAGTCCCAAAGAGGCCAACCAACCATGACATCACCAAGCATGGTAAAAAACTCCTCCAACCAATCCCCAAGAGGCCAGCCAGCCGTGACGTCATCGAGCATGGCAAAAAACACTGCGCGCCTCCTCTCACTCTGTTCTACTCTCTCTCTCTCCCTCTCAAATCCTATCATTACTACTTAATGATAAAACATATACTTTGCAATTAAATATATAAAGCCTTGACATGGGCGAAAACAAAGAGCCTTTCTGGACTGCCCATGACACGAGCTTTCATATGAAATAAAGCACACAATAATACATCAACTGTAGACACATCCACTGCCCTGGCGATCCTAGCGAGTCACCGTAGGACAAGCCATGCGGTTTTAACGGAGTGGTTAACGTCACACCACATGTATAGATGCTACAGCCAGGATACTTAGACCAGAGAAATAGTCAAAGAGCCTACGTAGCAACACTGAAAGCTTGAGCATAAGCATATAGCCGCCTGTGTGGATCGGGGTGTAGTGGTGGTGGTCGGGAGGAAGGAAGGATGGAAATGAAAGCAATGGAAAATAATACAAGTATATGAAGGAAGAAGGGAGGTAGGATCGATGGATAAATAAATGACAAAATAAATGAGAACATAAATAAGAACATGGAAATGAATATGTAATGCCGTCTTCCAGAAGAGCGAAGGAACATACACACACACACACACATACACATACCAGAACAAATCAATACTTATTTCTTCCCTACACCGCTGGCTAAAAATACTTTTCGTATGGCCTGCCCCTCTCTCTCTCTCTCTCTCTCTCTTAGAGGGGAGGGGAGAGAGAGATGCAATAGTTACCGGTATATGGAGGGGGGGGGGGGGGATTTAGAAAAGAGTTAGGAAGAGATAAATACATTTTACTTTGGAAGGATGGAGATAAAGATACGGAGAGTAGAAACCATACAGAAAGAAGGGATTTGGGGAGGGACGATATATACCGAGGGGGAAGAATAGATAAACAAGGACTTATATATGGATGAGGGAGCAGAGAGATTTCGGTCCGGATCACAGAAGGTGTGGACATAGGCCAATATCTCCATTGTTCAGGGTCCGGTGAGAATAATATTTGCATTGTCCTTATGGTTTTACACCACATATACTGAATATATATATATATATATATATATATATATATATATATATATATATATATATATATATATATATATATATATACATATATACAGTATATATGAAAATATCATCACGAATATATTATTATACAATTACATAGTTTTATATAACTACCTCAAAATATAAAATTGGTGCTGTTATCTACCGATATATTCCGGTATACTATTAACTTAGATCTTAACAATCACTATAGTGCGATGACCTTTGTATGATTTGACATGACTTGTTCTGACTATTTGTTATTACAAGATTACTATTTAATACAATTCAAATTTAAATAAGGCGAAATGCTTGCTCGCCCACCAACGAAGCCAACCTGCAGATCTAGTTTGTGGTGAAGCTACCGACCACTGCCCTTGATTGTCCCACTAACACATGTCTCAAATAACCCCCTCTCTCTTTTCCTCCAAAGGGCTTCACATGTTATCCATGATAATGCCTGCCATAATCTCGGCCGCCACAACAGTAATGGCTGGAAGGTCTGGCTTAACCTCCAGCAACATTGTATACCACTACCCGGCCGTATTAACCCGCTTAGGCTGCTCAATACCAAAGATTGATTGGCCAGCAGTATCTTAGGAGACTCAGCAACCATTATGGTATGATCATGGATCAGTGCTAAACGGCCTGTTCCGGGCATCTGTTTCTGTTTATATTCAACCCAGTTCTGTCATTGGGTCAAATAGCACCATGTTTCGTTTCACTGACGCTTTACAAAACATCATTATCACACCCATGTACTTTATGTATTATAATTATGGAGATATGTGGTAGGTTAGATTTGATTACACTAGGTTAGGTTAGGTGAAGCTTGGGTGACATTGTTATGCCTTTGCCATAATTTCCATATCTGGCATACGTTATGACATCATGTTATGTCATTGCCAGATTTCTACGCCTGGCAGACATTGCTATCTTATTACAACATCAGACATACATTGCTACCTTGTTTCAACATTTAGTGGACACTACTTTATTCCAACATCTGTCAAACATTACTTCCATATTCCATGAGGCGGACAATAATACTGTAATTCAACATTCGGCAAACATTATTACTATATTTCAACATATGGCAGACATTAGTACCACATTTTAACATCTGGTAGATATTGGGTCGGTGGGTTGCGACCCCACCCGGAAAAAATACCTAAGCAAAGAAAAACGAACGAACAGCCTCGGATGCGGACAGAACCTATGTTGACGAACCACGACCGACTAAGGACATTCCTTCGGACATTCTGAGAATGGCTACATGGAATGTTACTGGCATGAATGATGGCACAAAAGAGAGAGAGGTTCTGGAAGTGCTAGTGAATGCCAGGCTGGATGTATGTGGAATGACAGAGACCAAATGGAAAGGTTCAGATGTGAGAGAGTGGGAGTGTGGAATGGGTGTGTGTTGTGACGCCTCCCGGCGTTAACAGAATGGTTGCGTGGGGCATTGCAGCTCGCTAGCGCTCGCCAGGATGGGGGGATGGGCTACAGTTGTCCTAGAATGATCTGCTTTATGTTATTAGTGTCGTGTTGCCACAGACAGTCTAGAAATGGTCTTTGTTTTGGTCTGTGACCGCGCCTTGTATTTTATATTCGCTATAATATAAATGTTGCTTGTGTGAGAGGCGAGCGAGAGAGGGTGACGGGGTACACCTGGCAGCGGGGTGAGCTATCACGCGGCCCGCTTGGGCGCTGACGGCGTTGGCGGCCGGGTGGTCAACTAGTCCCTGCCCATCGCGGCCGCGTGTTCTTTACCAGCTCAGAGCTTGCCTGACACGCGTATCGTCTACATCCTTTACAATTCTGTCCCCCATACTCGCCACTTTGCATACTATTTCTCTCTCTCGACTTCTCCTTTCTCATTCTCTAATCTTTATTAAACTCAACATCCCTTCTGGTTTCAGCATAGACGTTCACAGTCGGCCAGTCGTATTGTACGCGAAGCTCTCAGATATTTCCATGTATTAGGCTTTAATGAGGTTTAGAGAGACGGACTTTTCCGTGTGTGTCCTCTCTC
Organism: Paralithodes platypus; assembly: GCA_032716605.1. Taxonomy (NCBI): domain Eukaryota; kingdom Metazoa; phylum Arthropoda; class Malacostraca; order Decapoda; family Lithodidae; genus Paralithodes; species Paralithodes platypus. Next base: position 21,213,520 of record CM064512.1, read on the forward strand.
GGGAAGGTTGTAGACCGGTATATGTCTCCCTGGCAAGGTGTTGAGTGATTCTGCTTGGTTATTTAAAGCTAGACTGGGGGTAAGGTTACTGTGTCGTTGTCTCCGATGTGTGCAGTGTTAGCTAAGCCCTGCACGACATCAACAGGTACAAAGGAGTACAAAGGAAATCAAGCAACAACAGATCTAGTGACCCTTCTAGGTTGCTTGTCCTCCAAAACACTGAGGATCAAGTGTCCAAACAGTGGTTTAGAGTGGGTAAGGGAACATTGGAAAGGGAATTACTGCCCTGGAACTAATGTCTGTGGCAGGATTAGGAAGTTAGTAGGGGACAGATAGGTTAGTAACTGAGGGGGGGATAAAATAAAGTTATTCATTTACAAACGCAGTCAGTCGCGGGTTTGATGCGAGATATTTGTCTAGGCGGAGTTTAAATGAATCAACGGTGATGCAGTCTATAACGTTTCGGGGAAGCCCATTCCACAAGTTGACAACTCGATTGAAGAAGAAATTCTTAGATTCGTGTGAGTTAAAAGATTTACCAATAATTTTGCAACCGTTTCCCCGCGTGTAATTAGATTGGTCGATAGTGAAGTACTTACTACAGTTCATATTGTCGATGCCTTTGATGATTTTGAACACTTGAATTAAGTCACCTCTTAATCTGCGCTGGGTTAAAGGAAATAGATTTAATTCTCTAAGACGCTCTTCGTATGGTTTGTTCTTTAGGCTAGGTATCATTTTGGGAACTCTACGTTGAACTCGTTCTAGCTTGTTTATATCTTTTTGGTAATAAGGGCACCAGGATTGAACGCAGTATTCCAGAAGAGGGCGGACTAAGGAATTGTAAAGGGTTAGGATAACTTCTTTGGAATTATGCTCAAATGACCTGCCTATAAAGCCAATTATTTTGTTTGCCTTCTTAACAACTTCTGAACATTGTTGACTCGGTTTTAGGTTACTCGATATTGTTACTCCCAGATCGGTTTCTCTGTTTACATTCTTAAGCTGAGTGCCATTCATCGAATAGTTTGCTTTCTCATTTAGGTATCCGATATGTAGTACTTTACATTTATCCGCATTGAAACTCATTTGCCAAATTTGGGCCCAACATGACAATTTATCTAGATTGTGTTGCATATCGTCAACTTGTTCTTTTGAGAGTACGCTATTTGCAATTTTTGTATCGTCAGCAAATTTTGAGATTGTACAGGTGAGACCCTCATCTATGTCGTTGATGTAAATTAGAAAGAGAATTGGTCCTAGTACCGATCCCTGGGGTACCCCGCTACTTACATTGGTCCATTTAGATGCCTTACCGTTTATGACTACTCTTTGCTTTCTGTCGCTGAGCCAATTTTCTATCCATTTCAACACACCGTCTTGTATTCCATGCGCTTTTAGTTTTAGCAGTAAACGTTTGTGGGGAACTTTGTCAAAGGCCTTTTGAAAATCAAGGTATATAATATCTACAGCTTTACTCTCATCGTAGAGGTTGAGGATATCGTGGAAGAAGTCTAAGAGGTTTGTTAAACAGGAACGTTTTTTACGAAAGCCGTGTTGAGTATCTTTAAGAATTGTATTTTCCTCTAAGTGATTTACAAGTCTGTCTCGTATGACCGTTTCTAGCATTTTACATACAACTGAGGTTAAGCTAATTGGACGATAGTTACTGGGCAGGGATTTGCTGCCTTTTTTTAATATCGGTGTTACGTTGGCTAGCTTCCACTGATCGGGAATAGTTCCAAACTGCAAGGATTTATTGAATAGTAATGTCAGTGGTTTGGAGAGCTCATCCTTAGCTTCCTTTAGAACTCTAGGCGAGATTGTATCAGGTCCAGGCGTTTTATTTACCTTGAGTTTATCTAAACAATTCAATACTTCTCTCTCTGTAACGGTGATATTGCTTAGAACATCTGAATTATTAATCTGAATCGGCGATGGTGTAGGGATATCACTGAGGTCTTCTGTTGTAAAAACTGATGCAAAGAAAGTATTGAGGGCATTACTCATTTGTACTTCGTCTTTGGTGTATTCTCCATTTTCATCGACTAACGGTCCAACAGTTGAAGCAACTACTTTTTTCTTTCTGATATAACTATAGAATTCTTTCGGGTTTGTTTTACTTTGATTCGCAATATGTAACTCTAAGGTCTTTTTACTTTGCTTAATTAACTTTTTGGCTTTGCGTCGTAGCTCTACAAATTTCAGCCGTTCTTCGTCATTTTGTGAGGATTTTAATCTATCATTAGCAAATTTTTTAGCAAGCAGGCAGTTTGAAATATCTTTATTCCACCATTTGTGCTTATTATTATGGCCTGGACGCCGTATTTTCGATGGTATGCAGTCTTGCACTGCTTTTAGGTAAGTGGCTTCGAATAACTTCCAAGATGTATTTATGTCGTTATTGTGAATTAAAAAGCTCCAGTCAGTTTCTTTAAACATAGCTCTAAGTTTATGGAAGTTTGCTTTCTTGAAATTAGGGACTTTTTCGATGCTACTATTTGGTTCGTTACTAGTAAACTTTAAAGTGAAAGTTATCGTACGATGGTCGCTGTTACTGAATTCATCACCAACATTCAAGGTACTGTGGGAGCCTAAGTTGTCTTCGGGTGGGTTTCCTTTGCGAGCACAGCGCTGTGGTGTGAGAGGGCCATAGCCTATCCCTCACAACATAGTGGTGCCTCTTTGTGTTGACTTCTGAGGGATCGCCAGGATAGAGCTAGGTACTAGAGAACTAGATTTATCAAGAGAGCATTCCCGTCATATAACGTAATCTTCATTATACCACCTTCGGACAACGTTAGGCTACGAGCCGCATGCTCGCCCATTGTTGCCCTGCCTTGATACCCCAGCTAGACTTTATTAACTGAGCAGACACTGGTTAGAGATAAGCCCCCATTATTATATGTATGCAACATTATTATTCACTGCACTTTTGAGCCGAGGTTGTTGTTGAGTTTCACAACCCTAGTAGGCTGTTGCGTTGTGTCACGAAGCATTTCTTTAGTTGTCGAGCATTACTACCTTTGCGCAGTCTTTATTATTCGCCTGCCTATTATTACTATATGTCCTAGTATTTATTGTGACCCGTATTCTGCATTATAATTGTTCAAGATTCTTTACGAACATCTTCCCAGCATCAGACTTATTTCAGAAGTTTCCAGTTGATGTTGCAGGACTAGCATTGCACTTTCTTTAATACAGGAGTGCCAGTTATTTGAGTATCTACCGTAACGTTAATTAATCACGTTAACTATCTTTTCTTTGTGTAACCTAATCGAGTAATCTTTTACTGTTTGAGAATAGGCTGTTTCATCGAGCGTCAGCCTAGTGTGTGTGCACCAGTTACCGAGTCATAGGATACCTCGTTGTCCAGGCACGACTCAGGGCGGTAATGGTGTTTTGTTTTCCAGTGTTTAAGGCAGGGGTTGGATCTAGTGTTACCGTTGTTGCATTTTGCCATTATCTAGTCCAATGTTGAAGAGCCCTGTGTCTTTGAGAACCTGGATCGTAACAGTGTGCTGGAGTGAGTGAAGGAACAGCGAGAGAAGGTGCGTGTTTGTTGGTAAGTAGCAAATGGAAGGAATGTGTAAGAGAGTATGGGTCTGTGGGTTCAAGGATTGTGTGGGTAAGAATGAAAGTAGGAATACAAACGTGGGTGATTGTATGCGTGTATGCCCCGACAGAGGATAAACTTGAAAGAAAGAAAGAGGAGTTCTGGATGAATGTGGAGGCGTGCCTGGAAAAGTTTGACAAGAACGAAAGAATATTTCTGATTGGGGATATGAATGGTAAGGAATGGTAAGGGTCATAGAAAAGTTGAGGGAGTGGTGGGAGGGTGGGGGGTACCATCAGAGGTGAATGGGAATGGTAGGGCACTTGTGGACGTATGTGTGGGGAGGAGGCTGTGGATAGCTAACACCTTCTTCCGACACAGAATGATCCACAGGTACACATGGAAACGGGTGTGGACGATGGAGGTTGAGACAGTGGTGGAACGAAAGTCATTGATCGATTATGTATCTGTGGATGAACAAATGAAGAAATTTGTGATGGATGCTAGGGTGTATAAGGGTATTGGAGGGGGTCTGTCTGATCATTATGTAGTGGTAGCTAAGGTTAGGATACAAAAGAAGTGGGTGAGGAGAGATGGAGGGAGGCGAGAGGAGGGTGGAATGGTGAGGAGGGTGGAGAGCTTGCAGGAGGAGGAAGTCAGGGAGGAGTACAGGAGAGCAGTGAAAAGACGACTAGGTGGGTTCGACCTGGAAGTTATGGAGGAAGTGGAGGAGATGAGCAAGGTGTTTAAGGATGAGATCTGTGCAGCATGTGAGGAGGTGTGTGGAGTGAGGAAAAGAGGGAGGGGAGTGAAAGGTACAGCATGGTGGACAGAAGAGGTAAGAATAGCTGTGGAAGAAAAGAAGAAAGCATATAGAGAGTGGTTGGGTAGTAGAGGGAATGAAGATTTCGAGAGACAGAAACGAGCGAGGTACGTGGAGAGTAAGAGGGTGGTGAAGAGAGTAGTGAAGGAGGGTAAGAGGAGAGTAGATGAGAAATTTGGAAGGAATCTGAGTGTAAAATGGAGGGAGAGTAAGAAACTGTTATGGAAAGAAGTCAAGAAAGTTAGGGAAGGTAGCAAGGGAAACAGTAAGGGTGTGAAAGATAAGAATGGCCGAATGCTAGCCGAGAAGCAAGAGAGAGTCGAAAGATGGAGGGAGTACTTCAATGAGTTGCTAAATGTAAGGAATGAAGAGCCAGCAAACATAGCTGGATCTGGTATGGGAGGGAGAAGAAGAGAAGTAGTGGAGGAGGAGGTGGGGATCAGGAGGTCAGAAGTGTGGGAAGCCATGAAAAGAGTGAAGTTGGGGAAAGCACCAGGAACAGATGGAGTGTGTGGGGAAATGTTGAGGTATGGTGGTGAGATAGTGATCGAATGGGTATGGAAAATGTGCAAACTAGCATGGGAGAAGGGGAGTGCACCCGATGACTGGAAGACTGGCATAATAGTCCCCATATATAAGGGCAAAGGGGAAAGAGGAGTGTGTGGTAACCACCGAGGAATATGTCTTCTAAGCGTAGTAGGGAAGGTATACAGTAAGGTAGTGATTGAGAGAATGAGAGTGAGAAATGAGAAATGGATAGGCGACGAGCAGGGAGGTTTTAGGAAGGGAAGAGGATGTGTAGATTAGATTTTTACTCTGAATTGTGTTGTGGAGAAATATCTGGTGAAGAAACAAAAGGTGTATGTTGCCTTTATGGACTTGGAGAAGGCCTATGACAGAGTGGATAGAGAAGGTTTGTGGAAAGTACTTAGAATATAATATATTATGAAGTAGATGGCAAGTGGCTGAAAGCAGTGAAGGGCATGTATGAGGGTGCAAAGGCGGCAGTATGTGTGGAGAGTGAGCAGAGCGAGTTCTTTGACCTGAATGTTGGTTTGAAACAGGGGTGTGTAATGTCCCCGTGGTTGTTTACTGTATATATGGATGGAGTCATGAAAGAAATACTATCAAGAGCAGTGGATGTTGGTGTATCACTGAAAAGGGAGGGAATTGAGTGGAAGCTACCTATACTGCTGTTTGCGGATGATACAGTTCTGATGAGTGATAATGAATGGGAGTTGCAGGGTCTGGTAAATGAGTTTGAAACAATGTGCGAAAAACGGAATTTGAAGGTAAATGCGGGGAAGAGCAAGGTTATGGTCTTCGAAAGGGTTGAAGTCACAGAGTGTGAGGTGAAGCTGAATGGTCAGGCTATGGACATCGTCAACTCTTTTAAGTATCTGGGCAGTGTGTTGAGTAAAGATGGGACTATGGATGAAGAAGTGCGGGGGAGGGTACAACAGGGGAATAGGGTTGTAGGAGCGCTGAAAGCAGTAACAAGAAATAGGGTGGTCAGTATGGAAGTGAAGAAGTCCTTGCATGACAGTGTAGTAATCCCGACACTGACTTACGGGAGCGAAGCATGGACGTCGGTTGAGAGACTCAGACCAAGAGTGAGAGCAGTGGAAATGAATTACTTACGAAGTGCGTGCGGAGTTACATGGAGGGATAGGCAGACTAATGAGGAAGTAAGAAGGAGGTGTGGTGTGGAGGTAGGTGTGCTGGAAAGTGTGAAAAGGAACAACTTGAGATGGTTCGGCCATATGGAATGTATGGAAAGCGAGAGAATGACTAAGAGGGTGTACGAGAGTGAGGTGGAGGGACAGAGAGGGAGAGGTAGACCGAATGAGAGGTGGAAGGATGGAGTGAGGAAGTACATGAACGAAGGCGGAGCTGGTTGGGGGGAGGGGCGTCGACTGACTGGGGACAGAGGTGCATGGGGCGGTTCGTGCGTGGCCACCCCTTCGGGGATCACGGCGTCAGGCAATAGATAGATAGATAGATATTACTACTAAATTGCAACAGCAGGCTGCCATTACCAACATATTGCCACATCTGACAGACATTATTGAAATTGTATTATATAACCAAATATAATGTTGACTAAGATGTTGTTGCTCTGATAATGTCCGTGTTTAAACGACAATCTTTCAACTTTTTTTTCGGACAGGGTGGATTGTCGACAAGACCACGGGAATGCAACGATAAACCACGGAAAAAATAACAAGTGAGATAGCCCATTAATACGTTCATGTTTTATATATCCATCACCTGATTCAGCTGTTGCTGGGCATGTTTTAAAAGTCCTGCCTAGATGTACAGTTGCCCACATAAGTTATGCTCCTCATATGCATATATATATAATGCACATGATTGAATTACGAGTGTAGCTTCTTATGTAGTGGTAACTCATGTGGTTAATCAACTAATAACTAAAAGAAACCACACTCACAATTCATTCATACTATTTTACTTGCATACGTAAGATCACAACGAGGAACATAACTTATGTGGGCACCGGTACATGCTCATAGAAATGATATGCGCAAGAACAGATAATACTAATCGATTTGTTAGACTAAAATACAATAATATGCTTGTCATGTCTACACTGATAGTATTAGCTGGAACTGTATGTAAGTGTATGAACTGGCCCAACTCGGTTGTATAAAATATAATGTTGGCCGGGCAGCTATTGCTTCCCACCGTTATCGTTGGCTCAAGATGTTTGGTTCCTAAACCCATATTTACATTGCTTATCTGTCTGCCTGTGTTGAGTATTACCCTGCATCATATTACACACAATCTGTATATTCCGAACCAGTTACTAGGACAAATATATAACATTAGTATTACATTTACATATGTTGTGTGATGAACAGTGCCTATGGGAACTCTTTAAGTTAAGCCAACTGTAGCAGCAAAACAGAAGCCAGGGAATGTTGTTTTAGCCCAGCTGGTTTCAAGGAGGTTCTCGGAGTTAATACTTTCTGTACCATTTCCGTGAGAGGGGATGACTACTTAGTTTATGAAATACATCCAACGGCCAAAGAGAAACCTAAAGCAAGTAATGACAGTTCAGTCCCAAGTGGGTTATATATATATATATATATTGTTTTTTGTCTATGTGATTGAGGGAGGCAAAAGGCAGAATTGCCTATAGCGAGTGCCTCCCCCATAGTTGAAAGAGTGACAGGGCCAAAATCAAGGGACGTTCGAGCCAAAATGCCTGGACACACGGAGTTTGAAGCAATTTAAGTTATAGGAAGAGGGAAAGACTGATTCTGGGAGAGAGTTCCAGAGCTCAGCTGTTGAGTAGAAGAAAGTTTGAGAGTAACGTTTCACTCTTGGGTTGGAGAGTTGCACAGAGTAGGGGTGGGATTGAGTTGCAAGACGGGTACCACGTGCCGTACGTAAAGGAGGTGGTATACACTGGGAAAGCTCTGAGAAAACACTGATTATTATAGTAGCGATAGAATAGCGAGAGAGATGCAACATTGCGGCGGAGAGAGAGAGATTGGGAGAGTTGGTGAGTGGACGGGAGTTAATGATTCGAAAGGCCTTCCTTTCAACTTTGTCTAGGAGAGCGGTATGAGAGGAACCTCCCCACACATGTGAACAATACTCAATACAAGGACACACTATGCCCCTATACAGAGCAAGAAGCTGTACAGGGGAAAAGAACCCCCTAAGGCGGTTGAGCACACCCAGCTTCTGGGAGGCGGCCTTAGCAAGACTGGTAATATGGTCCTTCCAACTGAGAGCAGAAGAAAAAGAGACACCAAGAATATTGAGATAAGATGAAGGATTGATTTTTGAATTGTTGAAGAATAAGGGATAGTCCGCTGGGAGTTCCTTACGGGTAGATAGATGGAGAAATTAGGTTTTGGAAGCATTAAAGGTAACAAGGTTTTCTCTGCCCCAATTGGAGATAGTATTTAGATCAGAAGTTAAGAGTTCTATGGCTTCATTACGTTTGTCGTTGAGGGATTGCTGGCTGGGGCTTTCTGAAAAACTAATGGAGTAGTGTAAGGTTGAGTCGTCTGCGTATGAATGGATGGGAATTGAAGTACAGTTGAGGAGATCATTTATAAAAATTAGAAAGAGAATAGGAGATAGGACATAGCCCTGAGGAACACCAGAGTTTATTGGGTGAGGAAGTGAACAATGGCCATCCACAACCGCGGCTATGGAACGGCCGGAAAGGAAATTAGAGACAAAGGCACAGATGGAGGGATAGAAACCGAAGGAGGATAGTTTAAACATTAAAGATTTGTGCCAGACTCTATCGAAGGCTTTCGATATGTCTAGTGCAATAGAAAAAGTCTCATCGAAGTCCCGAAAGGAGGATGACCAAGAGTTAGTAAGATATGAAAGAAGATCACCAGTAGAGCGACCCTTAAGGAAGCCATACTGGCGATCTGAGAGCAGATTATGAGAAGAGAAATGCTTAAGAAATTTGGAAGCAAGAATAGTTTCAAAAACTTTAGAAAGACAAGAGATGAGAGTAATTGGACAATAGTTGGAGGGTTGAGAGCGGTCACCCTTGTTTGGGACAGGTTAAATGTGAGCAAACTTCCAGCATGAAGGGAAGACGTTAGTACGGTTAGAGGATAGACAGAGACGAAAGAGTTTGCCTAGGCAGGGAGTCAGCACGGAAGCACAGTTTTTGAGAACAACAGGAGGAACACCGTCCGGACCGTACGCCTTATTAATATTAAGGCCAGAGAGGGTAGAAAGTACATCTTTAGAAGATATATATATATATATATATATATATATATATATATATATCCATCCGTCTTGCAACACAGTCCCATCCCTATTCTGTACAACTCTCCAACTCAAGAGTGAAACGTTACTCCCAATTATTCATCTATTAAACAGCTGAGCTCTTGCCAGGAAGAAATCGACACCTGGATGGGGATAGACGTCTTAAATCAGTTGGCTGAATGGGGCCGAATGGATACAAGCCAGGAAAAGAGAGAAAAGAAGAGAAAGATACAAAAAAAAACTTGCCCCCCCCTTCCCCCCCTTTAAGATATTTATGTTACCTTGGACACGCTTTGGGGTGATAAATTATGCATGTCTTGTGCTACGTTGTCGGGAAGGACGTAAGATGTCTTGTGCTACGTTGTCGGGAAGGACGTAAGATGTCTTGTGCTACGTTGTCGGGAAGGACGTAAGATGTCTTGTGCTACGTTGTTTGGGAAGGACGTAAGATGTCATGTGGTACGTTGTCGGGAAGGACGTAAGATGTCTTGTGCTACGTTGTCGGGAAGGACGTAAGATGTCTTGTGCTACGTTGTCGGGAAGGACGTAAGATGTCTTGTGCTACGTTGTCGGGAAGGACGTAAGATGTCTTGTGCTAGGTTGTCGGGAAGGACGTAAGATGTCTTGTGCTACGTTGTCGGGAAGGACGTAAGATGTCTTGTGCTACGTTGTCGGGAAGGACGTAAGATGTCATGTGCTACGTTGTCGGGAAGGACGTAAGATGTCTTGTGCTACGTTGTCGGGAAGGACGTAAGATGTCATGTGCTACATTGTCGGGAAGGACGTAAGATGTCTTGTGCTACGTTGTCGGGAAGGACGTAAGATGTCATGTGCTACGTTGTCGGGAAGGACGTAAGATGTCTTGTGCTACGTTGTCGGGAAGGACGTAAGATGTCTTGTGCTACGTTGTCGGGAAGGACGTAAGATGTCTTGTGCTACGTTGTCGGGAAGGACGTAAGATGTCATGTGGTACGTTGTCGGGAAGGACGTAAGATGTCTTGTGCTACGTTGTCGGGAAGGACGTAAGATGTCTTGTGCTACGTTGTCGGGAAGGACGTAAGATGTCTTGTGCTACGTTGTCGGGAAGGACGTAAGATGTCATGTGCTACGTTGTCGGGAAGGACGTAAGATGTCTTGTGCTACGTTGTCGGGAAGGACGTAAGATGTCATGTGCTACGTTGTCGGGAAGGACGTAAGATGTCTTGTGCTACGTTGTCGGGAAGGACGTAAGATGTCTTGTGCTACGTTGTCGGGAAGGACGTAAGATGTCTTGTGCTACGTTGTCGGGAAGGACGTAAGATGTCTTGTGCTACGTTGTCGGGAAGGACGTAAGATGTCTTGTGCTACGTTGTCGGGAAGGACGTAAGATGTCTTGTGCTACGTTGTCGGGAAGGACGTAAGATGTCTTGTGCTACGTTGTCGGGAAGGACGTAAGATGTCTTGTGCTACGTTGTCGGGAAGGACGTAAGATGTCTTGTGCTACGTTGTCGGGAAGGACGTAAGATGTCTTGCATACAAGACGTGTTCGCTAGATTAAATATGCAACCTACATTATTATAGTATTTGATAAATCGAATCAACATTTGTTTGGTAAGGCCTCGGCCTACCATCCTGTTGGGCCGGGGTTCGCATCCAAAGAAATGTTATAGCATAATGTTCACAGGGATCCATACTGGGATTAATATATATATATATATATATATATATATATATATATATATATATATATATATATATATATATATATCCCTTAATATTATTCATGCCGACTATTAAAATTTATAGTCACTAAATACTAAACGGAACCAACATTACCCCATCATGGATATATTTCATGCTTGTTCAGTTACCTCCGTCCCGCACAACTCAGTATATCATAATTATGTCTCCTCTCGTTAAGTCAGTAGCAACATCCCTTGCTATAGTATATTCGCTGTAAGTAAGCGAGAAACCATGACGTCTATCCTCTGTAACTCAAATATGACTAGAATAATAGAGCTAATATTATTTCCATTTGGGAAGAGTCAGTCAAGAAATAGTTGTGGAAATGTATGCCAATTTGTTCTAGCCCTTTTTTAGTTACAGAGGATAGAGGTCAGGATTTCTTGCATGCCTACAGCGAATAGACTATAGTCGCACAAACGTTTCTTCCTAACATTAATCTCAGTAAACCTGATCTGGCAGCTTATGGGATAAAATGTTTAAAACAATCACATTCCCTAAATAAGTTATACCGTTGTCTGGACATAATGCAGGTAGATATATTGTCTGGACATAATGCAGGTAGATATATTGTCTGGACATAATGCAGGTAGATATATTGTCTGGACATAATGCAGGTAGATATATTGTCTGGACATAATGCAGGTAGATATATTGTCTGGACATAATGCAGGTAGATATATTGTCTGGACATAATGCAGGTAGATATATTGTCTGGACATAATGCAGGTAGATATATTGTCTGGACAAAATGCAGGTAGATATATTGTCTGGACATAATGCAGGTAGATATATTGTCTGGACATAATGCAGGTAGATATATTGTCTGGACATAATGCAGGTAGATATATTGTCTGGACAAAATGCAGGTAGATATATTGTCTGGACATAATGCAGGTAGATATATTTTTCAAAATTCGCTTGTATGTTAAAATCTCAAGTCTATTCTTAAACATACAAATGTTATTAAGGTCCAGCAAGGTATGCCAACAAAATATACATTGACAATAGCTGAAGATACTAATACCCCAAACAATTACAATAGATATAGATATACTGGGGGAGAAATGTCTTGCTTGACTTTGCCTTAAATCATAGTTATGCACAATTGAATTATCTTCCTGCTCCGTCTTCCAAATAATTGTTTAGGGGGGATGACCTGCTTTTTGTCTTTCCTTTTCTCTATGTATCTGGCTTGTATTCATTCGGCCCCATTCAGCCTACTGTTTTAAGACGTTTATCTCTATCCAGTTGTCGATATTTTCTTGGTGAGCGGTAGCCTGCCAGTATATTTAAAAAAAGAAAAATTTGGCTGCAGGCTAAATTTGCAGATTTTTCGATAGAAAAATTTCTCCGGCGAAGCCGGATATCTTCATACAATGCTGGCTCGCTATCGCTCGCCAGGAAGAAATCGATACCTGGATGGGGATACAAGTTTTAAAACAGTAGGCTGGATGGGGCCGAATGGATACAAGCCAGAGAAATAGAGAAAAGGAGAGAACACAAGCAAATCACCCCCTTGAAATATCACTTTACCGCCACCGTTGGTTATAGGAGGAATTAATTTATCGCTTCATAAAACAAACTGAAAGGCTTTTACCGCGACTGGCCATCAATACCACTACACCTCCGGACGATGGCTTAATTATAAAGTAAATATATTGCTCCTGGTTATGACTGCGATTAATGAGATATTTTCTATATCCCATAGTTCCTTCCTAAACTGTTCAAAGTCGCCTAATGTCAGCCAGAATAAACCGTCAACATGCGGGTCAACATTGTCAAAGGGTTAAGTAAAGGGGAGGCAGACCGTTTTTCTGGACCACCTTCTCCCTCATGTTTAGCCATATTAGTTTGGCGATTTTCAGACCTTTTGCTCCATTTGTTTGCAAGTATTAAGACCTTACGTGCCATTTAGGTGTTGATTATTTCCTGGCAAGTGATAGCGAGCCTAAAATTTTAAGAGGAACCGGCCTTCAGCCGGGACATTTTCCTACCGAAAAATGTACACATTTATCTTGAAGGGGGTGTTTTCTAAGTTTGATGGAGGTCTAGCGAGGAAACTAAGAAATAAAGGAATAAATAATTAATACAGTAGACCAAAACAAAAAGAAAAAAATAGGCCAGTCTCCCCTTAATCCTGCAACATACATTCTGGTAAGTCGTATAATACTTCTGAATAATACTCAGGAAAAGGTGGCAAAATGTCCTCGTATTCACAACCGACCTCATGATAATCCACCTTTAAGGGAGCCCACCTTGCTTTTTGTTATCTTTCTCTCCTTTTCTCTCTTTCTCTGATGTGTATCCATTTGGCCCCATTCAGCCTACTGTTTTAAGACGTTTACTCCCATCCAGGTGTCAATATTTTCCAAGCGAGCGGTAGCGAGCCAGCATATACTGTATATATTTTTGTTTTGACAGGAAACTAAATTTGGACATTTGTCGATAGCAACATTTCTCCGGCGAAACCGTATATCTCCATACAATGCTGGATCGCTATCGCTCGCCAGGATAAAATCGACACCTGGATGGGGATAAACGTCTTAAAACAGTTGGCTGAATTGGGATGAATGGAGACAAACCAGGGAAAGAAAGAAGAGGAGAGACATATAAACAAAACAAAAACGGTGACCCCCCCCTTAAGCCGGTATCACACGAGAGCTATTATAGTCAACATTCGATGATCAACATTTGTCTTGCAACATTTCTGGAGTATTTTGCACTGGTATCGGAAACTAGACTCGTGATAGATGAATATGGGCAACCAAAATATATTTTATGTTAACCTCATAAGCTGCCAGACCAGTGTTGAGGAGAAATGTTGAGTGAAAAAGCGCTCGTGTGATACCGGCATTACACAGCACGCTCAACCTCACTGTCACACTCCCAGCATTTATCCCACAAAATAATAATACTGTAATATTTGTATTTAATTTGAATAACAATGGACGCATTTCCATATAATTATGTAAAATATATATGGTATGAATGTCGCTGGTAAATAAAACTATAATTATAAAGTTACTGAATAGTAAAAAAAATCTCTAATTAACACCTTAACCCGTACAGCCCCCGCAACGCGTCTGACGCGTCGGCGATGTATGTAACGCACAGCCCCAGAGACGCGCCTGACGCGTCGCCCTAATTGCGCCGACCGTAACCTCAGGTGTAGCCACTCAAGAGGGCTCAGATTTGTATGGGAACTGTGTACGTATCCCACACAACCGTGCCGATGGTTGAAAACTCTCAAAGTCCACGTGTGTGCGCGCGAGCGCGCAATAACCTGTTTTTTTGGGATAATTGCCTTCAATTTTTTACTCTTGTAAAATCCGTTTTCGGGGGCTCTGTAGGACCATTTTTTAAGCTTTTTGAGCGGTTTTTCGTGGTTTTTCCTTCATTCCTAACCCATTCGCTATTGTTTCTGGAATAAAACCATTTTTTGAAAACCGGCCAGGTTCTGGTGCGCAAACATTACAAAACTAGCCGGGGCTCCACGGGTTAAGAGCGGCCTATGCGGTTTATTTATATGTACCGCCCAGCGGGGTGTTTTTAGCCAAAATAGGGCTGTTTACGTGATCATTATCATGCCTAAATAAGACCCAGAACGTAAAACAAGTATCTATCCCTGAAAGGGCATAAACAGAGCTTTCGAATGACACCATAACGATCCTTTTATGATGGCTAGTTTTCTTGCAATAACCGTGCAACGCGAGTGCAAAAAGCATGTAATTAGGCACTTTCCCCATACAATTCCTTATATAGCGAGTGAGAGAGGTAGGAGGGAGGTGAGATTCGTGTCAGTAGGTTCGCCGCGGTGGTCTGGAGCAGTCATACGCTCGCTACTCTCCTGCCACCACTTGTCTCTCTCTCTCAGCAACATTACGTGCTGAAATTGCCACTCGAGTTATGTCGAGCGCCGCCAAATAGTCCAGCTTTATTTAACTCGACTTATGTGGTGAGCCTCTAATTAAGGGTTAAGAGACATTCACTGTGCCGTAATTGCTTAAATGGATAAATTATACTCACGTGACTGAAACACTATATTTTCAATTATGATAACACGACAGTTTCGACTCTATATTGTGTCCTCTACGTGTCATCACTAAAATAATACGATATTCCTTCATGTGGATATAATGAATCTGTTATATTTTTGTTTCTATGTGGGTGAGGGAGACAAACGTCAGAACTGGCTATGGCGAGTGCCTCCCCCAGAGTTGAAAGAGTGACAGGGCCAAAATCAAGGGATGTTCGAGCCAAAATGCTTGGACACACTGAGTTTGAAGCAATTTAATTCATAGGAAGAGGAAAAGACTGATTATGGAAGAGAGTTCCAGAGCTCAGCTGTTCAATAGAAAAAAGACTGAGAATAATGTTTCACTCATGGGATGGAGAGTTGTACAGAGTAAGGGTAGAATTGTGTTGCAAGACGAGTGCTACGTGTTCTACGAAGAGGGGGTGGTATACACTGAGAGAGCTCTGAGGAACACTAATTATTGTAATAGTGGTAGAATACTGAGTTAGATGCAACATTGGAGCGAAGAGAGAGAGACTGCAGAGAATTGGTGAGAGGATGTGAGTTAATGAGACGGAAGGCTTTCTTTTCTACTTTGTCTAGAAGTGATGTGTGAGAGGATCCTCCCCACATGTGTGAGCCATACTCAATACATGGACACGCTGTGCCCCTGTACAGAGCAAGAAGCTGCGCAGGGGTCAGGAATCCCTGGAGGCTGGGAAACTGTTTTAGCAAGAGTGGTGATATGATTTTTCCAAGAGAGATCAGAAGAAAAAGAGATACCAAGAATATTAATAGAAGATGAAGGGTTAATTTGTATGTTGTTGAAGAGTAGATCTTAGTCTTCTGGAGGGGCACGACGAGTAGACAGATGGAGAAATTGAGTTTTGGAAGCATTGAAAGAACAAGGTTTTCTCTGCCTCAACGTGGCCTCCTTATGTGAGTTTTGAACTTCCTGCTGTGAATTATTTTGTGGAAGGCAGTGTAATGTAGAATTATCAGCATATAAGTGAGTGGGAGGTGCAGTTGAGAAGGTCGTTAATAAATAATAGGAAGAGAATTGGAGACAGAATCCTGAGGAACACCAGAGTTGATAGGTTGAGGAAGTGAACAGTGGCTATCCACAACCACAACTATGGAACGGCTGGAAAGGAAATTAGAGACAAAGGCACAGATGGAGGGATAGAAACCGTAGGAGGGTAGTTTGAAAATAAGGAATTTGTGCCAGACTCTATGGAAGGCTTTTGATATGTTTAGCGCAACAGAAAAAGTCTCACCGAAGTCCGGAATGGAGGATGACCAGGAGTTAGTAAAATAACGAAGAAGACCACCAGTAGAGCGGCCCTTAAAGAAGCCATAATGGTGGGCTGAGAGTAGGTTATAGGAAGATAAATGCTTAAGACATTTTGAGGCAAGAATAGTTTTAAAAACTTTGGAGATGCAAAAAATGAGAGCAATTGGACAATAGTTGGAGGGCTGAGAGCAGTCACCCTTCTTTGGGACAGGTTGAATGAGAGCAAACTTCCAACAAGAAGGGAAGACGTTAGAGGAGAGACAGAGAGGAAAGAGTTTGCCTAGGCAGGAAGTCGGCACGGAAGCACAGTTTTTTAATACCATAGGAGGAACACCTTCCGGTCCGTACGCCTTCTTAACATTAAGCCCAGAGAGGGTGAAAAGTACATCCTTGGAAGAGATTATGATGTTAGCCATAAGTAGGAGGGAGGGGGTGGAGAGGGAGGAATAGCACCGGAATCATCCAAAGTGGAGACACCGTTTGAGCCGGTTCCTCCTTATTGCAGCCATCAGTAGAACAAGCGTGAGTAAACAAGAATTTGTTGCATTAGACAGAGAAAAAAACTGGAATTTATGCTTCCATGCCCGAGAGGATTACCTCGGTAATGCGTTCAGCACTCTCCGAGGGTCCCCGACCACATAAGCAGAAGTCATTCCATGGGAAATCAAAGAAATACTGCGATAGAGACTCCCAGTCGGCAGCGCCAAAGTGCCACAAGCGCCGCCGGTTGGGAGGATCGGGAGGCCGTGCCGGAGAGATAGGACAGGTGACAGAGATAAGTTTACGGTCGGAGGAGCCTAAAGGAGTGGAAATATTTACAGAATAAGCAGACGGGTTAGAGGTTAGAAATAAGTGAAGAATGTTGGGCCGATCTCCGAAGCGATCCGGGATACAGGTGGGTTGGTAATTATGTTTGTTAATATTAAAATATGGTAATTATTAAGCTCTGCCAGATACTATAAGGCCCCACTTCTCATTCACATTGCGTTAGTGATACTTTCTAGATAATGAATTATTGAATTTCTTACAATGCATCATGTATAATGCATATGCATTATCTTCAGTAAAATAGCTTAATTGATTGGTTTATGGATATCAAACACGATTATACTCAGCTTAAGAAAAATCTCTGGGAATCTAAGAAGTAAATAGTGTAAACATTAATCCTTTGATTCTAACAGATCCATTCAAAGTTAAATAATATAGCCTATTTATCGATACAATAAACTACGGAATGACGCCATTGTACCGCAGCGTCACTTATTTGTCTATATGGCATAAATATAAAGACCAATTCAGCTAGAGTGTATCATTTGTATGTAAATAATAACATTCATAGCTGTAAACGCAACTGTAGCCGGCAAATATAGGAAAATTACATTTTAACGGTCATTATTCGGCCCTGAATAACCTAGAATTATCCCGAATGTTGGGGAGTACATTTCGATAAAATCAGAATAGTTCCAAATGTCGGCAAGTATTCATCCGAATGCATACAGAAACGCTGAGAAAATGCTGGAAGGGGTCCAATTGTTGGCAGGGGTTATAAATAGCAGCCCCTCCTGGTGTTTGTGAGGCTTCTATCAACCATATTATAATATCAAATAACATACATTTTCCAATAATTACTCTAAAAACATATTACCTCTCAAAATCAAGTTCCATATATTTGATGTGTTTTTTGTATTTTGTTTTCATAATTTCATACTCCATATACTGTTTGGCCTTGTCCTTATATAATTTATGTTATTATTCATATTATCTGTATATGTTTAAATCTTATAATAATTATATATTCCTATTTTGATATTATTTTTTATCATTATCATATTATTATCATATTATTCAAACTCATATTATAATTATATATTCCTTCTTTTCAAAGTATCTTTCTAAGTCCTCTCGATCTGCAATAAATGTAATATATTCCGTAAATTCTGGATATCATGGTGGTTTTATATCACACACGCACAGCAAAAGAGAGAGTTACACAAATATTCAGACCACACAGACATTGCGGTGCCAACTAGGTTTTCCGGCCTTAATACTACTAGACAGGGATAGTTTATAGTGGAAGAATAGGACAGTAAAGTAGAAGGCTCCCTCCCCACCCTCCGGCTAAATTGCCGTACCGGAAAATTGGATGTAGTGTAACCTTATGGGTCAGGAAATGCCCACAAGGAAAGTTTGTATATAATATAGGAAGATTTTTTTTTGAAAAGGGAAATTACACATACCTACTGATTAATTCCTATTTATCCAATCTTCATCAGATGGTCGTCCAGTCATTTTTTAAACATAGAAATTGAATTACTGTCGACCACCTCCCTTAGTAAACTATTCCTCTCTTTAACCACATTGTATAGGAAGACATTGTTCTGTCAAATCTAAGGATGCCATTTTTCGAATTAATTTAATTCCATTACCTCGGGTTGCAGTATTGCTATTGATCGTGAACAGTGCACTGATATATACAGTACTCTGTCAAATCCTTTAAGTATCTTAAAACACTCGATAAGTTGGCCTCGCAACCTCCTTTTCTTTAGCGAGAACAAATTTGATATATTTAATCTTTCATAATATGCCTTGTTTTTTCAGAGAGGGAATTTGTTTAGTTGCTCTACGCTGCACGGATTAAAGTTTGTTAATGTCTTTCGTGAGATACGGGGACCAGAATTGAACGCCATATTCAAGATGGGGTCTAACAATGCTTTTGAATAACGGCAATATAAGGTTTTCGTTTGTATAGGTAAATTTTGTTGTATAATCCCAAGGCTTTGTTAGCTTTATTTGCTGCAACCTTACATTGCTCCGAGGATTATAGGTTTTCTGATTTTATATCCCCGAGATCTTTAACCTTAGAGTCTGCTATTATTGGTTGGCCTTTCATTTGATAATCATGTTTTTGTTTGTTGAACCAACGTGCACAATTTGACATTGTCAACATTAAATAGCATTTGCCACTTTTCTGACCAATCCACTATCTTGCTTAAGTCTAGGCTATTTTTTCTTCCTCATTCAAGACTGTTCCCTATGTTTGTATAGTCAGCAAATTTAGAGATAAAGTTATTCAGAACTACATCAATATCATTTATATATATGATAAATAAAACCGGACCAGGGACCGATCCTTGAGACATACTGCTGGTAACAGGCACCCAATCTGATTCTATAACATTAATAACAACTCTTTGTTTTCTGTTTGCATGCCAGCTTTTAATCCATTAATCTATATTACCCTTTATTCCGAGCATTTCTCATTTGTCTAATAATTTATTGTGAGGTACCTTGTCAAACGCCTTTTGAAAATGTAGGTAGACTATGTCAAGTGCCTTAGTTGAGTCATTAAGAGTAAACAGTATATTATCAAATTCGAGGAGAATTGTTAGGCACGATGTTTTTGTCCTTAACCCATGCTGGTTGTTTCTTATTAATTTATTAGATTCAAGGTACTCAACTATTTTATCTCATAAAATGGTTTCGAGAATGTTTTCCTATTAATGACGTTAAACTTATTGGTCTGTAATTACTAGTTTTGGCCCGATCACCCTTCTTGTGAATGGGTGTAGTGTTGGCTGTTTTCCAATCATTAGGGACACAACCCTGCTGTAGTGATGAGTTAAAGATAATGGTCAGGGATTTCCATATTTCTTCTTTTACTTGTTCTACTATCCAGCTGAAACTGTTTAACATGATAAAGTGGATAATTTCAGGAAGTATAAATCTTCATGGTCCGTGATAATCTAAATGTTCACATTTCACCTTCCAGTTGTCTAGTTTCATTGCACGAGATGAAAATAATGATAGCAAGAATATCGTCATACAGATAAAGACGGATCAAGCCAAGTACTTATTTGTCAACCACGTATCAACTAATATCGTTCCAATGAAATATCTCTCAATGAAATTTATGAAAGTATGTGATCCTTCTGGGACATGGGAATCTTTTACCGGAGACCCCAAATTGGCCTGTGTCTCTGGGTCTTTCTCATGTACGACCTAGATTTGTGTGACTTTGTGTTGTCCTTGCACGGGCTCTGTCTCGAGTCGCCCCCCCTCACCCCCCAGATATATACATATACTGCATATAGGCTATATACCTATATATATATATATATATATATATATATATATATATATATATATATAAAATTGGGTATGTGCCGGATTAGATAGATAGATAGATAGATAGAATATGGTCCTCCGGGGATTCGAACCCACGACATCACATACGAAACTTACACGCTATATTAACCATTATACCACCAAGACAGGTATAACTTATTACAATATGCTGCCACTATAATGGTGAGAATGTATCGGCTTTTAAAAAATGCTTAGATACATTTTTAAATTAAAAACACTCATCTACTCTATGTCATAATTAGACATGTCAGATTGAATTGAAAGTAGGAATACAAACATGGGTGGTTGTGTGTGTGTATGCTCCGACAGAGGATACAAAAGTAAGAGAGAAAGAGGAGTTCTGGGTGAATGTGGAGGCGTGCCTGGATAAGTTTGACAAAAACGAAAGAATATTTCTGATTGGGGATATGAATGGGAAGGTGGGTAATAGGAAAGTTGAGGGAGTGGTTGGAGGGTGGGGGCTACCGTCAGAACTCAGAGGTGAGTGGGAATGGTAGTGCACTTGTGGATGTATGAGTGGGGAGGAGGCTGTGGATAGTCAACACCTTCTTCCGACACAGAATGATACAAAGGTACACATGGAAAGTGGTGCGGAGGGTGAAGGATAAGGATAAGACAGTGGTGGAACGAAAGGCACTGATTGATTATATACAGTATGTGTGGATGAACGATTGAAGAAATCTGTGCTGGATGTTAGGGTGTATAGGGGTATTGGAGGGAGTCTGTCTGATCATAATGTAGTAGTAGCTAAAATTAGAATACAAAAGAAGTGGGTGAGAGAGCTGGAGGGAGGCGAGAGGAAGGTGAAATGGCGAGGAGGGTGGAGAGGCTACAGGAGGAGGAAATCAGGGAAGAGTACATGTGAGCAGTAGAAAGACGACTAGGTGGGTTCGACCTGGAAGATATGGAGGAAGTGGAAGATATGAGAAAGGTGTTTAAAGAAGAGATATGTACAGCATGTGAGGAGGTGTGTGGAGTAAGGAGAAGAGGAAGGGGAGTGAAAGGTACAGCATTATGGACAGAAGAGGCAAAAAATAGCTGTGGAAGACAAGAAGAAAGCATATAAAGAGTGGTTAGGTAGTAGAGCGAATGAAGATTTGGAGAGCCAGAAATGAGCGACGTACGTGGAGAGAAAGAGAGTGGTGAAGAAAGTAGTGAAGGAAAGTAGGAGTAGAGTAGATGAGGAATTTGGAAGGAATCTGAGAGTAAAATGGAGGGAGTGTTAGAAACTGTTCTGGAAAGAAGTCAAGAAAGTTAGGGAAGGTAGCATGGGAAACAGTAAGGGTGTGAAAGATAAGAATGAGAGAATGCTAGCCGAGAAGCTAGAGAGAGTCAAAAGATGGAGGGAGTACTTCAACGAGTTGCTAAACGTAAGGAATGAAGTACCAGCACACATAGTTGGAAGGGGTATGGGAGAGAGAAGAAGAGAAGTAGTGGAGGAGGAAGTGGGGATCAGGAGGTCAGAAGTGTGGGAATCCATGAAAAGAGTGAAGTTGGGGAAAGCACCAGGGACAGATGGAGTGTGTTGGGAAATGCTGAGGTTTGGTGGTGAGATAGTGATCGAATGGGTATGGAAAATGTGCAAACTAGCATGGGAGAAGGGGAGTGCACCTGATGACTGGAAGACAGGCATAATAGTCCCCCTATATAAGGGTAAAGGGGAAAGAGGAGTGTGTGGT
Organism: Paralithodes platypus; assembly: GCA_032716605.1. Classification (NCBI taxonomy): domain Eukaryota; kingdom Metazoa; phylum Arthropoda; class Malacostraca; order Decapoda; family Lithodidae; genus Paralithodes; species Paralithodes platypus. The sequence goes on from CM064512.1 coordinate 21,235,531, forward strand.
AACCACCGAGGAATATGTTTTCTAAGCGTAGTAGGGAAGGTGTACAGTAGGGTAGTGATTGAGAGAGTGAGAGCGAGAACGGAGAAATGGATAGGTGACGAGCAGGACGGTTTTAGGAAGGGAAGAGGATGTGTAGATCAGATTTTTACCCTGAATTGTGTTGTGGAAAAATATCTGGAGAAACAACAAAAGGTGTATGTTGCCTTTATGGATTTGGAGAAGGCCTATGACAGACTGGATAGATAAGGTATGTGGAAAGTACTTAGAATATACGGAGTAGATGGCAAGTTGGTGAAAGCAGTGAAGAGCATGTATGAGGGTGCAAAGGCGGCAGTACGTGTGGAGAATGAGCAGAGCGAGTTCTTTGACCTGAATGTTGGGTTGAAACAGGGGTGTGTGATGTCCCCATGGTTGTTTTTCTGTGTATATGGATGGAGTCATGAAAGAAATACAAGGAAGAGCAGTGGATGTTGGTGTGTCACTGATAAGGCAGGGAAATGAGTCAAAGCTACCTGTACTGATGTTTGCTGATGATACAGTTCTGATGAGCGATAATGAATGGGAGTTGCAAGGTCTGGTAAATGTGTTTGGAACAGTGCGCGAAAAACGGAATCTGAAGGTAAATGCGGGGAAGAGCAAGGTTATGGTCTTCGAAAAGGGTGAAGCCACAGAGTGTGAGGTGAAGTTGAACGGTCAGGCTAAGGAGATTGTCAGCTCATTTAAGTATCTGGGCAGTGTGTTGAGTAAAGATGGGACTATGGATGAAGAAGTGCAGGAGAGGGTGCAACAGGGGAAGAGAGTTGTAGGAACGTTGAAAGCAGTAACAAGAAATAGGGTGGTCAGTATGGAAGTGAAGAAGTCCTTGCATGACAGTTTGGTAATCCCGACACTAACTTACGGAAGCGAAGCATGGACGTTCGTGAAGAGACTCAGACCAAGAGTGAGAGCGGTGGAAATGAGTTACTTGAGAAGTGCATGCGGAGTTAAATGGAGGGATAGACAGACGAATGAGGAAGTAAGAAGGAGGTGTGGTGTGGAGGTAGATGTGCTGCAAAGTGTGAAAAGGAACGACTTGAGATGGTTCGGCCATATAGAACGTTTGGAAAGCGAGAGAATGACTAAGAGGGTGTACGAGGAGAGCGAGGTGGAAGGACAGAGAGGGAGAGGTGGAAGGATGGTGTGAGGAAGTATATTGATGAAGGCGGTGCTGGTTGGGAGGAGGGGCGTCGACTGACTGGAGACAGAGGTGCATGGGGGCGGTTTGTTCGTGGCCACACCTTCTGGGATCACGATGTCAGGCAACTGATAGATAGATAGATTGAATTGTCATGCACGCATTTGAACTACTTTTTATATTACTTACATCGACCAGTCTCGTTGGAACTATTGCGGCTTTTTCCATGGCAGAAACCTCAATCCCATAGCAAGTGATGCTCCTAATAACAAATATACGGTATATAAAATAAACAAATGAAACTCTTATGACTGTGCATCATCAAAAATCCAATATACTGAACTACACAAATCTTCTAAATACCAGAGTAATCATAATTGATAGATGACATTTTACATTTAATGGACAAATGTTCATGGGAAGGTGAAAATGCCTGAAAAACATTACCCACGAAATGTAATGTGACCCTCCAATGCATGGAATATATGCAAATGAATGAGGACGGGGAAAGTATTTTTTTTGCTCTGATTCACAAACAAATTACGTCAATAAAATAATATATATACAGTATATATATATATATATACAGTATATATATATATATATATATTTATATATATATATATATATACAGTATATATACAGTATATATATATATATATATATATATATATATATATATATATATATATATATATATATATCTTGTAGATGTTGAAAACATATATCAATGTTATTGTGTGTGTATTTATTTTAATTTGGAAAGGAGTTACAAAAGAAACTGGTTTGCATTACTATTTATACGGTATGTTATTAGTTGCAGAATCTTATGCAAACATATATCTTTGGATCTACAAAAATAATCTAAATTAACCGAATTGTTGGTTTTCGTTCATAATAAACAAATATTTATTAATATTCCAAGAATAAAACCAAAAATATATTGTTTCCTAATATCTTCACAGCCAGTCATAAATACCAAATCAATAATTTTTCATGGAAAACCTTTCTTTTGGGAGAATTATAGGCACCAAACGAACAAGGCAATACCCAGAATAGGCTATAGGCATGTGATAAAGAGTCGCTGGAACTCCTTTTCCATTTGCTTGACCTCTCTTACTGATCTTTGAACTTTGTACCTCACCTACACAAAGAATAATTCAAATGTCTCTCGCAAACACTCCATCTCTACTTAACACTACTCTTGTAGATTAATACAAACTTATGGAAGTCAGTTTCATATTGAAATACATTAAAATGTAACCTTTTTAGGTTACTGTAATAGTAATTATGATTATGGCAATAGACAGGATATTGACTAGGCTTTATACTGATGATGATATCAATCATGGCATAGATTTCTTATATAATTATGCATTACAGGCTAATCATCATTGGATCACACAGGACACACACACTCGCTTATCACAGACACACACACACACTCACAAACAGACACTCACTCGCTTATCACACACACACACATACACCTACACTGAAGAATGTCCCATATACTATAATTCCCCCCAGCTGTCTCTCCTTATTTTATATTCTTCTTTTGTTCTCTACCGAGGATTACCTCCCATTGTAGTAGGCTTTACCTGACCCTACCTGTACGGACCCGTAGGCCATTTCGCCTTAACCCTTTCAAACTCCTCATTTGATCTCTTCCGACGTTTGACATTCCATTCTATTTGGCTTTACCTGACCTACAGTCCGTTGCCATATTAACCCTTTTCCAATTCCCTCATTTAATCTCTCCCAAGGATTTAACTCCCATTATTAGCCTCCCCTGACCCTACCAGAACATTTTTTGTATGTATGTATGTGTGTTGCATACATGAGCGTTTATGTATACGGGCATGTGCACACTTACTGCATGTTCTTATGTTCTTATATATGTATGTATATTTATGCGTATTTATGTGTGTACGTATGCGTATATATGTATGTTCTGTATAATTATATATGAGTAAAATAAATGTGTACTGTATATGCACTGTAAATCACTTACTCTTATGGTTAATTTATGATAATTTGTATTTTGCACTAGCATAATTATTGTATTAATATCTTGTTTTAATGTAAAGTATATTATACTCACCCATTGTAAACTGAGCTTACCATTTTCATATCTGTACATCTCATGTTCATCCACTAATTGTAAAATGTGTATTTTCAGCTCATGAGGCTTCCATTCTTTAATAAACCGTGTATTATTATTATTATTATTATTATTATTACACACACATAAAAACAGATGCAAACAAATAGTTATCACTTCTAGTTCTTAAGGGAGCCCACCTTGCTTGTTTTCTCTTTCTCTCCCCATCTCTTTGGTTTGTATCCATTTGGCCCCATTCAGCCTACTATGTTAAGACTTTTACCCCTATCCAGGTGTCAATATTTTATGTATTTTTGTTTTGACAGCAAGCTAAATTTGTAAATTTTTCGATAGATCAATTTCTCCGGCGAAGCCGGATATCTCCATACAATGAAGAAATCGACACCTGGATGGGGATAAACGTCTTAAAACAGTTGACTGAATGGGGCCGAATGGATACAAGCCAGAGAAAGAGAGAACAGGAGAGAAAGACAAAACAAGCTTGTGACCCCCCTTAACATCGTCGTTATCAAAAACAGTTCTTGCTAACTAAAGGTTCTATCTGACAGTCAATTACTAAAGGTTCTATCTGACAGTCAATTACTAAAGGTTCTATCTGACAGTCAATTACTAAAGGTTCTATCTGACAGTCAATTACTAAAGGTTCTGACAGTCAATTACTAAAGGTTCTATCTGACAGTCAATTACTAAAGGTTCTATCTGACAGTCAATTACTAAAGGTTCTATCTGACAGTCAATTACTAAAGGTTCTATCTGACAGTCAATTACTAAAGGTTCTATCTGACAGTCAATTACTAAAGGTTCTATCTGACAGTCAATTACTAAAGGTTCTATCTGACAGTCAATTACTAAAGGTTCTATCTGACAGTCAATTACTAAAGGTTCTATCTGACAGTCAATTACTAAAGGTTCTATCTGACAGTCAATTACTAAGGTTCTATCTGACAGTCAATTACTAAAGGTTCTATCTAACAGTCAATTACTAAAGGTTCTATCTGACAGTCAATTACTAAAGGTTCTATCTGACAGTCAATTACTAAAGGTTCTATCTGACAGTCAATTACTATAGGTTCTATCTGACAGTCAATTACTAAAGGTTCTATCTGACAGTCAATTACTAAAGGTTCTATCTGACAGTCAATTACTAAAGGTTCTATCTGACAGTCAATTACTAAAGGTTCTATCTGACAGTCAATTACTAAAGGTTCTATCTGACAGTCAATTACTAAAGGTTCTATCTGACAGTCAATTACTAAAGGTTCTATCTGACAGTCAATTACTAAAGGTTCTATCTGACAGTCAATTACTAAAGGTTCTATCTGACAGTCAATTACTAAAGGTTCTATCTGACAGTCAATTACTAAAGGTTCTATCTGACAGTCAATTACTAAAGGTTCTATCTGACAGTCAATTACTAAAGGTTCTATCTGACAGTCAATTACTAAAGGTTCTATCTGACAGTCAATTACTAAAGGTTCTATCTGACAGTCAATTACTAAAGGTTCTATCTGACAGTCAATTACTAAAGGTTCTATCTGACAGTCATTACTAAAGGTTCTATCTGACAGTCAATTACTAAAGGTTCTATCTGACAGTCAATTACTAAAGGGTTCTATCTGACAGTCAATTACTAAAGGTTCTATCTGACAGTCAATTACTAAAGGTTCTATCTGACAGTCAATTACTAAAGGTTCTATCTGACAGTCAATTACTAAAGGTTCTATCTGACAGTCAATTACTAAAGGTTCTATCTGACTGTCAATTACTAAAGGTTCTATCTGACAGTCAATTACTAAAGGTTCTATCTGACAGTCAATTACTAAAGGTTCTATCTGACAGTCAATTACTAAAGGTTCTATCTGACAGTCAATTACTAAAGGTTCTATCTGACAGTCAATTACTAAAGGTTCTATCTGACAGTCAATTACTAAAGGTTCTATCTGACAGTCAATTACTAAAGGTTCTATCTGACAGTCAATTACTAAAGGTTCTATCTGACAGTCAATTACTAAAGGTTCTATCTGACAGTCAATTACTAAAGGTTCTATCTGACAGTCAATTACTAAAGGTTCTATCTGACAGTCAATTACTAAAGGTTCTATCTGACAGTCAATTACTAAAGGTTCTATCTGACAGTCAATTACTAAAGGTTCTATCTGACAGTCAATTACTAAAGGTTCTATCTGACAGTCAATTACTAAAGGTTCTATCTGACAGTCAATTACTAAAGGTTCTATCTGACAGTCAATTACTAAAGGTTCTATCTGACAGTCAATTACTAAAGGTTCTATCTGACAGTCAATTACTAAAGGTTCTATCTGACAGTCAATTACTAAAGGTTCTATCTGACAGTCAATTACTAAAGGTTCTATCTGACAGTCAATTACTAAAGCTTCTATCTGACAGTCAATTACTAAAGGTTCTATCTGACAGTCAATTACTAAAGGTTCTATCTGACAGTCAATTACTAAAGGTTCTATCTGACAGTCAATTACTAAAGGTTCTATCTGACAGTCAATTACTAAAGGTTCTAACTGACAGTCAATTACTAAAGGTTCTATCTGACAGTCAATTACTAAAGGTTCTATCTGACAGTCAATTACTAAAGGTTCTATCTGACAGTCAATTACTAAAGGTTCTATCTGACAGTCAATTACTAAAGGTTCTATCTGACAGTCAATTACTAAAGGTTCTATCTGAGAGTCAATTACTAAAGGTTCTATCTGACAGTCAATTACTAAAGGTTCTATCTGACAGTCAATTACTAAAGGTTCTATCTGACAGTCAATTACTAAAGGTTCTATCTGACAGTCAATTACTAAAGGTTCTATCTGACAGTCAATTACTAAAGGTTCTATCTGACAGTCAATTACTAAAGGTTCTATCTGACACTCAATTACTAAAGGTTCTATCTGACAGTCAATTACTAAAGGTTCTATCTGACAGTCAATTACTAAAGGTTCTATCTGACAGTCAATTACTAAAGGTTCTATCTGACAGTCAATTACTAAAGGTTCTATCTGACAGTCAATTACTAAAGGTTCTATCTGACAGTCAATTACTAAAGGTTCTATCTGACAGTCAATTACTAAAGGTTCTATCTGACAGTCAATTACTAAAGGTTCTATCTGACAGTCAATTACTAAAGGTTCTATCTGACAGTCAATTACTAAAGGTTCTATCTGACAGTCAATTACTAAAGGTTCTATCTGACACTCAATTACTTTCTTGTAATTATTCTTGGCTTGCTGTATAATGATGCGCGTATTTCCACAGGGGGGGGGGGGGAAAGAGAGAGAGAGAGAGAGAGAGAAGGAGATAGAGATACATAGAGAGATAGAACAGCATTGTTATTTACGCTACACACTGCTACTAATTACTGATCCTGATATTAAAGGGGTTAGTGCTTGGTTTTTGGTCTATATATTTATGTATTCATATATTTTGTAGTTTCCTTGCCTGACCTCCGTCAAGCTTAGAAAAACACCTAAATCCCCCTTCAAGATAAATTTGTACATTTTTCGGTAGAAAAATTTCCAGGCCAAAGGCCGGTTCCTTCTAAAACTAGAGGCTCGATATTACTCGCCATGAACAAATCGACATATAAAGGGCACGAAAGGTCTTAATTTTGATAACAAATGAGGCGAAAGGTCTCAAAACCGCTTCGTTCCGAACGTCTTAAAACCTCAAAACTAATATGCTAAACATGAGGGAGAAAGGGGTCCAGAAAAAGCGAGTACTACCCTCTTAAGCCACTGTTGGGGTCATTAAAACTTTGTCCTGTGGTTCACTAATTCAAATCCCACAAATTGTCCGATTGTGTCCATACGCCAGATTGATGGTATGTTGTGCGGTTATGTACTATGTTATGCTGTGTTGTCGTGTATTATGTTATGTTATGGTAAGTTATGTTGTGTTGTCGTGTATTTGGTTATGTTATGTTATATTGTGCTATTATTTACTATGTTATGCCGTGTTGTCGTGTATTATGTTATGGTGCGCTAAGTTATGCTGTGTTGTGGTATGGTACGCTAAATCATGCTGTGTTGTGTATTATGTTATGCTGTGTTATGTATTATGTTATGGTGTGATGTGCTGTCATGTACTATGTTATGCTGTGTTGTGTATTATGTTATGTTATGGTATGTTATGCTGTGTTGTGGTAAGGACGCTAAATCATGCTGTGTTGTGTATTATGTTATGAAACGACCTCCGATCGTGGCCTCGCCCCCTCTATGACCTGACCCAAGTCAATTGACACCCACATGCAAAGTTTCAGCTCCGCAGGTCCAAAACTGCGGCCGCCTATTAAGAACGCACAGACAGAAAAACAGACACACGAACTGATTTAATAATATAGATGAACATAGTTTTTGCTAGTGAAATCTGCCTTTAAGAAATATTTGTTTATGTGTAATTATTGTTTGCAAACCAATTTGTAGGGATTGCTAGATTCACTATCTATTTAGTAAGACAGCTCTTTCTCACTCATTCACTCACACTATCTATTCATCTATCTATCTATCTATCTATATCTAGCCACATTATAGATTAGTCTTTTCCTTAGCTGATGTTCATTTGCTCTTCTTTGGGTTAATGTTGGTCTCTTAATTTTGGTTGAGGTCCCGGGCTGGCCCGTATTGTCGATTTGCGGCATTTGTTTTGGGGCTCCTCATACCTCTCTGTCTCATGCCTTTTTTTCAAATACGGCATTATGTGTAGCATTGTGCTGTTACTTAAAATAAAATAATGTTTCTATGTATTGCATATCCATATCCATCTAGTCGTTATTAGTGAAATGCCCATAACAAAATAACATCTCTCATAACTGGTCGCTTACACCAAAGAATCCTTCACTGTTAGAGAAAAATAATGAGGTAATTCAGCAATAAAAGCAGTGAAATATATATTGATATAATTATGATATTCGCCAGATGTGTATTTTGTGTTTGAGAAGGGGGTTTGGAGAAGAAAAGATATATATATACAGTATATGACAAAAATACAGTATACAAATATCAGACTTTAGAACTGGTAACCCACTTAAATAGAAACAAATACATGATTTGCTCGGATATAAGTGCTACAAACCTCATAGTCGCTTTAACTTATAAGAATAGTAGGTCCTACTAAAATGGCATTGAAAAACGCAATATACTTTCAAAGTAGCCCCAGAAAAGTCTTAGTGGCTTGCATTTCCCAATGTTGATAAGTATGATAAAGGTGTTTGTTTTTAGCATATACATTTGGATATCAATGCAAATATAATTAAACCGTTCAGAGAGAGAGCGAGAGGGAAAGGGAGAGACGAACTAAATGGACGAATACATCGAAGAGACTTATAAACGAAAGCTTGACTCTAATATTTGTGGATAGAGTATTTATTAATCAAAAAAATAAGTACTCGGTAATGTTTACTCTATATATTCTTCTAAACATAATTATGACAACAATTACCCGCAGAGCCACTTCACCTATGTAATGCTAATTCCCATTACAAGCAACCCAATTCCTCCATATGACAATTAAAGGTTTGATGTTCTCCACTTCCCTTTACCTAATCAATTGTTTCTCTGTGTATGAAAGAGACAAGAGGCAAAACTATTTATAAACAATTTGACCTCCTATTGTCCCCCTTACCCCGGTGAGAACAGAATGATTAGTACAGAACCATATTCAAGGTGCACTGGAATATAACTGCAGGATACGCACAGCTTGAAACAATGTCATAAGGTGAGGGATAGACACATTTTCAGAGTTAATTTCATGCTTTACTTGTTGAGTTGAAAAATTACTGGGAAATTTAAGTTAACTGTTGGCTTTGAATGGTGGGCAGAAAGGTGGTGGGAATGAGTTACAAAGCGGGTGGCCCTCTGTCTCTGCAGAGTGAGAGGTATACGCTGGGACAGCTGTGAAGAACACTGATTATAATAATGGCAAAACAGTAACATACATGCAATTTTCACAATGTGGAGAGATTGTAGATAATATGGTGGAGAAGAGTAGAGATTACATGCCTTTGACTGCACCCTTTCAGAGGCATTTTTCATATGGGAACAATACCTGATACGCTTACAACAGTGTCCCTGTAAGGAGAAAGAGGCTGTACGGGGATAAGGGGGTAACAGACGATTGAGCAAACCTAACCTCTGGGAAACTGTTTAATCAAGAATGCTAATATGATCTTTCAAAGACACAGACACACACACTTGTGTTTCGATAAACACTAATGTTTCACTGCATGCACGCGCATATCAGTATATGTTATAGCTCTCTCTCTCTCTCTCTCTCTCTCTCTCTCTCTCTCTCTGTGTGTGTGTAGGAATAGTGGTTTGGCAGGAGAGTCACAGGGACCGCACTTTCTACCAATTATTATCTTTCGCAACTAACTCAGCGTGTTACAGGTTACCAGGGTAGCTCATGAAAAAGATATATCCACTGATATTTTAACAACCAATAATGTTATGACTTATACCTATTGGTGGCTTCTGGAAGAGAAAAACATGCGTAGGAACTATTTAAGATATACTGAAATTTAGCAACCACGCTAAGCTGAACAGACCATAATTATATCACAATTCGGTATATAGAGGATGGCCACAACCTCATCCACGTGGCAGCTGTATGTGTGTGTGTGTGTTGGGTTTAACACCTTATTGGCAGGCTAGGCGGTCTATTTATATGTACCGCCCAGCGGGGTGTTTTTAGCCAAAATAGGGCTGTTTACGTGATCATTTTCATGCCTAAATAAGACCCAGAGCATAAAACAAGTATCTATCCCTGAAAGGGCATAAACAGAGCTTTCCAATGACACCACAACGATCCTTTTATGACCGCTAGTTTTCTTGCAACAACCGCGCAACACGAGTGCAAAAAGCATGTAATTCGGTACTTTCCCCATACAATTCAGTATGTAGCGAGTGAGAGAGGGAGGGAGGAGGTGGGATTCGTGTCAGTAGGTTCGCCGCGGTGGTCTGGAGCAGTCATACGCTCGCTACTCTCCTGCCACTCCTGCCACCACTTGTCTCTCTCTCTCAGCAACATTACGTGCTGAAAATGCCACACGACCTATGTCGCGCGCCGCCAGATAGTCCAAATTTATTATACTCGACTTACGTTGCGCGCCGCTAGTTAGGGGTTAAATGTCGATATAACTATTTTAACGTTAAATATTATATGGTTAAGTCTATGCAAGGGTAATTATAATTATATTATGTGCAGTAAAATGTATAAGTTAGATAAGAGACTGTCACCCTATATAAATATTAATAACTATATGCTTAATCATAAACCGAGTGCACTGTGAGTGATGGCAGATAATATCTGTAGGACGGTGACTCCGAGGACCATTAGTTTGTAAAAACCTGTTGGGTATTGTTAAGGTGTCCATTATGTAGGCTGCTGGATCACTATACTCTGTTTCAGCCACGCTGAGGTGAGAACGGCTCACCTAGATGTCAATAAGTCTAGCTGCTTGGCTCATGCGACCGTGTTCAATGTCTCGTCTTTTAGTAATTATTAATTCTTAAAGGTTTAAATAATCACGGTCGCACAAGTCAATCAGCTGAAACTATTGACAACTACCTGCTCGCTGAAACAGTATAGTCATTATGTCGAGACCACAAGATGTCGACATAAATTCTTCTTCTAGTGATTGGTTATGGGACCATGTAAATAAAGATATAGATACTAAGTTAACTAGAGAATAAGTGAAATAATGGATGTTTATGGGAATAGGGAGAACATTGATAATTGAAGGGTTAGAGTGTCCATGTGTATGTAATCCTCTCTCTATTACCGTAAGCTGTAAGCACTTCATTGTTCTCTCTCTCACTCCGTGCTAATAATGGGCCAAGTGAGATTACCTTTTTCTATAGACCTTACAAACCTATTCAGACCTAGGGAAGTCATATGATTTCTGAGATATGTTTGTCATCTTATCACGAGTCTATATTACATAGAGTTACATTGATTGCATAGAAGTTCACCTAATATGGTATTGAAAAAGTTAGAGATTTTGTTATAAAAGGAGGAAATTGAATTCAAACAGTCAGTACCAGACCAACCACCACAACCACAGCAACAGCTTCCAGTAGCTGACAAATTCCCATCATGGGTCTCTTCATAATCAGGAGTCCCTGTCACAGACACACACGACACGACAACAACACGTATTAATAGTGAGTACCAATTAAAACATAAATAAAACCGATGTAAGCTGTGGTTGGAATCATTAACTTAGGAAACATTTATTAGAAATATGCTGTGTTAATAATTATCATAAAAGCTGTGTTAAATATAAACAAAGGATTGATATCATACAATACTTGTTAAAACAAATCCAAGTCGATCTTGGTAATTTTTCAGTCATTTAACAAACTCTGTGGACCTATTATCTCTAGTGTAACAATGTAATAAACTTAAATAAAAAAGTGAAAAACATTATAAATACAAAAATTCATAATTGTGTTTTTATAACCGAAATATATTCTTATAAATATACAACAAGTATAATAATTGATCATGATTCTTATGTCTCCATAAATATAGCAATTATAACGACCTCTAGAGTAAACAACGAGATTTGAATATACGATAGATATGTGTATATATCTACATAGTTTAGACTGAGTAAGATTCTTAACATGTATATTATAACATAGAAAGAGATCTCTTCATAATCACAGGAGCATATAAAACTGTATTCTATTTGTTATTTCCTTTATAAGCCTCTTGGATATTGATAATAAAGTAATTAGCATTGAAGCTACAAACTGAGAATTATATAGTAATAAATTAAAGATAAAGGAAGGGTAGAAATACGACAATTAGTATATAACAGACAGCACCTGGTCATGCTAATGATACCACAGAAAATGTAACAGGCAGTCAGACAGTAAGTAGCCAACCCTTCATTCCCGTTAAATAGATGGGGAGGTATAGCAAGGGACATTAGAAAGGGAACAATGATGACCGGGAGAAAATTAATGCAATATACACCTGCCAAAGCAAGTATTTTAACATTCGGAACAACATTCACCAGGTCTCAATATCAGATGATATACACTTCCACAACAAAGTCTTCACAACATCGGGGATGATGACCTTCCAGGTTTGTCAATTAAAAGGTTACAAATACCTTCATATGTTCTTCCTAACAAACTTCCTCCATTCATTCCTGTAACAACAATCGAATACAAAATCCGTGTTAATAGTTCATGCATCGACCATGAACCTCCTGACCGTGGTTCCCCTTTATTGTTTTGGCTACAATCATACATTTTATTGAGGCTAGTGCTTGATTATTTCATTCAGCACTGGAGCCACGGCGGTCGAGTGGCAAGCACGCTGACGTGTGAATCTGCTAGACCTGGGTTCGATCCCAGCCAAGGCGGGCATATTTAGTGGGTGTGAAACTCAGGTGTCTGAAGCAACTGCCAGCAGCCCCTTCTCTTTATCCTTTTACTTTTTCTATCCTAGTTTCAAAGCCAAAGGCGGATGTTGTGCATACGACCACAACAAACTCACTTGCTCTCGTATTTCCGATTTTGGCTCCTCTGATTTCTCAACTTTATGGCTCAAACTTTCCTGTCATTCTCATATTAAATAATTATGTGATATCTGTCTTTCCCCTAACTCTACCGACTTTCCCAAATTGTTTGATTATCTAAGCTCTAAAGTGGAACACATTCTAGCCATTTCTCCTTTCTCTGAATCTCCATTTTAGGAGATTTCAATGTTCATCACCACCAATGGCTCTCCTCTAATTCTACTGACCAACTTGGTGAACAAGCCTACATCTTGTCTAACCTAAATGACCTAGAGCAGTTGGTTCAGCAACCTACCCGTATCCCGGATCGCCTTAGAAATCGGCCCAACATTCTTGACTTGTTTCTAACTTCTAACCCTTCTTCTTATACTGTTGATCTTTTCTCTCCTTTGGGCTCCTCCGACCATAAACTTACCTCTGTCATCTGTCCTATCTCTCCAGTACGGCTACCTGATCCTCTTAGCAGGTGGCGCTTGAGGCACTTTGGCGCTGACGACTGGGAGGGTCTCTGGCAGTACTTCTTTGATTTCCAATGGAATGAATTTTGCTTCTGTGGCCGAGGACCCGAGGAGAGTGCTGAACGCATTACCGAGGTAATCCTATCGGGCATGGAGGCATACATTCCATTTTCTTTCTCTCTGACTAGTGCAAAAATTCTTGGTTTACTCATGCTTTTTCTACTGCTGTCCGCATCAAGAAGGAAGCATTTAAACAGTACCGACGCCTTAAAACTCAAGAATCTCATTCTTCCTATGTTTCTGCCCGGAATGAAGCCAAGTCTGTTCTTCGACTTGCCAAACACTCTTTCATCAATAATAAATGCACTGAACTATCCAACTCTAGCTCTTCCCAAGCTTTCTAGCATCTACAGTAGCCTAAAACCTCTCCAACAATTTTTTTTCCTCGTCTTTCCCTCCCCTTTTCCACTCTGATGGCACAACCATCACTTCTTCCTCTGACAAAGCTGAACTATTCGCTCAAACCTTCGCTAAAAACTCCCCCTTGGAAGATTCTGGTGCTATTCATCCCTCTCCTACTTATGCCTAATATCCTAATCTCTTCTAAAGATGTACTTTCTACCCTATCTGGGCTTCGGTCATAGAAGGCGTATGGTTCGAATGGTGTTCCTCCTGTTGTAGTAAAAAACTGTTCTTCCGTGCCGACTCCCTGCCTAGGCAAACTCTTTTGTCTCTGTCTCTTCTCTAACGTCTTCCCTTCTTACTGGAAGTTCGCTCTCATTCAACCGGTCCCAAAGAAGGGTGACCATTCTCAACTCTCCAACTATCGTCCAATTGCTCTCATCTCTTGTGTCTCTAAAGTTTTTTAAACTATTCTTACTTCCAAATTTCTTAAGTATTTATCTACTCATAATTTACTCTCAGATCGCCAGTATGGCTTCCTTAAGGGTCGCTCTATTGGAGATCTGCTTTCATATCTTACTAACTCCTGGTCATCCTCCTTTCGTGACTTCGGTGAGACCTTTTCTATTGCGCTAGACATATTGCGCTAGACATATTGAAGGCCTTCAATGTAAGAGTTATAGAGTTATAGAGTTATGAGTTTCTACCGTATTTTGTCATTATTATGTAATTCACTTCCATTCTCTCGTATATTATTCGTGTATTTCTATGTAATATTCCCTATTATCAATATGGCCTTTTCCTTTATCTGTATAACGTTTATCCTTAGAACGTGGCGACCACCAAAATTACAGAATTGTGTTAATAGTTCTACTCAGTCTTTCTTAAACCTATCTTATTTCAGTAAACCTAATTTGTTTACAATAGGAGTACTCGGCTAAATTATACGAGGTTAAGGGGAGATATGGCTTTTTTCTGTTCCCCCTTCTTTCTCAAGTTTAGCCCCATTAGTTTTCTGTTTGTGTCATTTAGGTGTCGATTTTTTCCTGGCGAGCGATAGCGATATATTAGTGTAAGTCTGTATGAATGAATGGGTCTTCGTTCTGTAAAGAGGGATGTGAGTGGTCATTTTGAGTTTGGTAGATGTAATAATAGTTTGTAGTACAACCTTTAATACAATTAATTGATTGTATGAATCTTACCATAATCATTAAATCTATTGTATATGCCAATACAAAATAGTTAAAAGTATATAACTTCAGAAGAATATTTAAATATTTAGCATTACATGTTATGCAGACAGTAGCCATCATACATTAGCCAACCTTATTTCACCAACGTGGAGCCTGGCGATTTCTATTTGCTTCATATATATTTGTGTGAGAGATTAGGAATGTCCACGAATCATGTTAAAATGAGAAGTTATGCACGACACAACTATATTGTTAACAGGATTATAAGCATAATGCTAAATAATTAGCCAAAATACAAGTTTCAGTCCATTTTCATAAATATATATCGGGCACGGATTATGTAAAGTAATCGATAGGTGTAACCTATGGTAGAGCAAAGAAATTATTTGATTAATATCATACGATTGTGACACAATTTGTATAAGTCTACCCAACATGTCACGTTTAACAAATAAGTAAAAAGGAAAACAAGCCACAACATATATACTGATCCTTACGAGGCTGCTTGTAAATATGATTGCAAAATAGCAGATACACACATACTGATATGGAGTAAAATAAGTCCACATATAATGTCATTATCACCATATAAGGTATTGTTTTTTCTTCTGTGTTAGACACATTATACTTGCGTGACCCGCCATCGAATGTTGTCATATTTGATAACTTGCATCTACTATTGGCCTATATAATTATAACCTGTTTAAAATCCATATTATCATTTGGTGTCACATAAGTCGTGGGGATAAATATGCTATAATTAATGATATAGTATAGATTTTCGCCTACTCTTATGACTTCAGAAAGCTACCTTACATTTGTTATTTTTTAAAATGTACTATTTATTTAAACTAATACAGCATTGGCTTTTCTTTTATATGCTGTGCAATCTCAGACAACTAATAACATATTCTCATGCAATTGACAACAGTGATAGGCATTGGTCGACCATCACTCTCTAACCTCGGAAACACAAACTACGTCAACTAAGCATTACTCTTGGCATAATTGGTAATCTCACACACACACACACACACACACACACAGAATATTGTGTGCCTCAATAAGCATTATCGGAGTGAATATGCTCTTTATAGATAATTATTTTTGGTTGTAACATGGAACACTTAGCAAAGTCATTATTTAGCAACAGTACTAAATGTATGCTACGCAATTGAGATATATATCATAAGCATATATTGCGTGACACCTCATGTAATAGTGGGTGGACATAACAATAGCCATTATGTGCGTTTGCGTATGCGTGCGTGTGTGCATGCCTGCTTGTTTGCATATGCTTGTGGCGTGTTGTAGTGTAGTAATTATAGTTCAGATATATATACATATAAGTTATGTTGTAAGAACAGAAATACAGTATATAATTATTTGAATATAGTATGTATTCAAGTTCCAAATCAAATTACCACAGTAATCCTTTGTATTTTAATTAGTATAACTATAATAATGGTTTCCAATGCAAGTGACGAGGATATATTGTCTCCAGGCATACCAACAGTTATATTCTGCACATTTTTCTAATCAAAATAACTTCACAGGAAGCACATCAAGCACCTGTAATTTTTTAGCATTGAAAGATAACGTAGGTGGGTCAAAATCATTGCATTGTTAACCTGGGAACAGCGGGAAGACTCTTAAGAGTTCCCCCGGCGGACTGCGGGAAGACTCTTAAGAGTAAGGCTTTTGAACACGTACCAAAACCGCGGGTTTATAGGCAGGCGGCTACAAATTGGTGTGGGTGTAGTACTACATGGCAAATCGATACCACCCCGCCACACGCTCGCCCCGCACTCGTGCAAGCACCACCGCGCCAGAACCCACGCACTAGTCATGGAGGCCACACGACCCTCACGCTCGCGCCCTGATGACACAACCAGCCCTCCTTATGGTGGTGTCAGCCGCCGTGGAAGGCAGAGGGTGGCTACCAGAAACCCTAGCTACCAGTACAACTCGCTTTCGTCTCTGTCTATCCTTTAACGTCTTCCCTTCATGCTGAAAGTTTGCTCACATTCAACCTGTCCCAAAGAAGGGTGACCGCTCTCAACCCTCCAACTATCGTCCAATTGCTCTCATTTCTTGTCTTTATAAAGTTTTTTGAAACTATTCTTGCTTCCAAATTTCTTAAGCATTTCTCTTCTCATAATCTGCTCTCAGATCGCCAGTATGGCTTCCTTAAGGGTCGCTCTACTGGTGATCTTCTTTCATATCTTATTAACTCTTGGTCATCCTCCTTTTGGGACTTCGGTGAGACTTTTTCTATTGCACTAGACATATCGAGAGCCTTCGATAGAGTCTGGCATAAATCTTTAATTTCTAAACTACCCTCCTTCGGTTTCTCTCCCTCCATCTGTGCCTTTGTCTCTAATTTCCTTTCCGGCCGTTCCATAGCCGCGGTTGTGGACGGCCATTGTTCACTTCCTCACCGTATAAACTCCGGTGTTCCTCAGGGCTCTGTCCTATCTCCTATTCTCTTTCTAATTTTTATAAATGATCTCCTTAACTGTACCTTAATTCCCATCCATTCATACGCAGACGACTCAACCTTACACTACTCCATTACTTTTTCAGAATGCCCCAGCCAGCAATCCCTCAACGACAAACGTAATGAAGCCATACAACTCTTAAATTCTGATCTAAATACTATTTCCAATTGGGGCAGAGAAAACCTTGTTAACTTTAATGCTTCCAAAACCCAATTTCTCCATCTATATACCCGTCAGGATCTCCCAGCGGACTATCCCTTATTCTTCAACAATACAAAAATCAACCCCTCATCTTCTCTCAATATTCTTGGTGTCTCTTTTTCTTCTGCTCTCATTTGGAAGGACCATATTACCAGTCTTGCTAAGGCAGCCTCTCAGAAGCTGGGTGTGCTCAACCGCCTTAGGGGGTTCTTTTCCCCTGCACAGCTTCTTGCTCTGTACAGGGGCATAGTGCGCCCTTGTATTGAGTATTGTTCACTTCCCTCGAATTGCTTTCCACAAACTTACAATCAACAAATGTTTAAATCCAGTTGTTACAAACATTTTATGAATGGAGGATGCCTTTAGGCACATGGACCTTTTTGTTTTATCTGTGTTTTTCCTTCCTCCGTTCATTGTCTCTTAAAAAAAAAAAAAAAAAAAAAAAAACATGTGTGGGGAGGTTCCTCTCACACCGCTCTCCTAGACAAAGTTGAAAGGAAGGCCTTTCGTATCATTAACTCCCGTCCACTTACCAACTCTCTGCAATCTCTCTCTCTCCGCCGCAATGTTGCATCTTTCGCTATTCTATCGCTACTATAATAATCAGTGTTCCTCAGAGCTATCCCAGTGCATACCACCTCCTTTATGTAGGGCACGTGGTACCCGTCTTGCAACTCAATCCCACCCCTACTCTGTGCAACTCTCCAACCCAAGAGTGAAACGTTACTCTCAAACTTTCTTCTACTCAACAGCTGAGCTCTGGAACTCTCTCCCAGAATCAGTTTTTCCCGCTTCCTATGACTTAAATTGCTTCAAACTACGTGTGTCCAGGCATTTTGGCTCGAACGTCCCTTGATTTTGGCCCTGTCACTCTTTCAACTATGGGGGAGGCACTCGCTATAGGCAGTTATGCCTTTTGCCTCCCTCAATCACATAGAAAGAAAAAAAAAGAAAAAAAAGATACCCTATAAATTCTATTTGTTTTCATCTTTTGCTCGTACTTAGCTAAATTCTAACATAGTTATCTTTTTACAAGAACAACAATATAATAATATATATTTTGTTACCAAGAAAGTAAACAATAAAGATTATATATATATATATATATATATATATATACAGAGGGTACAAGTGGCCTAACAGGCCGTGGCTTCTTTTCTATTTGATTCTCCCTACCAGAAATTCTTCGAGTTGCTGCGCCTGATACGTTGTTTTGTACAGTAAGCGTCCTTGGCCCTTTAAATGGCGATATCCCGCAGTTCTTCACCCTCCCTCTCCATCAATAATTCTTAATTATATGCTATATGTCGTACTTTCTACAGCTGACACACATTACAGTCATTGCATATTGATGCTCCTTATATTTTAAAGTCACCCATAATATTAAATACATTATATTTATATATATAAGGAAGAAGGTATTTTCGCGCTTTTTTGTTATGATAGTTCATCATCCTTATAATTTTGCTTTTAGTAATTTCTTGCTACATATGGACATTCCCACAACTACCATACTATATAAGCACTTAGTGTAGCCATCTAGTATATAGTAAAAACATGCAGAATCGTAAGAAATCGTGATAAACTCTGCATAGCCTAGGTGTTGAGTATTGTTGATGTCGACAGACGTTGCTCTGGCGCTACTTGGAAATCGTCCACCAGAGGTCTTCGGTGAATTCTTGGTAGGGAGAATTCAAGTTGCTTCAAGCCAATGGAATTTTAAATGATAGTTATTTGCATGTTACGTATTATAATGTCTGACCTATATAAACGAGAAAGGGACAACACTCCAGATTCTTCTGAATTATGGTAACTATTATACAGTTTGAAATATTGATCATAGTTTACGTATTTGCGCAATATTATTTAGGATTTCTAATTATTCTTACAATATACTAGATTAATAAAATTATTATTATGATGACTAAACCACTTGTCCAAGTACTGTTCACTAGGTACAGTAAGAACATCACAAGCGTATATACTGTATATGTTACTGCATACACAGGGTAATACACTTGAATATGAAGATTAATTCATATTTGTTTGTTTTTTCCCATAGACATAGGCGTTTGTGGGGATGGATTTTGCAGGTATGGCTACTAAACCCGACAGATTTGCGTTTTTCGTAATTTTAACGTCTATTTTCTCCAGAGTTAAATATATTACAGGAGAGACCGTGTACGGGTTCCCCTACGATCGAAATTGAGTTTATTTGTATTAATCACTCATCTAATGAACTACATGCAGTTCCCTTTTACTTAGCCGGTATATCACACGAGAGCTTTTTTAGTCAACATTCGATTATCAACAATTTTCTGGCAACATTCCTGGGATCTATTGCACTATTATCGGAAACTAGATTGGTGATAGATGAATTTGGGTAACAGAAATATATAAAATGTTGACCTCATAAGCTGCCAGACCAGTGTTGAAGGAAAAAGCGATCGTGTGATACCGGTTTTAGCGAAATTCTTCATCCATTACTGCTTTATTTATATAGCCTACCTAAGAAACATAATTATATAAAATGCTATATAATTTACCACCAGGTGAGCCAGCCAGCCCGCCCCAGATCAGGTCAGGTCAGGTCAGGTAAAGGTATTGAGGGATAAGCTTTTACAACGGCACCTCGTATGTACATTCTACTTTTCCTATTTTGTTCTGAAGAGTGTAGAGAGGGGAGAAGGGGTGTTGGAGAGAGAGAGAGGAAGCTGTTGGAGTGGCTTTGTTATCCCCAGGTTTTCCGTGATGGGAAAACAGAGCGAACCATAAATATAAAACTTGGAGCCGAAATGAAGTGTCTTGGCGGCAGTCACATAAGTTACTGGAATGGTCTCTAAAAGGGAGATGGCTCATTTTTATGGTCCCCCTTTTCCTTCGTGTATAGCCCCATTAGTTTGCAGTTGTTTAGACGTTCGGCCCATTAGTTTGACTATTTTATGATCTTTCGCTCTATTTCTTTGTCAATAATAAGACTTTTTGTGTCATTTAGGTGTAAAAAAAATTCCTGGCGAGCGATAGCGAACCTGTAATTTAAGAGGAACCGGCCATTGGCCGGGACATTTTTATATCGAAAAATGCATAAATTTATCGTGAATTTATCGTCTTGGGGGTGATTTTTTAAGCTTGATGGAGGTCTAGAGAGGAAACAAACACATATTTAAAAAACATCAATGAACAAATAAATCTGGCCATCCTCCCTTAAGGTCACCTGAGCCTCACACCCACTATAATACTCTGGATCACTGCCCGCCACACACGCAGTTTAGAATTTAGATAGTAGGTTGGCTTTATTTAGACACTTTCACTTATTTTGGAAGGCCGCATACGAGTTGGAGGGTTCATATAGATAGATATTAGATCTCGAGATTGCTAGGGCACATTATTATCTTTTAGTAACCATAATATAAATAAAAAAATACATTTGCACCGAATTTTGTATCATCACAAATCGTAGCTCACCTCTTAAGTTAGTTGTAATTTTTAAACAAATTCATCATCTAATTTTGCAAATTTTAGACTATTTGAGTTCAAACTTCAGTCTACTTTGTAAATTAATATAAATGGGCCTGGAATATGTTCTACCAAGTCTTGGAATCCAGATGTCGCTAATGTTTACATGGGGGTGGCGCGAGGTTCAGACTAGCCTTCAGTGACAAAGCCAATGGAGTGTACTGAGCAAGCTCTATCCTCTTGGTATTTTTTCTCACTCAGACGTTAATGAGGAACTGCGATGCATTATCGATGTGACTCAGCAGTAATTCAGGGTAAATTTCATTATTTGTCTCGCCTTTCTTATATTCATGTTATGTCATGTTCAGAAAAGGTGTTTTTATGTCACGAGTCGCCCCATTTCCCAAGGGTGCTTACGTGCGAACTTACACATATCGAGTGTTGACTTACAATCACACGAGCGGTTTCCCGGCAATAGAGATAAAATGAGGAAAAGAAACTACTCTCGAACGTAATGTACAGAAGCGTCCTATAGAAAAGTAACCGCGAAAAAGTACAGTGTTTGATTAATGTTCTCAATTTGTCCAGTGACTACAATTTACTCATCAATTGTTAAATATAGACATTTGGTTTCCAATACCCTGCTTAGCTTACATCTTTTTTACTATATATATTTTTAGTAAGATCAACTACCTAACATGTTTAGCATTCATTCTAGTTTCTAATACTAATGTACCATGAGCCTGGATTTGATGTCACTATAAAGTTTCCCATCCATACCAGTCCGAGAATAACAGTAGTTTGTATCTTGCAATACAGGCGAAAGAAATGGCCAAGTAAGAACGTGAATACAAATACAAGCACGGGAAAACAAACTAAGTTTCACCACTATTATTCCTGAAAACTTGTATCGTCATCTCTGGTATGGCGGATCCTAAACTAAATGTCTATACATAGTATGTATGTATATACGCAGGCACATACCTCATAGCTGGGGGTGGCCGACTCGAGACAGAGCCCGAACAGAAACAACATTTGAAGTTCCAATTCTTAGGGCCGGGATCACTTTCACATTCCCTCACCCCTTACTCTGTCTCGTCTAGTATTCAGTCTAATTACCGATACCAATCTTGTTACATGCCTGGTGAGTTTCCCAGCTTCGACCATCAAGATAATTAGTCGAGGCTCAGTGTATAACCACCTTCTGTGAAGGCCCAGATCTCATTGTTAATTAATGCTAATGGACACTAAAGTTAGAACAAACTGGATTGTGCAACAAAACCAACACAAATTATTATGAGCATTTAAAAATAATTAAGTTCATCAGTAAGAACATCAGGGAGGGCACGAGTAAGAACATCAGGGAGGGCACGAGTATATGTATTCACATCAGGGAGGGCACGAGTATATGTATTCACATCAGGGAGGGCACGAGTATATGTATTCACATCAGGGAGGGCACGAGTATATGTATTCACATCAGGGAGGGCACGAGTATATGTATTCACATCAGGGAGGGCACGAGTATATGTATTCACATCAGGGAGGGCACGAGTATATGTATTCACATTTTAGATTCATACAACATAAGGAATTCCATTTGCAACTATATGAAACAGCGAACAATGTCTACTTAATAGCTCATTGTTAGCATAAAGTAAAGATGATGATACACATTCATATTATCACCAGTCCACCAATTAACTTACAAATATACCTAATTAATGAAATCAATGAAACTAAATAATTAATGTGGTACTCCAAGGATTCAAACCTAGGATACTCACACCGAAATTCCACGCACTAACCATTACGCTATCAAGACAAATACAGATGGTCGGAATGGCGATAGTGTGAATTATCTATTACCAGTGACAATAATAGACCGCTTTACACAACTGAGCTTCACGGCAACTCTGGTTAAGGGAAAATTTCCACTTAAGGGATTTTCTTTTTTGGACCCCTTTCTCCCTAATATTCAGCCCCATTATATGTTTTATTTGTTAAGACGTTAGCCTTATTATTTTGGCAATTTTAAGAACTTGTGTCCCATTTCTGTCAATTAGAAGACCTTTCGTGCCATTCCTTGGCGAACGATAGCGAACATGTAATTTAAGATAAACATTGTTCTACCGAAAAATGTACACATTTATCTTGAAAGGGGGTCTAGGGGGTGTAATTTTTAACTTGATGGACGGTTAGGGAACAAACTATAAACCTCCTCTTAACCCTTTCAGTACCGGCGTAGTCCGTCTAACTTTATTCTGGCTACTATTAGATGATTGTACTCAGCTTAAAGGGACGGCTACCGAGAACAAAATAAAAGTGGCTGCAGATTACTTAAATGAATCCCTTTAGCTGCCTTATATCCTTCCTTAGCCTCATATATACCGTACGTATAAATGTTGCTGAAATCAAACACTAAAGACGTTGCCGAACCAGCAGGCTTTAATGGGGGATGGTTGGTTTTTCTGGTCCTTCTTCTCCCTCATGTTTAGCCCCATTTCACTCCAGATTTTAAGACGTTCGCCCCCATGAATTTGCCGATTTTAAGACCTTTCGCCCTATTTCTTTGTCTATATTAAGATTTTCCGTATCATTTAGGTGTTGATTATATCCTGGCGAACGATAACGAGCCTGTACTGTAATCCAGCTCTTGGTCATCTTACCTTTCGGTAATTTGGTGAAACATTTTATATTGCACTAGACATATCAAAGGCCTTCGATAGAATCTGTAATTTCTAAACTACCGTCCTACGGTGTCTATCCCTCCACCTGTGCCTTTATCTCTAAATTCCTTTCTGGCCGTTCCATAGCTGGGGTTGTGGACGGCCATCATTCACTTACTCATTCTATCAATTCCGGTGTTCTTTAGGATTCTGTCCTATCTCCAATTATCTTTCTAATATTAATTAATGATACTCTCAACTGTACCTCCAGTCCTATCCATTCATATGCTGAGTTCTCTAACTTACACTATTCAATTAGTTTTACAGAAAGCCCCAGCAAGTAATCACATGAAAACTTGCTGATGATGCCATAGAACACTTCTAATCTAACAACCATATCCAATTGGGGCAGAGAAAATCTTGTCGCCTTCAATGCTCCCAAAACCCAATTTCTCCATTCATCTACCCGTCAAAAACTCTCCGAGGACTATCCCTTATACTTCAACAATACACAAACATCCCTTAATCTTCTCTCAGTATTCTTGGTGTGTCTTTTTCTTCTGATCTCTCTTGGAAAGACCATATTACCACTATTGCTAAAAACGGTTTCCCGGAAGCTGGGCGTGCTCATCCGCCTCAAGGGGTTCTTTATCCCTGCACAGCTTCTTGCTCTGTACAGGGGCACAGTGCGTCCATGTATTGAGTATTGTTCGCATGTGTGAGGAGGATCCTTACACACAGCACTTTTAGACAAAGTAGAAAAGAAAGCCTTGCATATCATTAACTTGCGTCCACTCAACGATTCTCTCTCTCTTTAGCAATGTTGCATCTCCCTCGCTATTTTATCGCTATTACAATAATCAAATCAATGTTCCTCAGAGCTCTCTAAGTGTACCACCTCCTCTATGTAGGGTACGTAGCACCCATCTTGCTACACATTCCCACCCTTACTCTGTGCAACTCTCCAACCCAAGAGTGAAACGATACTCCCAATCTGTCTTCTATTTAACAGCTGAGCTCTGGAATGCTCTCCCTGAATCCAGTTCCCCTCATCCATCCTATGACTTAAATTGCTTCAACCTCCGTGTACCCAGACATTTTGGCTCGAACATTCCTTGATTTTGGCGCTGTCACTCTTTCAACTCTGGGGGAGGCACTCGTTACAGACAGTTTTGCCTTTTGTCTACCTCATTCACATAGAACAAACAAAACAATATATACATATATATATATATATATATATATATATATATATATATATATATATATATATATATATATACAGGTATATATTATATATGCTCATATATTACTTCTATCTTGCTTATTTGAACAAAATAATAATACAAAATCAAGGATACAAATGTAATTCCATTTATTATAAATTCATCGTTAACATTATTCATACTCTTATAGTATAGATAAGTTCTAAAACCTACACACAATTGGGTTAACTCGCATTTAATTAAAGAGTTTTTACTTTTCGTTTGTTGGTCAATGTTTCTCTCTTGCAGCCTGAGGTTACACGCTAATGAACATTCATACGTTTACCTCCTGCCTGGCTCAATACACTTCTAAACTTATTACAGACTGGGCGAAAAACATCCATTAAGGAGAGCTACGATTATAATTAATTCATGTGAGTATACCATAACGAACACATAATTTAGATTAACAAAGGAATTCTTTAAAATTTTTAATACCATTGAACGGGCATATCAACAAGCTCAAATATATGACAAGTATTTATGGTAAGATATTGTCAGTTATGGTAGGTTATAGTCAGTTAGGGTAAGATATGCTCAAGTTAAGGTAAGTTAATGTCAGTTATGGTAACTTAACACCTAAAGAGTTCTTAAGAGTTCTTATGATAGCGAAAGAACTCGTACCAATGGTTTCAAATTAGATAAATTTTGTTTCAGAAAAGATATAGGCAAATATTGGTTTGGTAACAGAGTTGTAGATGGGTGGAATGGACTACCAAGTGCTATAGTGGGATCAAAAACTTTAAGACAAAATTGGATAAGCATATGGACGAGAAGGGTTGGGTGTGAAGGGGGATCAGCCGGGTTGGGCCAATCAGCGCTCTGCAGACCCCCATAATCCTGCGTTAATCTCTAACCGTTTTGGTAAGATGATCCTGAGGGTATTAGAGTGTTGAGCCTATAATTGGGCTTTGTAATTGGGGTTGTGTGGGACAGGGATCTGCCTTGCTTAGGCCAATCGGCTTTCTGCAGACTCTCATTTTCTTATGTTCTTATGTTCTTATGTTCTTATGTTCTTAAAGAGCGGCCTAGGCGGTATATAATATGTAGCCACCAGCGGGGTGTTTTTACCCAAAATAGGGCTGTTTACGTGATCATTGTCATGCCTAAATAAGACCCAGAGCGTAAAACAAGTATCTATCCCTGAAAGGGCATAAACAGAGCTTTCCAATGACACCACAACGATCCTTGTATGACGGCTAGTTTTCTTGCAACAACCGCGCAACACGAGTGCAAAAACCATGTAATTCGGTACTTTCCCCATACATTTCACTATGTAGTGAGTGTGAGAGGGTGGAGGAGGGTGGGATTCATGTCAGTTGGTCCGCCGCGGTGGTCTGGAGCAGTCATACGCTCGCTACTCTCCTGCCACCACTTGTCTCTCTCTCTCAGCAACATTGTTTTATGAAAAATTAGTGTTCAGATCGTTCCGGATCATTTACATGCTACTTCCTTATAAATTCCTTCCTTTTCCAACAGGTCACCATTGTCCCAGTTCTTTGACTATAGTATATGACAAATTGCGCAAATATGTGGAAATTAGTGTTCATGTTTAATTGCTCACTTCCCCCCTCCCCCCTCCCCTCCTACCTTTCCTTCTCTATTTAGATTACGCGCTAGTTCTTTGTTCAACCCGTCCCCCTCTTTCCCCCTCTCCCCCCTTCCCTTCTCCTTCACCCTTCATTCCCTCGGTTATTGAACATGTGAGTGGATCGAATTTATATAGTTAGTCAGTCTGGAGTGATATCAGCTGGTGGTAGGTTACCCGCCTTACTCGGGTTTATACATGGACACACAATAGAGTGAGTATGGTAGTTGATATTTAATATTTGACCCTTTCAATCAGACTAAGTCCACTCGTTGGCTCTTCTACATACAATAGTAGTATAGTAATTAATAATAAAGAATCGTAGTTGTAATTGTTTGCTGTTGGTGTTTCCCTATAATTATGGGAGGTTATTCATGTGTCTGTTGGGCTGGATTAGCGGGAAATATGTAGGACATGTCTGATTGTGAGAGTCAAATTATGTGTGGTGTGTAGCAACATGTGATATTCTTACTTTTTGTTAACTGAAATAATTTAGTTGCTTCGTTTGTTAATGTATTGGATTAGAAATATATGAAGCTAATTGAGAGGTTCCATTAGTGGCAAGGTGCAAACTAATTTTAATTACTTACTGGAAGTCTCATACATTATTTAATTATATCTAACGAGTTTTACTTATAAGTTCATAAAGGTTTATTTCTATCAACTTATTAGACATTAAGAATTAGCCATACATATGTTTGGCGATTGGTGTGTTATGTGTTTTGTATCACTTATAGATTGAACAAGACTTTATTATATACATTTGTATTTCTAAATTCTTGGAAAGAAGATGCACTTAGTTTGTTTGTTGTTCTCAGGATGAAACTTGATCCAGAATAAAGAAGTTCTACATCCAGTTGTGTTTGGCTGTCCAATCCTGAAACAAACATTACGTGCTGAAATTGCCACACGACCTATGTCGCGCGCCGCCACATAGTCCAAATTGATTTCACTCTACCTATGTCGCGCGCCGCCAATAAGGGGTTAAGGGGAGACTGACCATTTATGTTTTTATTTTTTTCTGTCTATTAATTTATTTATTCCATTATTTCTTAGTTTTCTTTCTAGACCTCCATCAAGCTTAGAAAAACACCCCCTAGACCCCCCTTCAAGATCAATTTGTACATTTTTCGGTAGAAAAATGTTCCGGCCTAAGGCCGATTCCTCCTAAAATTTCAGGCTCGCTGGCGCTCGCCAAGAAATACTCGACATCTAAATGGCAGAAAAGGTCTTAAAATTGACAACATAATAGGGCGAAAGGTATTAAGATCGCCAAACTAATGGGCCAAACGTCTTATAATCTCAAAACAATTGGGACTTAACACGAGGGAGAAAGGGGACCAGAAAAACTACCCATCTCTCCTTAACCTGAACAGTCCATCAGCCTCATCTTAACATCAGATATGGTGAGTTATATTAAAATATGATCAGTTAAAGTAATTTATATATTTATAAGTCAGGTATAGTTATCTAATTTATAAGCTTCAGAGAAAACTTTAACAACATTTAATTATTACCAGACTATCCAGAGTGTATCAACGGTTAAGAAAGCCTTTTTGACGGGGAAATTGGGATGGGGCAGTTTAATCTTCATATCTATCTAAATTCCAAATTGTAGCTTAGTAGCACAGCAATTGCGCCGACAAATTAAAGAGTTATAATCGAAATATTACGGGTTTCTCTGATTTGGTTACGCAATTTGGCTCACATTCAGCACATAACTTGCTACCAATTATATATGTGTTGGCACAATGAACAGCAGTTTAAGGGGCTACTGGCTGGTATTTTAGTCTATTAATTAATTTATTTGTTTACTTTCCTTGCTAGACCTCTATCAAGCCAAAATTAATAAAACCTTCAAGACAAATTTATATAATTTTCAGTAGAAAAATGTCCTTGCCGAGAGCCGGTTCCTCTTAATATTACAGGCTCGCTATCGGTCGCCAGGGAAAAAAATCGACACCTAAATGTCAAGAAAGGTCTTAAAGTTTACAAATAACTGGGGCAAAAGGTGATACAATCGCCAAACAAATGGGCCGAGCGTCTTAAAATAAAAAAAAGTAAAAGGGCAAAATATGAAGGAGAAGGAGGTCCAGAAAAGCGAACCATACCTCCTTAATATCTAATACAGTAGGACGACCAAATACATATATTTCTCCACAAGAGTAAAGCAGATTTTTGCGGCAATTTTTACGGGCAATTGTTGTCTGGCAGCTTCAAAAAACAAGTTGCTCAAGAATTACACAACCTGACATAATCTACCTTCGATCTAGTTTCCGGTGCCAATGCGAAAGAGCCTCAAAATAGTACGAGAACAAAACTTGCTCATCGATAATTGCCGGAAATTGCGCTCGTGTGACACCGCCTTAATGGGCTAGTACTCGCTTTCTATGGACCCCCTTTTCCCTTATGTTTAGCATATTAATTTGAGGTTTTAAGATTTTCGTGCCTTTAGTTTTCGATTGTAAGACCTTTCGTCCCATTTCATCATCAATGTTAAGACCTTTCGTGCCATTTAGGTGTCGATTTTTTCCTGGCGAGCAATAGCGAGCCTGTAATTTTAGAAGGAACCGGCCTTTGGCCGTGAAATTTTTCTACCAAAAAATTTCAAATTTATATTGAAAATAAATACATAGGCCAAAAACAAGCCCTACCCCATTAATATAAGAATACACTAACTACTGCAGTACGATCATTGAAAGGCCTCTGTACTCAACATAGATAAACTTAAATCAAGGACAAGGAAGGACCGAGAATTTCCCTCCATTCATTACCCTTTTATCCAAATCGCTCTGCCTCCCACCCACCAAGCCTACCTTCTAACCCCCACCTCAATCCCTAATCCCACCCATACACCCACCAGCCTACCTTTCCCATCCCTCCCACCAAACCTTACCTTCCTAACCTCAATCCATCCTCCCACCCATACACCCACCAACCTACCTTTCCCATCCCTCTAACCAAACCTTACCTTCCACCCCCCACATCAATCCATCCTCCCGCCCATACACCCACCAACCTACCTTTCCCATCCCTCCCACCAAACCTTACCTTCCACCCCCCACATCAATCCATCCTCCCACCCATACACCCACCAACCTACCTTTCCCATCCCTCTCACCAAACCTTACCTTCCACCCCCCACATCAATCCATCCTCCCACCCATACACCCACCAACCTACCTTTCCCATCCCTCCCACCAAACCTTACCTTCCACCCCCCACATCAATCCATCCTCCCACCCATACACCCACCAACCTACCTTCCCCATCCCTCTCACCAAACCTTACCTTCCACCCCCCACATCAATCCATCCTCCCACCCATACACCCACCAACCTACCTTTCCCATCCCTCCCACCAAACCTTACCTTCCACCCCCCACAGCAATCCATCCTCCCACCCATACACCCACCAACCTACCTTCCCCATCCCTCTCACCAAACCTTACCTTCCACCCCCCACATCAATCCATCCTCCCACCCATACACCCACCAACCTACCTTTCCCATCCCTCTCACCAAACCTTACCTTCCACCCCCCACATCAAGCCATCCTCCCACCCATACACCCACCAACCTACCTTTCCCATCCCTCTCACCAAACCTTACCTTCCACCCCCCACATCAATCCATCCACCCATACACCCACCAACCTACCTTTCCCATCCCTCCCACCAAACCTTACCTTCCACCCCCCACATCAATCCATCCTCCCACCCATACACCCACCAACCTACCTTTCCCATCCCTCCCACCAAACCTTACCTTCCACCCCCCACATCAATCCATCCTCCCACCCATACACCCACCAACCTACCTTTCCCATCCTTCCCATTCCATCTAAACCAGCAACATTTTGCTCCGTACCCGAGGTAATTGCTACTTGGAAAGCCCCGAAAACATGAATGCGAGTGATTGATGATCCTTCAGGTGCGGAGAAAGGAGGAGGATATTATAGTTTCCTCAACCCTACCCGCACCACCTGGAATAAATAGAGGTGGTAGGGGAGGGGGTAGGCTGGTTGGTAATTAAACCTTCGGCAGATATTAATCAGTGCAAGAATGAATGGGAAATATATAATAATGGTCATATATCTTACATGAAATAACTCAATATGTCAGAAATTCTACTACCTACCAATTGGATTCGATGCCCACACACGCCTACAGTGTTACAGAAATATAATTGCAGGACAACGTCTCAAAGAAAACTAGAACCTTGCAGCTACTGTTTACTAATCCATTCGAACAAACAAATATGTTTTGCTCAAAGTTGGTTCCAAGGTTGAAAGTCAGATTTTAATAATAGGAATTATATGTCTGACCATTGTGCATTTACAGTATATTCAGGCTTACGTTAGACTGCTAAGTCTGCATTTCAGTTTAGTAACTGCCAGGAAATATTCCTTTATATTTAAATTACTTTGTTAGAGTTAAAGAGTTAAGCGCATTGATTTGTTTTCTAGATCGAACCAACTAGAAATTGACTAATTAATTAATTATAAACTGTTTACAGTATACATTTAACATTGGCTGAACTGGGTTCTTAATCATTTTAATAACAGAGCAGATAGCGTAATGCATAAATGCCCGGAGTTTCGGTGTGAGTATCCTAGGTTCGAGTCCTTGGAGTGCCACATGCATTAGTTGATTTAATTAATTGAGTTTATAAGTAAAGTTGGTTGGTGAAAAAATATGAAATAAGTGCATGATTTGCACTTTTTATCGCATGTATTCCTTCAACATAATCTGCTTAAAATTGAGAATAACACTGGTTATTACTTGACTTGTGTTTCTATTCATTCGAGATATTAAGTTACCAAGAGGCGTTTGACAAAAATATAAACTTATAAGAAATATCTTCACCAGCTTCATGGTAATATGACTGCAGCCATAAAGTCCAATAATGATGGTTATTGAGGATCGCTTAATCCAACTTCTATAATAGGCTCTCTGATATTAAGTCATAACCTGCGTCATGGTTTATGCAAGAGGGAAAGCTAGTAATTGTGTGTGTCTGTGTTCATTTTTGTATATGTGAATGAAAAAAGACAAAAGGCAATGCTGCCTGTAACAAGCGTCCGCACCAAAATTGAATGACAGAAAGCCTAATTCAAGGTAAGAATGTAAATCTCTGGACACACAGAGTTTGGAGTAGTTTATATTATAGGTGGGAAAAATAGACTGAGGGGGAGAGTTTCAGAGCTTATTTGAGTGGAAGAAAAACAGGGAAAATCGGTTCATTCTTGGGTTAGAGAGTTGATCAGGATTATCTATGATGGAGAAGGTAAAGTTGCCCACATAAACTCAGCTTCTCTCCTTTATCTTATACATAGAAATACAATGAACATGATTGAATTACAAGTGTAGTTTCTTATACAGTGGTTAACTTGTCATAGTAATCAACTGATAATTGAAAGAAACCACATTCGCAATTCATTCATACTAAGTTTACTTTCATACATAACATCACAACGAGGAACAGAGCTTATGTGTGCAATTGTATGCACTGAGGAAGATCTTAAGAACACTGATTACTGTAATAGCAACATTGCAGAGTGTAGAGAGAGACTTTACAGAAGTGCGGTATGAATGGAACCTCCCAACACATGCGAACAATACTCGATATATGGGCGCACAGTGACCCTGTACAGACCAAGAGCTATGTGGGGGTAAAGAACTTACGAACCGCGAGTACACCCAACTACTGTTGTACTGAGACTTATTCGCGCATATACATAATGTTACCCTTAGTTTTTCCAAAGGGTGCACAAAACAATTCGTAAGATTTATATGGCCAAACGATTATTGCTAAATTGGGGTGTATCAAGATCACACTGGTGTTAGACAGTAGACATTATTTATAATATATACAGGTGACATTTTCAATGTAGAGCTTAGCATTCTGAGAGTTATTCCAGGAAGAGCATAGTCTTGTTAAATTGGTCCTGACCTCTGCTTCTCTGGTGTGGTGTTGGTAGAGTCAGCAGTAGGTTTCTCGGGTGTTGGAGTGGTAAACTATATGCCCTCAGGTGTAGTGTTGGTATAATCAGCAGTAGGTCCCGCTACTACTGGTGCGCTGTCCATTTTTCCTCCAGTGTGGCAGATTGAAGGGCACGGTTGGTGTGGCACGAAGGTACATGGTAGCTAGCAAGAACAAGGATAGACAGGCCACTGATGAGTCTTGTGGAATAGTAACCCTGTGACTCATACAATGTCACAATGGTAGTTTAGCCACTGGAGGGTCTGGTAGTCTGATAGGTGAATGACTCGCATGGTTGTCGGCCCCCGCATCCACTATATGATCCACCTGTTGTGCCAAATGTGCCACTGGTTGGGTCACTGCAGCAACAGGGTAGATACAGTCCATGTTATCTTCTTGCAAACAACCACCACTAGGGGGCTCAAAATCAGCCTCAGCGATGATTATAGGAGGCGGGAAAACTACATCCCCGGCCAAGTCAGTCCCGAGCAAAAATTCCACCCCCTCAACTAGCAGAGTGTCCACCATGGCCACCTTACCCTCGGCAGTTAAAAGTGGGGACTCTAGGGTCACCGGGACTAAATCACAGAATTGTTCACTGTTGATTCCCCTGCACATTACAAACTCTCCCGTGCTAATAGGTCCCCCTGTCAGGTTGCGACACATGGATTGTTGCGCACCAGTATCCCTAAACACCTTGACAGGGTAAGTCTGCTCCCCAACCCATACAAATCCATCATGTATGAATGGCCGACACCAATCAGGGGAAGTCTGGTTATGCTCAGGTGGTGATACTATCTGGGGCGGCAAAGTGCTTACAACCCTGCTTCGCACTGGCCTACACTGCCCCCCCCAGACTCACTTGTACCTGGTTTGCCTTTCACAGGCACCTCCCCTAGTGTCGCCACCAACTGGACAGCCTTGGGTTCTTGGGTAGCCTTCCATTTAGCACACAGGTTTTATATGACCCACTTGCTTGCAAAAGTAACACCGCACATCCGTAGAAGCTCGCTGGTTGTTAGCCTTGGTTTACTGTTGGGTCTTATTTGTGTTAACTTTGGTTGATGATGAGCGAGCGGATACCATGGCTGCTTGGTGCACAGGTCAGTCTCTCCTGTCACCAATGTTCCCAATGCAACTGCCACGCTGGGCTAGTGCAAAGTCATCAGCCCAAACTGCTGTTTTCCTTAATTTTAAAACCGCTTTTCTTTTAATTTTGCCCCAATGTCCCGTTCAACTATGCTGGTGAACTGCTCCATCAGCCAAACCTCACACGCCGCCTTAAAACTATCAGCTGACTCTGAATGCAGCCACTTAGCTAGAGTATCGCGCAGGTACCTGGCACATTCCACATGCGAGTCCCCCTGCCGCTTCCGAGCCCCCCTGAAGGCCAACCTGTAAGCCTCAGGACGCAGCTCATAGGCTTTTAACACAGCCTCTTTAAGTACATCATACTCTAGCTCCTGCACCTCTATGCGATCGTATGCATCAAGAGTCTTGCCTTTGAAGACATTAGACACCAACACTGCCCAGCGTTGCCTCGGCCACTGATACTCGTGGGCCTTCTTCTCAAAATGAAAGAACCACTCTGTGATCTTGAGTTCATTAAAGGCTGGCACAAGTTTCAGCCGTTTAGACAACAGCACCTCTTCTGCCTCCTCCTTAGATGCATGCCCAGCATTATTCCCCTGTCATCTTTGCCAACTAGTTTCCAACTTCGACTTCTCCAAATCTGCCTGTATTCTCTTCTCCTCTATCTCCAACTTCCTCAACTCAATCCTCTCTTCCATCTCTAATTTATTTAGCTGGAGGTCAACCTCTGGACTCTTTCTCGACCCAATCGGGGTTATAGGAGGAAACTGGGCATAAGGGGGAACATTGTGCTGGGCACCCACCGTATGAGTGGCAGTGAAATGCTGGGGTGTGGCCTACGACACAGGGGGGGAAGAAGGAGGATACTGGGGATTGCTAGCATAACTCAAAACAAATGTACTGGCCATATGGGCATAAACATAGCCCTGTGACAATGAAGGGACCGTACTGATAGGGTTAAGAGCTGACGGTGGAGGCATGGTGGCAGGTACTGTGGTAATAGTGGGAGACTGCCTAAATACGGTATCACCTAGCTCTGGAGTTGTTGCTCCACTCCAGTCCCCAGTAGAATGATAGCTAGCCTGACTGATAGGATGCTGTGGCAGATGCTGGATGGTGCCATCATCCACTACATGAGTACTAGATTCATGAAGACCATTAAGCTGTGTAACTAACTTACACACCTCTTGAACTAACTCTCCCTTAGCCAGACCACTGCACCTCCAACCATACATCTCCAACACACGTCTTAATTCATCACTACTCCTGCTAGCAACCTCTTTCTGACTAGGTTGGGTTCTAATAAACTGCCAAACATCCTCCTTTCCCACAATATGAACAGGAATGTAATCAACATGTGACATCTTGGCAATAGTTGTGGACACGGGTTAATAAATAAGAATAATAAGTCCGTAGACTTTCAACTGCAAACAAAATTACTAAACAATCTAAATATAATTACCTTCACACCACCAAGAACTCTATACTATCACACTATCATGGCCGGAGGTCACCACTGTTACGAGGGAAGGTTCGGGGAAAGCAGATGACCTAATAGCCTAGCGCACAGCACTGTCCAAAGATACACACCGTGGCAAAAAGACAAATGC
Source organism: Paralithodes platypus (assembly GCA_032716605.1). Lineage (NCBI taxonomy): Eukaryota > Metazoa > Arthropoda > Malacostraca > Decapoda > Lithodidae > Paralithodes > Paralithodes platypus. Next base: position 21,270,799 of record CM064512.1, read on the forward strand.
TGTAGTCATGCACCCAACACTGCCCACCATACTACACCAACCCTGCAACAGACACGCTCTTAACCCTTTCCCTGCGGGTGACGTTTTGGAACGCATAGGCAATTTACAGCAATTTCCCAGCTTTAAAAAATTGTAAAAGCCGTAGAAATCGAGTGTCAGTGGGCGGGAGCGTGAGGGACCTCCGTCCGACCCTCAGAGCAGCCAGCCACTCACTGAGGGAGACTGTGGTCTCGTGCGGGTGTCTCGACAGTGTTGCCGAGCAAGCGAGAGCTAATAGTTAGCGAGTTTTCCCGAATGTCTATGGCAACGCTGCGGGTGAACCCCGTCACCTACGAAGCTTGTTCTGGTGTCATTTCAAAGCTATTTTCGCCTAGTTTTCGTCAGAATACTGTTCATTTAATGCAGATACTTGATTAATCATTCAAGAGTGCCTGAATATGCCCTAAATAGCGCAAATAAGCCCGCAGAGAAAGGGTTAATATCTGACCCAAACACCAAGACATGCAGGTTCTCTAGGAAAAGGGGTTATCGTCATCTTTGCTGTATTAAAACAGTAATACAAGGAGACAAAAATATCTACTGTCTCCGAGTCTGGTTGATAGTGCCGTTAGTATTTCAAGAGAACTTCTAAGGTTATTCTAAACTACAAAAAAATTGCCAAAACATAATACTGCTAGACTCCCAGAACAATCCAGATCATGCCCAATCGCTTAGGAATTGAGAATAATACAGAAGAAAAACATTGGGAAAAGTCTCATGCAGTAGCCTCTGTGCCAAGCTTAATATCCCTACCTAATGTCCTAATGATACACCGAGTGGCTCTCTTCAGCACAGCACGGCGGTGGTGTTGTAAGGGATAAATATAATACTTTATCTCTTACATCATTTGGGGTTAGCTCAATACACCCGAGTGCAATGGGGACGCCACACCTTTTAACGGTCTCCACCCCTAGTCCCAAACTGCACCGGATGTATTGCTGCTAAAACTACACAAGGCACAAGGGTTGATATATTAGTGGGTTGGAGACTGGCTGCCACCCCTAAAGGGTTAAATAAGGCTCGAGTTAGAGGATGATGTGTGGTCGGCAAAATGGCAATGCAAGCCTATACCCACACCCAGCAACCTCTGTCCTCAAAGGCCTAGCACAATTGGATACCGGGCAGACCAATCACAAAACCACTACAAATATCAACCATGAATAATATACACATATAATTATGATATGCACTGCAGCAGAATAAAGGATAATAATTGGAGAAATGGTGTGAAGAAAGAATACAAGAGTGCTAGTCAGTGCAGTGCTCAATGAAACGGAGAAAAGTCCTACATGCAAGGTAAACCAGTTATACAAACAAATTTATGCTTAAGTTGACTCCAGGCTCGCTATGCTTCGACACAACAAGGACCAAATAAATTATATGCGGTATTAACCTATACAAAGCGAGCTGGGTGTAGTGAACACCATGTAACTGGAATATTAGGCTTCATTCCTGCCTATAATCGTCATTTTACGATAAATATCGTTATTACTTATTCATATGTGCCTATTTTACCTTCACTATGAAGATAGTAACCTGTATAAACAATAAAACAAGTGGGAATATAATTTGTTCTGGTCAAAATCGCGAATTAACATGGAGCGGCCTATTCATGAAATGTGGAGCAATGTGAGGCAGCCCCTCCCCTCGCGAGCTGTATAGCTTGACTGACAGTCCCACCCCACCATCTACCTCTGCCAACATACTCGCTAGGCACATAAGCACACTCTCCAACCAGTTTGCTAATGATAACACAAAATTATACCAATGAATTAGGGACTAAAAGGGAAAATAGGTGATAATTGAAGGGGGAAGGAGGGGATGTGGAGGAGTTATAAGAGGTATGGATGAAAAAAAAAAAAAAAAATGTAAGTGCTACTGGGGCCTTTTAAAATATTTGTTTTAGGCCTTCCCTCTTAAGAGCTTTGCCACCGTCTCCCAGGGTTCAATGTCAGTTGAACCAGTGCCACTTCAACCAGTGCCACTTTAACCAGTGCTAACTCAACCAGTGGCCACTTCAACCAGTGACCATTTCAACCAGTAACCATTTTTACCAGTAACCTAAACTAACCTAACCTAACCTAACCTAACCTCCTGGTTAAAAGGGTCACTTGTTGAAATGCTCACTGGTTGAAGTGGCCACTGGTTAAGTTAGCACTGGTTAAAGTGGCAATGGTTGAAGTGGCACTGTTTCAACTGACCTGTCACCGTCGCCCAGTATAACCTCTTAACCTAAGACGTGCGCATGGGGGGTATTTTTTATTTTTTTTTTTTTTTAAGAGACAATGAACGGAGGAAGGAAAAACACAGATAAAACAAAAAGGTCCATGTGCCTAAAGGCATCCTCCATTCATAAAATGTTTGTAACAACTGGATTTAAACATTTGTAGATTGTAAGTTTGTGGAAAGCAATTCGAGGGAAGTGAATTCCAAAGAGTAGTAGCTCTGGGGATAAATGAATTCTGATAAGCAGAAGTTCTGCATTGTGGAGGAGAAAGTGTAAATTCATGGGCGCTCTCAGCTGCCCTAGTTCTACGGGGAAAGATGTGGAGAGGCGGCACAATTGAAGCAAGTTCCTCAGAACAATTGCTGTGAAAATATCTGTAGAATAATGCAAGGGATGCAACGTTTCTTCGTATGGCTAATGTAGGAAGGTCCTGTGTGATTGCAGGGTTATTGATTAATCTAATAGCTTTATCTTGAATTTTGTCCAACTGCCTCAATGCAACCACTCCACTTCCACCCCACAGAGGTGAACAGTAATCCATCTGAGAGCGCACATGACTTTTATATATTACGGCCAACTGCTCGTCAGTGAAGAATTCTCGAACTCTGTACAGGAGTCCCAGTTTTTTAGAGGCATTCTTAGCAATGCTTCTAACATAATGTGTCCAGCTCAAGTTAGTAGTTAATGTTACACCGAGAATGTCAATACTAGGGGAAGTGGGAATATTTACATCATTAAAAAATATATGGGAGTCAGTGAGATTCTGTCGGTTAGAAAATTGAATGTACTTGGTTTTCTGTGCATTAAAGGAAACTAGATTCTCTTGTCCCCATTCATTAATTCTAGAAAGGTCCTGGTTCAGAGAAATTGCAGTGTTTATTTTTGAATTTATAAGATCGGGTTGGGTGAAACAATTGGTAAATGTGAAGGAACTGTGGAGTGTTGAGTCATCTGCGTAGGAATGTATTGGATTATGAGTGGTAGATATGAGATCATTGATATGAATGAGGAACAGAGTTGGGGCCAAACTGATCCCTGGGGAACACCAGCATTTATTGAGTGAAATTGAGAATAAAGGCCATCTACCATTACACGTATTTTTCTGTTATGAAGATAAGAAGAAATTAGTGGAACTAATGATGCAAGGCCGTAGTGTGACATCTTCGACAATAAGGATTGATGCCAGACTCTATCAAATGCCTTTGATATATCCAGTGCTATTGTATGTGTTTCACCATGTTGGTCTGTAGCTTGGTTGATTTGATGCGTAAGAAGGCAAAGAATGTCTGCAGTTGATCGACATCGTCTAAAACCATATTGCCTATCACTGATTAATTTATTATTCTCCAGATGCTTAATTATGTGATTATTTAATATAATTTCAAAAACTTTGCCAAGAGTGGAAGTTATAGCTATTGGTCTGTAGTTTGATGGATCTGAAGAGGCACCTTTTTTAGGAACTGGATGGATGTTTGCTTCTTTCCAGGGTACTGGGAAGCATGAGGTATGAGTACACAGACGGAAAAATTTTGCCAATACAGGAGCGAGCACCAAGGAGCAATTCTTAAGTACTATTGGAGGAATTTCATCTGGACCAGGAGCCTTATCTACTGAGAGATTCTGCAAAATAGTTTTGACATGTCTGGTGTGGATCTTAAGTGAGGGAATTTCAGGCGAATTAAAATTAAGTACAGGGACATCTTGATTTATTTCATCTAAGGTTGAGTTGGTGGAGAAAATATCCGCAAGAAGGTTAGCTTTACCTCGTGGGTCACTTACAAGATTGCCAGTCGGAGATTTTAATGGTGGAATGGATGAAGCAGTAGTGAAGTTGGATTTGAATGAGTTAAGAGTAGACCAAAATATTTTGTTATCATTTGGATTATTTAGAAGTTTATTTGCCTGCTTATGGAGAAAGTTTGATTTAGTTAGGTTTAATACAGTTTTGGCATGATTTCTGATGTTTCTAAAGTAATTAAAGGCTTCATGTGTTTTTGATCTCGTGAATGCATTGTAGGCTATTGCTTTTTGTTCAGTTACTCTAGCACAATTATGGTCAAACCATTTAGGTGAATTAGATCTTTTACTGTACTTTTGATGAGGAATAAAAGTTTCCATTCCAATTTTTACAAAATCTTGTATGTGGCTCAAGGTGGAGTGTGCATCATTAGAAAAGAAAGACGTCCAGGGAATATCAATAAAGAAACCTTGAAGACCCTCCCAGTCTGCCCTATCGTAATGCCATTTAGTCACCAAAACAGGTTCAGAGTGGGAAGGTGTGGTAGATGATAGACAGGTGGCCTGTATCAGACAGTGATCAGAAGATCCAAGTGGGGACCTCACTGTAACATCATAATTTTCTGAATTGGTTGTTAAAAATAAGTCCAGTAGGTGGGAATTATGATTAGGATTATCTGGTACACGGGTGGGTTGGTTGACTAGTTGGATGAGATTAAATGAGTCTGCAAATAGCTCACATTCAAGACCAGCATCATCAGTCCTGGCTGAATGAGTGAGCCATTCAACATTATGGACATTAAAATCACCCAACACTGTGATTTCAGAAGAATCATTTAAGTTGAGGACACTGAGTTGTGAGGACAGAGAATCAAAAAGACTTTGCTCTGGAGGAGTATTTGGGGAACGGTAGATGCAACACATGTATTTAAATTTACCAGCAGAAATTAATTTGTATATAGAATAATCAAAATAGGGACAATTGAAACTAGTAACCTCCTCCAGGGCAATTTCAGATTTTGCGAAGCAACACACACCACCTTTAGGTCTGAAATTTTGGAGCAGTTGATAACCTGGAAAATTAAATCTAGATGTGTCAGATGTGGATGTTACTTGAGTCTCTGTCAAAAAAAGGAGAGTAGGGGATTCTGCTTGAAGAAATTGGTGTACAGAATTGATGTTAGAGTGAAGTCCCCTTATATTACTAAAGAAATAGCTGTACTGACAAGCAGCTTTGGGACGTTGCAATGCTCTTGACACAGTCGCATGATGACGACCGGGAGGGCCCTGTGTCAATAACCCAACCCTGCCGGGGGTGGATATCCGAGGGACCACCAGGTTTGCTCTTAACAATTGTACTGCCATTATTTATAAGGTAAGTGTATGGTGTTACATGTATGATATGTAGTGGGAAGAGTAGTATTTTATGGATAGAGGATAGCGATGTAGGGCAATGTCGTGAAGTTGGATGTGTATGTTATATAAAGAGGGTTTTCCTGATACCCCTGATGTGTGAGGCAGAAAGATATGTATCCAGCTACCAAGGCCTGGGAGAGAAAATGGAATTCAGGCTATTCCCTGAGTCTCCCGAAACCTTGGCGGTAGTACTTCCCTGGGCGGGGCTGCCTACCCCTACTACCTACCACCACACTCCTGTGCGCACGTATTTAAGATGTTCCCATCACTAATATAGTTATTTTACCATAAATAGCATTAATACTTATCCATATGCGCCTATTATAGGTTGATTATAAAGGTATTAACCTGTTACAACCATAAAACAAGTGGAAACAGTGTTTGGATGGTCAAAATCGGCGATACAGGCCGGGAGTTACATAATGTATGGCTGAGGCAACGTCCCTGCCCTCCTCCCCTCCCCTTGTATGGAGAGACACTGTTACGCAATAGTCTCTCTCTCGCTCTTTCCCACGCTTAGTAACAGTGATGACAACGCCCTGCTACCAACTCGCTAATGTTAGCACGAAAATAGACCACAGAATAAGGGAATAACAGGGAAAATAGGTGATAACTGAAGGAGGGGAGGAAAGTGGGGAAGGAGGGGAGGTGGAGGAGTGATATTTGGCATGGCCCAAGGGCAAAACAAAAATAAAAAAATAAAAACAAATGATTTATTTTTTTTTGGGGGGGGGGGGGTAAATGGATTTTTCTTTCCCTGACTTTTAAAAGTCTTCCCGCAGTCGCCTGGGGAAACTCTTAAGAGTCTTCCCGCACTTGCCGGGTTAAGAGATTTCTTGCCGTTCCCTGGTTAAGGGATATAGCTAGCAAGCCCACCACAGACTGGACAGTACATGTAGTCGATACAATGCTTGTCTCTGGAGTGACGCTAGTGCAGCCACGAAAGTCGCGCGAGGGGCCCACGGGGGAAGGAAGAGCTCCAGGCGCCGCTAGACTACGTAATTATATCAGGCGCCTGTGTTCTCATTAACAACACAAAAGTAATCAAATAAATATATGATATTATTTTGCAAACTTATGATAAACTAACATGATTCCACAAGGGCAAAATAAAATAAAGTAATTACACTCTTAGCAAACACGCCAATGTGGCACTGTATGGGGCAGCCCCATACCACACTGGCGGCAACTGGTCCACGTGGGACAAGGGAGAGAGAGAAAGAAAGCAAGACATTTCCCACCTCTCAACAATGGCTATGTGAATATAACACACACATGCAACTGAACTAGGTTATATAAGTTCAGGGGGATGTGACAATATATATATATATATTTTTTTTTTTTTTTTTTACGTATCTTGATCCTCAAGTGGTTAACTTGATGAATCTAGATAGCACAGAGATATATATTAAGGTATCAGTCAGCTGAAGGCAAAACAAAAGTAAAATCTAATAAAATTATTTCCTGTTGTTGCTTCCTTTCCTTTTGGATCATAGGACTTGGTATCCTTTATTGACTGATACTCTTTAATTATGGAAAAATACTGAAACTAATTAAAGTCATGTAGTATTTATAAAGAATTATTATTTAACCGAAGCTTAGTAGGCTATGGTTATCAACCGAATAAGTTATATCTAAAGAAGGACTTAATTATATATCAAGTCTTGAAAGATAAATATTAAGGTAAGAATATTTCTGTCTCTTACCCCTTTTGAAATGAATAGATAGTTTTCTTATATCATGTCCTTTTATTTATATTTAATGTAGTTATTATTCTTGGGTCTTGTCTTACGTTAATAGTATTATATTATTATTATCAGGATTAATATCAGTCACATAAAAAGTTAGATATATATTTAATAATTAGATAAATTTATTTCTTAACCACGTAACATTGAGGTTTGATTATGAGTAAATTAAGTTACAGGATCGCTTCATAGATTCGATTCAGGTCTCACTCAAATAATATGAAAAGCAAAAATAATATTTTGAAGCTAAAAGAATTGTCTTCAGCTTAGGAAATCACTAGAAGTAACGTTAAAACAGCCATGTTAGTCTAAGGCGATATTACTAATATGAGACAATAGTATCACAGTTCTTGTTCTTACCAGCAATGTAAGCTTAATTAAAAGAAAATGAAAGAACTCGTAAGTATTAATATAAAACAATAGTATTACTTTTATCATAACCCAATTACTTAAAGAGTTGCTTTAGTCCACAAGTCAGTTAACTAAAATAGTTAAGTACATAATAGTAGCGTTACCGTTAATTCCCAATCACATATCTCACTAACCAACATAACGTAAGTGTTTACACCGAACACACTTAACACACACTTATATAATCTGACTGACAGTCACAATCCCATTATAATACTTTACCCCGTCTTCCTCCAGCTGCAAGTTCACCTTCCCAACTTCAAATGAGACTGATTTGAATGCCCACTACTCGGGTCTTATATACTATGCAATGATGATGTAGGAACGAATCAGGAGGCGGGGGATGGTGCGCGCCCCAATCACAGCTCCTCTAGTTGCGTAGCAGGTGCGTGATCCAATGGCGTCTCATGGCGTCGATCATCGTCATAGCGTCGGGTCATCGAAGTAGTTTGCAGGGTCCCCATATGATGCACGCAGGTGTGAAGGCTTGTTTGCTGGTATGCAGACGAGCTGGTTTCTCACTCGCTGGTCTGCTTCGCCGCCTGGGTAATTCGGCACTCATTCAACTCTTAATTCTAACTCTTTAATAAACATACAGGGCTCCGTATGTCAAACCTCCCCCCTAGAAAAGAGTGTAAGGAGTATAGTACATAATATACAGAATACATAATTAGATGCACCACCAGATTGGCAACAGCAAGATTATAATGAGGATATAATAAGGATATCACCGGAGACGTTGCGTCTCCAGGTACCACATCAGAACATAGTCGGAACGTAGCTGGAGCGTTATCCGAACTGCAAGGCATTATCTCACAGCTGAAGGCTTGAAAGCGCACTACTAAAGCATGATATTTACCTCGCTACAAGGAAGAGCTAATTGCCAAAATCCTCTCATTAGGTAATCTTACTGCTGGATGAGGCCAACCTGGTAAATGCAATCATTAATAGATACGTGATAGGCAATCGGCTAGCACGCTCTGGACCCCCTTAATATGTTTAACATCCAGGGAGTATTCCTGCAGCAATAAATTCCACCTGGTCAGTCGTTGGTTTTTATTTTGGAACTTATGCAAAAAATTTAAGGGGTGATGGTCAGTATACACAGTGATGGCACTAGAGGCAGATTGCACATAGACAGCAATGTATTGAAGGGATAAAATTAATGCTAACAGCTCCTTCTCAATGACTGAATAGTTACGTTGAGCAGAATTTATTTTTTTACTAAAATAGCACACAGGATGCAATACTTCACAGTCGTCTTCCTGTAGCAATACTGCACCAACCCCGGTATTGCTCGCATCCACTGCTAGGGAAAAAGATCTGTTAAAATCAGGAGCTCGGAGTACAGGATAATTTGATAAAATATATTTGGTAGCATTAAAGGCCTCCTCACATTCGGAGGACCACTCAAACTTCACATCCTTACGGAGAAGATCTGTCAGGGGAGCTGCTAACTTAGAAAAGTTTAAGATGAAACGCCTATAATAACCAATCATTCCTAGGTACCTTTGGATATGTTTCTTAGAGCTAGGAGTTGGGAATTCTAGAATAGACTCTACCTTTGCTTGAGGAGGTGCAACCTGCCCCTGACCTACCGTATATCCTAGATACTGGACCGTACTCTTTACAAAGGTGCATTTCTTAAGATTAACCACCAGATTGGCATCAGCAAGATTTAAGAACAGCAATCTAAGTTGGTAAAGATGCTTCTCCCATGACTGTGAAAAGATAAGAATATCATCGATGTAGACAACGCATCCAGGTACCCCTTCAGTCACCAAATTCATGAGGCACTGGAATGTAGCTGGAGCGTTTTTCAAGCCGTAGGGCATTACGTTACAGCAGAAGGCTTGATTGTTGACTACAAAGCATGATATTTCCCTCGCTCTAGGGGTGAGAGCTACTTGCCAATATCCCTTCATTAAGTCAATCTTGCTTATATAGGTGGCTGTACCAATCTGGTCAACACAGTCGTCGATCCGTGGCAGTGGGTAGGTATCGTTCTTTGTGACCGCATTAACTTGCCTATAGTCCATACATAACCTATGGCTCCCGTCTGGCTTTGGCAAGTATGACCGGACTAGTCCACTGGCTTAAGGCCCTTGTGATCAGCTCGTTTGACAACATGAAGTCAAACTCGACCTGCAGTATACTCCTGCGTTGTGGTGAGACACGGTAGGGGGATAGTTTAATGGGAGTTGCATCCCCTACGTCAATGTCGTGCACGGCCAAAGAAGTGAGCCCTGGAGTATCACGGAACACACTGGGAGACTGAGATAAAACAGAGATTAGTTGGTTCGCTTGATCAGAGGGAAGATGACATAGTTTAGATGGTAATTCCCCCCAAGCTACTGAGTTATACTGAAAGTTGGATAGGCTACATGACAAGTCAAAGTCTGCATGGATACCTTCAGGCTCTGGAACAGTGTGTTGCGGGTCAGTAAGAGAACTGAAGATTTCGTCCGCACCAGGCTGTCCACAGGTACGAGGAAGCTCTCACCACCCTTAGCATACCTGCACTTTCAACCAACCACTACAACACACTCAAGCAGTTTGCATCTAAGCTACTTGTTCACCCACGACACAGAAACTTACTTCCACCAGACGCCCCTAGACCAACACGTGCAGCTCGTCACTTCAACACACTCCAACCAATAAGGGCAAGAACTGACAGATACAAAAATATTCCTATCCCAACCATTGTAAATATTATTAATAATGTGTAATAACGGCCTGTCACACCATATATACGCACCCTCCTTTAATAATATATGCATAAGTGTGTGTGCGTGTGTGTATTAGAATATATGTATGTATTTGCTTGTGTTTGTTTATGTATATGTGTATATGTATATGTGCATTTATGTATGTACAGTATATGTGTATGTATGTGTGCGTATATGTGTATGTATGCATGCGTTAATTATCTATATATGTATGTGTCTATAGTGTATACTGTTTGTGGTTCGAGGCTCGAGCCCGGCTGAGAGTATTCTATCACACCACACACACACACACACAAACAAACAAACACACACACACCTACACTGAAGAATGTCCCATATACCCCCAGCTGTCTCTCCTTATTTGATATTCTTCTTTTGTTCTCTACCGAGGATTGTAGTAGGCTTTACCTGACCCTACCTGTACGGACCCATAGGCCGTTTGGCCTTTACCCTTTTCAAACTCCTCATTTGATCTCTTCTGACATTTGACATTCCATTCTAATTTGCTTTACCTGACCTACAGTCCGTTGCCCCATTAACCTTTTTCCAATTCCCTCATTTAATCTCTCCCAAGGATTTAACTCCCATTATTAGCCTCACCTGACCCTACCAGAACAGTTTTTGTATATATGTATGTTTGTTTGCATATGTGAGCGTTTATGTATGCGGGCAGGTGCACACTTACTGCATGTTCTTATGTTCTTATATATGTATGTATATATATGCGTATGTATGTGTGTATGTATTCATATATATGTATGTTCTGTATAATTATATATGAGTAAAATAAATGTGTACTGTATATGCACTGTAAATCACTTACTCTCATGGTTAATTTATGATAATTTGTATTTTACACTAGCATAATTATTGTATTAATTTCTTGTTTTAACCCTTAATTAGAGGCTCACCACATAAGTCGTATTTAATAAAGCTGGACTATGTGGCGGCGCTCGACATAGGTCGAGTGGCAATTTCAGCACGTAATGTTGCTGAGAGAGAGAGACAAGTGGTGGCAGGAGAGTAGCGAGCGTATGACTTCTCCAGACCACCGCGGCGAACATACTGACACGAATCCCAGCTCCCTCCTCCCTCTCTCACTCGCTATATAAGGAATTGTGTCGGGAAAGTCGCTAATTACATGCTTTTTGCACTCGCGTTGCACGGTTATTGCAAGAAAACTAGCCATCATAAAAGGATCGTTATGGTGTCATTCAAAAGCTCTGTTTATGCCCTTTCAGGGATAGGTACTTGTTTTACGTTCTGGGTCTTATTTAGGCATGAAAATGATCACGTAAACAGCCCTATTTTGGCTAAAAACACCCCGCTGGGCGGTACATATAAATAAACCGCATAGGCCGCTCGTAAGGTGTTAATGTAAAGTATATTATACTCACCCATTGTAAACTGAGCTTACCATTTTCATATCTGTATATCTCATGTTCATCTACTAATTGTAAAATGTGTATTTTCAGCTCATGAGGCTGCCATTCTTTAATAAACCGTTTATTATTATTATTATTATTATTATTATTATTATTAGGTCCTGACATTCACGGCCACAGTGGGAGAATCTGGAGGAGAGCAATCAGGGGACCTATGGTAGGGTTTCAACATATTTATATGGAATACTTGCGTGGGCTTTCTCCTGTCTGGGGTAGTTACTAGATAATCGGTAATGCTCACCCTCTGAATGATCTTATATGGGCCCCGGAACTTGGCAGATAAAGGTTGGCCAAAAAGGGGGAGCAGGACCAAAACCTCATCACCGGGCTGAAACTCCCTCTCATGGACTTTTCTGTCATACCAGTTCTTCATGGAGCTTTTAGCCACTGTCAAGTTTTGAGCTGCAAACTCACATGAGGATCTCAGCCGGGTTTTGAAATCTGAAACATACTTGAAGAGGTTTTGGTTCCCCTCCTGGCCAACTAGGCTATCCTGCAATAGTTGCAAAGGACCTCTTACCTGGTGACCGAAAACTAGCTCATTAGGGGAAAAATCCAGGGATTCAATTGGAACCTCACAAGTAGCAAATAAAAGAAAAGGTACCCCCTTATCCCACTCAACTACGGTCTCTGTACAATATTTACGCAACATTCCTTTCAAAGTTTGATGATACCGTTCGAGAACCCCTCGACTCTCTGGGTGCTCGACTTAACATGCTCGATACCCAACTCCTTCAGGGACTGCTGGAAAATGTTAGAGGTAAAATGAGTTCCTTGATCACTTTGCACCTCATGGGGGAAACCCATTCTGGTGAAGAATTTGAGCAGTTCCTTGATGACAGTTGGAGCATAGGTAGTCCTTAAGGGTATAGCCTCTGGGTAGCGAGTTGCCATGTCCATAATAGTTAATAAATACATGTTACCTTGGGAAGTCTTAGGCAATGGGCCTACAATGTCCACTACCACCCGAGTAAAAGGATTCTCGAAGACAGGCAAGGGCACCAGAGGATGTACAGGCACCTTCTGATTGGGTTTTCCTGTCATCTGGCAAGTGTGACACACTCTACAAAACTCCACTACATCTGCACGCATTCCTGGCCAGTGAAAGTGGGCTCTGATTCTGTCTACAGTTTTTCTCACGGTGTCCTGCCAATGGTATACAATGTGCCATTTCCAAGATATCTCTACGACAAGGTTTGGGGACTACTACTTGATGGACGTCCCAGGCCCCGTCATCGATTGGTCTGTGTGGCTGTCTCCATCTACGCCACAATACTCCTCATTTGAGGTAGAAACATTCACCACCCTCCTTCTCACATTCCTCTTCACTCACAGCCCTGGCAGCTAACTCCATGCATTCTCTATCATCTCTCTGTAGCTCTACCAGGCCACTAGGACAATTTGGAGGGATTTCATGGTCATCGTTAGGGTCAAGATGAGCCATAAAGGTGTCAGATAAATCCACCTCAGTCACATTATCAGGCACAGTTGGAGCGTCATTCACACTCTCATCATCCCTTTCATCAACTCTTACATTCGGTACATTTTTGTCTGAGGCAACTGCTACTTGAGACATTGAACGTGTGACAGCACACACAGGGAAAACTGTTGGCATCTCCTTTTCGAGCTCACCGGTTAGTGGCTCGTTAACCTAACAAGTGCGCATGGGGGTAATTGGAAACGTCCCCCTGTGCTGACGTATTTGAGGTGTTTCCGTCACTAAAATATTCATTGTACCATTAATAGCATTAATACTTATCCATATGTGCCTATTATGGGTTGATTATAAAGGTATTAACCTGAAACAACAATAAAATGAGTGAAAACAGCGTTTGGATGGTCAAAATCGGAGATATAGCCCGCGAGTTGTATAATGTATGGGTGAGGCAACTGCTTTCCCATCAATTTCCCCCAAGGCCACTGAGACACAGTCGATCGATACTCTCTCTCTCTCTCTTGCATTCGCTTGCTATCAGTGATGACCACACCCTGTAACCGGATTTCTAATGTTAGCACGAAAATATACCTCAGAATAAGGGAATAACAGGGAAAATAGGTGATAACTGAAGGAGAGGAGGAAAGTGGGGAAGGAGGGGAGGTAGAGGACTGAGATTTTGCATGGCCCAGGGGCCAAAAAAAAAAAAAAAAAAAAAAAAAAATCGATGTCAAAAGTTGATTTTTTTTTTCTCTGGCTCGAGTCTCCCCGCAGTCCGCCGGGGGAACTCTTAAGAGTCTCCCCGCAGTTCCCGGGTTAACAGGGGAAAGTGACAAAATGGGGTCTGGTCGGACCTTCTCACCTGCTACATCATTCCCCAAAAGGAGTGTTACCCCGGGCACAGGGATATCTTGGGACCTACACAAAGCTATGGTGGCCTCACCCTGTAGTAACTCACATTCAATTTCGCCTTTTACCAAGTATGCGTAAAATTGGCCTCCAGCATCTCTCATTATAACTGGTTCGCCAGGTGGGCACTCAGTGTAAGGATTCACCATGAGGGTGCTAGTAGAACCTGTGTCTCTCAGAATTTTTACCTCATGCATACAACCATTTAATCTCACGTTGCCAGATGAAATAAAGGGGCGGTAACTGTCCTGCACTGATGGTGAAATTAGTATTGGCTTAACCCTAGTGGGTTGCACCACGCATGCTACTACACCCCTGTCTAGATGGTTTACGTTAGCTGGTAGGTACTCCTTCTGTCGGGAGTCCTGTATTAAAGGAACTTTTGGTGCTAGGTACTCCTTCTGTCGGGAGTCCTGCATTAAAGAAACATATGGAGTTTGAGATACGGCGGAAACTGTCTGCCCCAATCTCTCGGTTCTCTCCTTGGCCCAGCACTGATAAGCTAGGTGGCCTCTCTTGCCACAAAAAGTACATACTTTAGGGGATACGGGAACGTTCCCTCTTTGAGCATTACTATTACGTTGGGCCCCACCTCTGTTACCATTGCCCTGAGTCGCATTTTTAGTTGGGGGAACAATTCTATTGTGGCTAGCTGGGGAAGACGTTACAGGCTTGTGACTGGGTCTGTCAGATTTGTGATTGGGATACTTAAAATTAGAACTCGAATTATCGTAGGACTTCTTTCCACGAAATTTGTTGTTGAGCACGTGTGTGTCAGCCATGTCAGCGGCGTCGGCAAGACAAATTACCTTTTTCCCCCTCAAATGATAGGCTACAGAAGAATCAATTTTCCATATGAAATTTTCTAACAGGACCAACTCCTTCAGATCGTTGTAGCTTGTGACTTTCTTACTCTTGACCCAATGATTGAAAGTTTTAGTCATGGTCCTGCCAAATACCTTATGGGTTTCTTCTACTTTCTTCTGTTTTTTATGGAAAGATTGCTTGTAAGCCTCAGGCTGTAATTGATAGGTTTTTAGGATAGCTTCTTTGAGATTATCATAATCCTGCCTAACCTCTGCTACTTCTGACAAATACGTGGCTCGAGCCTGCCCTGTCAAAACGGTTTGTAACATAAAAGGCCATTGATCTCTTGTCCACTTCATACCTCCAGCAACTTCCTCACACAAAACAAAGAAATCCTGCACATTATCCTCAGTGAAAGGTGGAATGATACTAGTCATTGTCAATCCCAGATGGGGAGCAATTAAGGGAGCATTTGTTTTGACATTTAGTTGAGCCGTACGATATTGATATTAACATTGTTCGGTCGTTGCTCTGGCTTTTATTCTGGCTTCTTCGGTATTTGCTCTGGTTTTTATCCTGGCTAGTTCGAGTTCGAATAATTGATCAATGGTAAAACCAGGTGGCAATTGTTCATCAAGTTGGCTAGGTTTACTCGGGATCCCACCAACTGCTCCGTCTCCCTCCCCGCCTTCTACAGGGAACAGGTGGGTTTTTATGGTCTGAGCCACCTCTACTTTGGACATGTTTGAGACAGTTAACTGGAGATGCGAGGCAAGCACTTTCAGTTCGGATTTTGACAAACGGTCAATATCAGGGGCTGTGGGGTCTGATTCTATGAAAACTCGAGCATCTTCGTCATTAATTAGATCAGGCATGTTTAATATTTGATTTTTAACTAGTAAAACGGGAATGAAACTGAGTGAAACTGTATGAAACGAATCTTGGCAAGGTCGCCACTCTTCTGTTACGTATCTTGATCCTCAAGTGGTTAACTTGATGAATCTAGATAGCACAGAGATATATATTAAGGTATCAGTCAGCTGAAGGCAAAACAAAAGTAAAATCTAATAAAATTATTTCCTGTTGTTGCTTCCTTGCCTTTTGGATCTTAGGACTTGGTATCCTTTATAGACTGATACTCTTTAATTA
Source organism: Paralithodes platypus (assembly GCA_032716605.1). Lineage (NCBI taxonomy): Eukaryota > Metazoa > Arthropoda > Malacostraca > Decapoda > Lithodidae > Paralithodes > Paralithodes platypus. The sequence continues at coordinate 21,286,851 of CM064512.1, forward strand.
TGAAAACATACTGAAACTAATTAAAGTCATGTAGTATTTATAAAGAATTATTATTTAACCGAAGCTTAGTAGGCTATGGTTATGAACCGAATAAGTTATATCTAAAGAAGGACTTAATTATATATCAAGTCTTGAAAGATAAATATTAAGGTAAGAATATTTCTGTCTCTTACCCCTTTTGAAATGAATAGATAGTTTTCTTATATCATGCCCTTTTATTTATATTTAATGTAGTTATTATTCTTGGTTCTTGTCTTACGTTAATAGTATTATATTATTATTATCAGGATTAATATCAAAGTCACATAAAAAGTTAGATATATATTTAATAATTAGATAAATGTATTTCTTAACCACGTAACATTGAGGTTTGATTATGAGTAAATTAAGTTACAGGATCGCTTCATAGATTCGATTCAGGTCTCACTCAAATAATATGAAAAGCACAAATAATAATTTGAAGCTAAAAGAATTGTCTTCAGCTTAGGAAATCACTAGAAGTAACATTACAACATCCATGTTAGTCTAAGGCGATGTTACTAATATGAGACAATAGTATCACCGTTCTTGTTCTTACCAGCAATGTAAGCTTAATTAAAAGAAAATGAAAGAACTCGTAAGTATTAATATAAAACAATAGTATTACTTTTATCATAACCCAATTCCTTAAATAGTTGCTTTAGTACACAAGTCAGTCAACTAAAATAGTTAAGTACATAATAGTAGCGTTAACGTTAATTCCCAATCACATATCTCACTAACCAACATAACGTAAGTGTTTACACCGAACACACTTAACACACACTTATATAATCTGACTGACAGTCACAATCCCATTATAATACTTCACCCCGTCTTCCTCCAGCTGCAAGTTCACCTTCCCAACTCCAAATGAGACTGATTTGAATGCCCACTACTCGGGTCTTATATACTATGCAATGATGGTGTAGGAACGAATCAGGAGGCGGGGGATGGTGCGCGCCCCAATCACAGCTCCTCTAGTTGCGTAGCAGGTGTGTGATCCAATGGCGTCTCATGGCGTCTATCATCGTCATAGCGTCGGGTCATCGAAGTAGTTTGCAGGGTCCCCATATGACGCACGCAGGTGTGAAGGCTTGTTTGCTGGTATGCAGACGAGCTGGTTTCTCACTCGCTGGTTCGCTCGCTGGTCTGCTTCGCCGCCTGGGTAATTCGGCACTCCTTCAACTCTTAATTCTAACTCTTAAATAAACATACAGGGCTCCGTATGTCAGAATATATATATACACACACACACACACAGACACACACACACACACACGAGTGTGTAAGGGGAAAGAGGTGGGCGGGGGGTCACAAGAAAGAAGACAATCTGGTATTAATCGAAATAACACATAATGCTACATTCTATTTTCTACACCAGAGCCCACTTTTGTCAAAACTTGGCTCGGATTATCTTATGTTAAGGTTTTAATATTTTTAACTATTACAAATTCTGAGTTACTCCCATATTACCTCGCTTTTTCCCCCACCCGAAACTCCACATTCCCAAACTCTCCCCTAGATTGTTTGGGTATCGGAATTACAATTAACAATGAGAATGACAATAAAAACTGTTTCCCTCAATTTCTAACAAATCACCATAATACAAATTTAAAACAAAAATATAATAAAAAATAACAAACCTAAATAAACAGAAGTTGTTGTTCTGTAGAATTATCGGATTTTTTTTATTTTAATACCACAAATTTTCCGAGTGTTTCTTATAAAGTAAATTGTTCATTTGTATCAATATATAGTGTTTGTAATTAATTTGATATCTCGGGAAAACTTATTTTCCCCATTAGGCCTATTGATCGATGTTGAGACACGCCCCCCATAGTAATTTGAAAAGACATTAGCCTAACCTAACAACCTTACCTAACCTAACCTAGTATTATGGGTGGGGTCTGCTGCCCCCACACCCCCGCTGGTTGAGTACTAATCCCTTAGTAAATAAAAATAAAAAATTGGCTGTCGATTATACGAAGGTGAAAGAAAATCGATGAAGTCTACGGTGTTTACTCTGCGATCTTCAGATTTGATTGTATATTGATAACGGGAAAGTACCGTATTGACAACCTTGTTACGAAAATTAAATTTGAATACCATACTTTTATATTAGGTTTTTCCGAGGGTTTAACACATTTTCATATGATCTTTAGACTTTTTAGAGCTATCGATAACTGGAAAAACCGTATTGACAACCTTGTTACGAAAAAGACATTTTAGTACCATACTTTTTTATTAGGTTTTGCCGAGGGTTAAAACTAATTTTCTTATGATCTTTAGAGCATATAGATTCAATATTTATCTTCAAATGTATCAACAAAATTTGTGGTATTTAAATAACATAAACCGAATTATCTTTAATAGTTATTATTTTCCGAACTCTTCTAACAATTAAAGGTAAACCTGACTTTTTGGACCTACAGCGATTTCAGTAAGTTTTACTTTGTTTTTTGTATTTTTTCCTTCAGATATAGTGTTGTTTTATACTGAAGAGGAGCGGAAATTAGTATTTACCCATTATCCAACAATCTAAAAACACGCCCCCCACCAGTGGGGAGGGTTATGAAGTTCAGGGAAAATGAGGGGTTAAAAGGTTAAAAATACAATAATATAGCGCTTTGTATCAAAACTTGGCTCGGGTTTTCCCAAATTGAAAACCCATACAACCCAATTTTGTGAATACCCGAGCAAACTTTTGACGAAAGCTGGCTCGGATTTCACGGGGTGGAGTGGGTAGCCTAATAGTTCATGTTATAAAAATAGTCAACTTTGGGAAGACATTAGCCTAACCCAACAACCTTACCTAACCTATCCTAGTATTATGGGTGGGGGCTGCCGCCCCCACACCCCCGCTGGTTAGGTTTTTTTCTTTTTTTTTTTTTTTAATGTTCTAGGCTAATAGCCTAACCTAACAACCTTACCTAACCTAACCTAGTATATGGGTGGGGGCTGCTGCCCCCACACCCCCGCTGGTTGGGTTACTTTTTTATTTTTTTTTTGTAGGCTGTGCTATTAGCCTAACTTAACCTAACCTAACTTAACCTAGTATATGGGTGGGGGCTGCCGCCCCCACACCCCCGCTGGTTGGGTACTGGCTGAAAAACTTATTGTTTTACAGTAGCCTAGGCCTATACATGTATTTTAGCGTTTTTGTTTTTTCTTCCTTATAATACATTTCAGCTCTTAATGCCATATATATATAGCAATGATGTATATGCTCTAACGGACCTATTAGGCCTAAACAGATCGATGAGCTAACTGTCGGTCCAAAACATCAGTATAACCCAATTAAATATCAGTTTCTGCTAAACATATTAATATGGTTTACCTACTAACGATTTTGTATATTACCTGTACTGTATTTGATGTATTTCAAACTTCATGGCTACTCTAATATAAACGATAACCGTATTAGCGATAATACCAACATCGCGTTTATGATTGTATTATTAATATACTATAATTATAACGGAACCGCAAAGTAGGTGGATTATTATATATATAACACATTGTTATCTAGAATAGTATCGCAAACACGCGCCCACAATTATCCACGCATGCACGCACGCACTCCACGTACACACCATAATCCTATTATGTCTGGAACTCTTTTAGAAAATGTGAATTATATATTTATAGGTTTGTCATAACACATACTTTATTGCTATTATGTCATTACCGTCTCAGATGCATTATTTGGGCACTATAAAGAAGCAGTGTAAACAAAACAAATCTTCCTATAATTCTTCTTATCGATGACAGCGGCGCCAACATTGTGGGGTAACACTAACTAGCCCTATACAATCAAAATAGATGCTGATTTCAATAAGTGACGGGGTTTGATGGGGGCAGAGCCCCCATCATACCATTTTGTGTCCAAAGGCAACCATAATTATATCCCTCCCCATTCGTGGGGGACGTTTATTAAGGATTCTTTGATAATGGGTACTAACTATAATTCGATGGTCCTTTTTTATATAAATCCATGGTATATGAAAGAACAAAACAAATCTCGAATCAGGCAGGTCCTAGATATTTACTCAGTCTTCCAATTGAAACTTTGGATATCCTACAGGATATACCATGGGTAATTGGGTATTATAACAAATATTAACCACACCTGTATGTGTGTAATAAATAATTGCATGTACGGTAAACTGAATGTTTCTCGTGTAAGTAAATATATTGAGTTTTGGGGGTACTTTACCTTACCTAGGCGGTGTATTCCTTGGGACGTCGGCAAGCATGGCTGGCCGCTCCTCTCTCTTCATCGTCAGTTGGATCGTAGACATTCTCCCTTCAGGCTCGCTCACAAGTCCGTTAAAATAATTTTGTCTAGGTTTTCCTCTCGGTATTCTGCCCTCAATTTTACCAGTGAAAGATAAATAATCAAGTTCTTGATGTCTCATCACAGGACCCAGAAAGCGCATCTGTCTGGCCCTCACTGACAACACCATCTCCCTTCCAACAACAACACGTCTCTCCCGCACCTTCTCACTTGTTCTTCTCTCCGTCCACTACAGTGACAGTCTTAAGAGAGAGAGAGGGAGAGGGCCGGGAGGTGGGGGGTGGGGGGGGGAGTAATTTGCACTTCTCGTTTTCTTTCGAAGCATTGCTGTTTCGACCAAACTTGATTCTTATCACACTGATTTATTCGGAACAGTTCTCCACTTAGATAGGCTAAGCATAACCAGGTCACCTCCAACTCTCGTCAACTGGCAGCTGTCATAGTGTTACACGTACTGTATATTTGTATACGAGATTCTATTGTTGGTAATTTGTTCTAATATAACCAATATTTCGACCAGTTTTAAAGATGACTCGCACTGATAATTGGGGATATGTGTATAGAAGCACTTTGTTATAGTAACTCAAAGGCAGAGAATCCAGTGCGGTCACTGGGCATCTCTCATCTCTCGCAGAGAAAACATCAAAGGGGAGAGGTACCGCTGCCATTCTGTGGGTTTGTCCTCGCATACCTTTCTAAGAGAAGCTTTCATAGTGGAGTGAAACCTCTCAATCCTACCATTCCCACTAGGGTGATATGGAGTAGTGAAAAGGGGCTTAACACCTAACAGTCTATGCAATTCTTTCATCAAGTCAGATTTGAACTGGGTTCCATTATCCGAGAGTATTTCTTTGGGAATGCCTACCCTGGAAAAGATTGAGATTAATGCTTCAGCTACGGCAATAGAAGATATATTTTTCAGTGGCATGGCTTCCGGAAACCCAGTGGCAAAACCTATCAATGTAAGAATGTACTGGTGTCCCTCCGATGATGGTGGATTTATGGGCCCCACTAAGTCTATAGCTACACGTGAGAAAGGTTCTGTCATTATTGGCATAGGTTGGAGAGGTACTGGTTTCACCCGGCCTTTTGAAGAAAACCGCTGGCACTTGTCACAGGACCTGCAATAATCTCTAATGTCTGGGGTAAGACTGGGCCAATAAAACTCTTCCTTAATTCTAGTTTCTGTCTTCCTATGTGAAAGATGACCTGCAAGAAGACTTTCATGAGCCGTAGAAAGGACAGACTTCCGGCAGTCAAGAGGAACAACTAAGGCTAACTTATCCACCCTGTCTCATTTCTTTGACTTAATACATTTCCTGTACATAAGACCGTCAATGTTATCATACCTGAACATATTACCAGCTCTAGTCTCTTCGGTCTCACCTGAAGCGCACTTCATCCTAACAGGCAATGGGAAGATATTATTGGGATTGAATTTGTGCTGTACCTAGTATCAGTGCATTACCACAAAGCCCACCGAAATGCCAAAAAAATACCCTCATTGTTCCCTGATTAAATAACACTGTATGAATATTCCCATATTCAAAATATGTTACAGGGGGACAATGCCTAGTGAGTTCACTGCTCAATAGGTGGCGTTCTGAGAGTGAGGGTCTGAGTCTGGAGGGTGAGACGGTGAAGCACTTGAGCGAAGCAACCGGCCGCTTCAGAGATAGAGCTGCTTCGAGCCATGATGGATGCTTCACATGTCTCACTCCCCAGACTGGAACAAGACCTCACGGGCTTCACCGTGTTGAGAGGTGGAATGTACAGGCTCTCAGCCTATGCCCGAGAGGGAGTAGTTGGAATATAGAAAAAAAAAAAAAAAAAAAAAAAAAAACACAGTGGCTAGGCTAGGACAATTTTTCTGTAGGTCTGAAAACTGACTAGGAGTCACTTTTAAAGGCTCGATGGAAGGAGCTACAAGAGGATGGAGTTTCCTAGTTTTAGACGACCTAGTCTGGATGGCTAGAACATGCTTAGGGGTGTCAACAGAAATCGTAGGAGGATGGGTTAGTTCATTCTGTACAAAAATAGAGTTATCCCTCAAAGGGAGTTGGACTTTAAAAGGATCAGGATCAGGATCATGATTTAGAGGCATTATCTGGGAGTTTAACCCCTGGGACATTACCTACTAAAACACTCCAAAAAACTAATGGGAGCTCTTATTACATCCGTCCAACCTTCAAAACAAGGGCATCGTAGGTAACACTTAACCTTGGGGAAAGTATCAACCCTACCTAGATAATCAGATACTTCAACCTTATCACAATTAGTCACGTCTACATCAGGAAGGGCCTCCTCTGACACTATAATGCCGCTACACCCAGTATCACGAAGTATGGTAGAGACACAGGCCCCATTGACTGTACCAGAGAACATATACTGGGAGTAGTTAAAGCGATCATTAAGACAAAACCCTATATGTACCTGAGGATTGGGAGGAGAGGCATTAGTCTTAAATCTTGTGGGATTCTGAGGACAGTTGGGACGGATATGGCCCCTTTCACCACAGCCATGGCAGGTAACATTGGTATAATCTCTCTTACCACGTGAAGTCTGAGTTGGTTTAAACTTGATTTGGGTAGGCTGTTCGGCAGTAGGTTGCTGAATATTTCCAGTACTTTTAGGCTTACCCTTACTCTGAGAAATCCTGGAGGGAATACGATGGGCAGAGCTCCAATTATCGGCCAGCTTGACTGCAGTCTCCAGATATCTTACACTACTCTCCTTGATGAAAGTTCTCAATTCTGGGGTTACTGAGGACACAAGTTGATCAAGAATGACATGGGATCTGAGTGAATGGAAATCTTTCTGAACGTCATAGGCTTCAATCCATTGGTCAAATAACCGGCCTAACTTAATAGAAAAGAGTTCATAATTATGTCTCTCCTTCTTTAAGGCGAACTGATCTGAATTCCTGCCGGTAGCTATCAGGGGTTTTGTGGAAGCCTTTGAGTAAAGCCTTCTTTAAGAGCTCATAGTCACCTGTTATCTCTTCGGATAGACTTGTATAGATGTCCACACACTTGCCTGTCAGAACACTACTTAATCTAGCAGCATAAGATTCCTGAGACACCTTCAGCAACTGGGCAATTCTCTCAAACCTAACTAAGAAGGATCCAATATCTTCACCTTCTCGATACAATGGTAACGGGGGTCTACTAACATGGGCCTGGCTATCCAGGGACTTACCCGTTTGAGCTTTTATCCTAGCCAACTCCAACTCATGTAGTCTCTCTGCCACTTTAGCGTTCTCCTCATGTAGTCTCTCGTTCTCTTATCCTGTCCTCCCTGGCTTGATTTTGGGCATTTATAACATACTTGACAATAATCTGGTCCACTAAGACCAATTAACTCCGCTTCCGATCTTAAGGCTTCTATTGTATGTTCCATGTTGCGAAGTAAAATATTAAAATATTGGACATTTGACTCAATATAATGCAGCTATAACCCAACTAGACAAAAGGCTACTGTGATCAAGTACCTTTATAATTAGTCTCAAGATGGGGGTTTGTCACTTCCGGGCCCCAAGGACAGTGACAGGCCCGATCTGTCTACCGGACCTAAACAGAAACAAATGCATAGCTAAACTTCAGAACCTTAATATTCAGTTCCTGTTATAAGAGTGTAATTTTCGTTTTTGTTTACTTAGTAAATTACTCTTTAAGTTATCTGAGTTCTTTTCTCTGTCGAGAATAATAAATCTTGAAATTCTAGGAGGCTAATCTAAAGTTATTTATTAAGCTGTATGTCAATTTTATATAGTTTATATATTGTTTTGTTTATTTTATTAAGGATACTACACCAGCCGAGGGCAGGGTTGGTGAGGCGTCCATCATTCCCCTGCCGATGAGAGTCTGCCCAGGTCGTCCCCTTTGGAGCAGCCCAGTAGTGATGGTCTCTGGCGTGCTACCCTGCATTATCCCTTACTGAGACTGACCGTGTTTGCCTTCTTCCCGGCCATAGCTTCGGGAGGGAGAAATCAAGAACTTCTAATGACACATATTAATATTAATAGTAATATTAATAAAGTATTAGTGGGGCTAAGTATACCTGGGTAGACTACTCGAGGGAATTATATTAATCTATATTCTTCTTTTGGTTTCATTTACAAAAGCTAATTGCTACTTAATAATTTTTTGGCAAGAACTTTTATATATATTGTAAATAAATGTAAAGTTTTATTTCTGAATTTTCCTTTTGGTTACCTTGGGCGTTAGGTGTGAGAATCTTGTTTTATTAATGTTACCGAGCCTTTACAGTCGATATACAGAAAACACTGCAGGTAGGTTGTATACTCCAAGCTTAGTGACTGAGGTGTAGTGGCACCTAGTAACTGAATAAAGAAACTCCTTAAATCAAGTAATGCTGCTCGATTCACAAATTACACAACCCACCAGGGACTGAACTGTCATTGCTTGTTTTAGTTAAGGCCGCGTCATACAGAGGTCGACCGCAACCCGACAGTAACCCGAAGGCTATGACTTGCACTTTTCACCCGAATTCACCCGAAGTCCCCGAATGAGACTCGTACCCCGACTATGAACTAGAAAGCAATTCGAATGCAACCCGAGGGACTCGAATGCGTCTCGAATACGAGTCGATGTTATCCCGTATATTACTCGAAAGTAACCAGAAGTTGAACGGAATTGAATCGACCATGAGTCGAAAGCTAATCGACGGTGACCCGAGTATCAGATACCAACCCGAGCTAGAACCGAATCACACCCGAAGTAACCCGACTTAAAACCGAATGAAAAACGAACCCCACCCGAAGTCAGGAACCCAACCGGAATGAAACCAGAATGTAAGTCGAACGTGACTAGAATAAGTCGATTATGACACGATTATGAGGTTATGCATCACCCCAGTATATAAAGAGAGGGTGTGCTCACACAAACTTCATTTGTACAGTGCACCCAACACAGCAACATGTCACAGGGAAGCAACCTCCCGGACCCATCACGACCAGAAGAGATGGATGACGAGGCATTGGAGTTCGCAATCTTAAGGCAGGAGATAGTTAATGCCAACCTCAGATATCAGATTACTGCCCGCGCCATCATGGACAAAGAACGTGATCCCCAACGTGCTCAACCTCGACGGCCACGACGACCAAGAAAACCCCGAAGCTGCAGCGTCAAGCCATGGGTGGCACAGCGAGAGACACACGGACACTACCACCAGTTGCTGAAGAAACTCCAGGAAACTGACGTGGTTACCTATAAATACTTTCTGCGTATGGACGAGGAGCTGTTTAATATGATTGTCGAACGTGTCACACACAGGATCAAGAAGGACGAGACCAACTGGAAGAAGCCACTGGAGCCCGGACTGCGAGTTGCCATGACACTACGCTTTTTGCCCACTGGCGAGACCTATAAGAGCATGGCACTGAACTTCCGTGTAGGTGCCAACACGATATCACTGGCAGTGCGGGAGACGTGTGAGGCAATCATACAGGAATACATGGAGGAGCAAATAGTGTGCCCATCAACACCTGAAGGTTGGAAGGAGGTCGCCAAGGGCTTCAAGGATAGGTGGAACTTCGGACACACCATTGGGGCAATTGATGGGAAGCACATTGCCATACAGCCTCCAAGCAACTGCGGATCCTTGTACTACAATTACAAGCACTATCACTCCATTGTGCTCCTGGCAATAGTCGATCACCTTGGAAAATTTATGTACGTTGACGTTGGAGCGAACGGGTCAGCATCTGATGGTGGTATATTCCAGGTGACTGACATCCGGAAGGCCCTGGAGGACAGAGCAGCAGGATTGCCACCATTCCCAGGGGAGGACCAGCCAGTGCCCTACTTTCTGGTTGGTGATGACGCATTCCCAATGAGGGAGTGGTTGCAGAAGCCACACCCACACCGAGGGCTCGATGATGACAAGAGAAACTGCAACTACAGACTGTCTAGGGCCAGGAGAACGCGAGTCAATGGGCGGAACCACGTGAAGCAGGCCCGTGTGCGGTTGGAGCGGCCCGAATTATCGTACACTGCCACCCACGCACGGGCCCTATATATTAGCGGGTGGGAGGCATTCGCTCCATTCCACACCAGCACCCACCGCCCACCACGTCTCTCTCGCCCACCACGTCTGTCTCTCCAACTCTTGTCGCCAACATGCCCGGTAACTATGGTAAAGGAGGCAAGGCAGTGAAGAGGCCCCGCAAATTTACCATGGAGTCTGTGGACCTGTTTGCCACCCAGCAATCCCAAGATGAAAGCGAGGAGGAAGTAGAGGAGAGGCAGCACATCGACTCCAACCCTGTTTTCGACGATGAAAACCAAACCGAGGAAGCAGAGTCACAGTCTATTTTTATAGTAAAGAAACCCATGTTCCTCACAAAAAGACCCACCCTATCGTGTCAACCGAAGGTGACAGTCCTTCGGAACAGGAAAGCGAGGATGATGACGCCATCCAAGATGACCTCACGCCACTCACCGAGCCACCTACCCAGACACCCACGACATACACCGAGACGCCTACCCAGACCACGCCGCCCATCAACCCAGTACAACCGATGCCGAAAAGGAGGAGGAGGACCTACGCCAGGCTCCCGGATGAGAAGGAGGTGGAAGTGGCCGAGTGGTATGCCGATCAGGAGTTCCTGTACAACAGGAAACTTAGGGCCCACAAGGACAAAAACATGCGGGAGAAAACACTCGCCACGAAGGCAAAGGAGCTCAACATTGAAGGTTGGTTGTGTGCGTTCTTATGATATAATAACCATTATGTTGAGTGATATTACTTACAAATGCCAAACACATCTATGTTTCTGGAATAATTTACCTGTGCTGTGCAAAGTGGATACATATTTATCATAAAGTTTGGCGTTAACATTGCTGGCGAATCTTGTTTTCGGAATTGAAATAAGTAGGTAATATTTGGAGTTAATAATAAATAATGTTTCGTGTGCAGTCTTGCATTGTACTTCCCTCATATCAATGTGTGCAGTGTGGTTACCTGCCCAGGTGAACCATACTTATTCATGTTGACTGATAATAAATTCGGTTGTGATAATCTTTGTCTCCATACTATTTATATTTTGTACGTAAACACTCCTAATATATATTATTTAAATTTTTCAGTGGAAGCACTCAACAAATGGATGGAAGGGATGAGGACCAGGTACGGGAAGCTTGACAAGATTCCCATGTCTGGTTCAGGTGCGGTCCAGCTGACGGAGAGAGATGCCTGGATCAAGATCCACTTCGCGTTCCTCAAACCCCATCATGTTAAGTTGCCCACCAGAAAGAGCAAGGTACGTTTTCTGATTACTGTCGGGCCGCGGTCGACCTCTGTATGACGCGGCCTTTACTCTTTGGCCTTTGCATTCATTTCATAAACTAGGTACTCCTCTCGCGTTAACAAGAATACATGGCAATGGTACAGCAAGTGTTAACTCCGAGAGCCCTTTGGAAACCAGCTGGGCTAAAACAACATCCCCTGGTTTCTGTATTGCTGGTACAGTTGGCTTAATGAGTTCCCATAGACACTGTTCATCACACATCGAATGCAAATTTAATATTAATGATATCTATTTTTCGTAGTAGGTGGTTCGGTGTATATTGTTTGTGTGTAATAATATGATAAACATTCATCCTAAACACAGGCAGACAGAAAAGCAATGTATATGTGGGTTAAGGAAACCAGTATCTTGAACCAACTGTACACAATTGTTGTCACCCAATTTTTGCAGTGGCTTTTTCAATAAACTTGAGTCTGGAGGTTGGCGAGATAACGGTGGGAAGCAATAGGTGCTGGGCCAATAGTATTAGTTATACACCCGAGATGGGCCAGTACATACACTTACATACAGTTCCAACTAATACGAACATTGTTTCGTTTATATCAGTTTCGTTCTTTTGAGTGTAGACGTGACACGCATAATATTATATTTTAGTCCAACAAATCGATTAGTAATATACTGTATGTTCTTGCGCATGCCATTTATATGTGCATGTAAAGTTACCCACATAAGTTAAGTTCCTCGTCGCGATCTTACGTGTGATAGTACAATATTATGAATGCATTTCGAGTGTGGTTCCTTTAAATTATCAATTGACTAATCAGATGAGTACACCACTGCATAAGTAGCTACACTCGTAATTCAATCAGGGGTATTATATTCCAATGTATAAGATCACAGAGAGTAACATAACTTACGTGGACAACTGTACATCTTTGCAGGATTTATAAAAGTGACCCCGCAACAACTGGAGCAGGTAATATAATTATGTACATAACATTCATCTATTAATCCCTGGAGGCTAATGACGCATTTTGTACTTTATTCTGGCTATTTTTAGACGATTTTGTTCAGATTAGAAAAGGCATATTGAAGTCAAAGGCTTAATTATGATAGTCTTTACCCTTTTAATTCCCACATATCCGTCCTAAGCTGTATAAAATCGTCTAATCATAAAATAAACTGAGATATATAACTATCACACTTGTCATTATTTCCGTGGTTTCTCGTCTCAGTTTCGTGGTTTTGTCGACAATCCACGCTGCCCGAACAAGTTGAGAGTAACAACAGCTTCATCAAAATGATATGGTTATATAATGTAATATCAATAATGATATATCAATAATGATATGGTTATATAATGTAATATCAATAATTATATGGTTATATAATGTAATATCAATAATGATATGGTTATATAATGTAATATCAATAATGATATGGTTATATAATGTAATATCAATAATGATATGGTTATATAATGTAATATCAATAATGATATGGTTATATAATGTAATATCAATAATGATATGGTTATATAATGTAATATCAATAATGTCTTCCAGATTTGGCAATGTGGCGTTAATGTCAGACTGCTGTTGCAAGTAATGTCTGATAGATATTGGAAAATGGTAGTGATGGCTGACAGATGTTGAAATACGGTACTAATGTTTCTCCGATGTTGAAATATGGTACTAATGTCTGACAATTGATGAATTACAGTACTGATGTATGCCAGATGTTGGGATAATGTAGTGATGTCCGCTTGCTGTTGGAATATGGTAGTAATGTCCATCAGATGTTGGAATAAAACAGTAGTGTCTATTAAATGTTGACATAAGGTAACAATGTCTGTTTGATGTTGGAGTAGGGTAGTAATGTCTGTCAGATGTAGAACTCTGGCAATGACATAGCATAATGTCATAACGTCTGTCAGATGTTCATATATGGCAAAGACATAGGAATATCACCCAAGCTTCACCCAACCTAACCTAGTGTAATATAATACAACTTACTCCATACCCACATCAATATAAGAAATGTCACCCAACCTAACCTAGTGTAATATAATACAACTTACTCCATACCTACATCAATATAAGAAATGTCACCCAACCTAACCTAGTATAATATAATACAACTTACTCCATACCTACATCAATATAAGAAATGTCACCCAACCTAACCTAGTGTAATATAATACAACTTACTCCATACCTACATCAATATAAGAAATGTCACCCAACCTAACCTAGTGTACTATAATACAACTTACTCCATACCTACATCAATATAAGAAATGTCACCCAACCTAACCTAGTGTAATATAATACAACTTACTCCATACCTACACCAATATAAGAAGTGTCACCCAACCTAACCTAGTGTAATATAATACAACTTACTCCATACCTACATCAATATAAGAAATGTCACCCAACCTAACCTAGTGTACTATAATACAACTTACTCCATACCTACACCAATATAAGAAATGTCACCCAACCTAACCTAGTGTACTGTAATACAACTTACTCCATACCTACATCAAAATAAGAAATGTCACCCAACCTAACCTAGTGTAATATAATACAACTTACTCCATACCTACATCAATATAAGAAATGTCACCCAACCTAACCTAGTGTAATTTAATACAACTTATCCCATACCTACATCAATATAAGAAATGTCACCCAACCTAACCTAGTGTAATATAATACAACTTACTCCATACCTACATCAATATAAGAAATGTCACCCAACCTAACCTAGTGTAATATAATACAACTTACTCCATACCTACATCAATATAAGAAATGTCACCCAACCTAACCTAGTGTACTATAATACAACTTACTCCATACCTACATCAATATAAGAAATCAAGTACACGTGGGTGATTATGGTGTTCTTTTAAAGAGTCTGTTACACGAAACATGTTACTATTTTACCCAAATTACATAACTGGGTTGAATATATACAGAAACAGTTGTCCGGAAAAGCCCTTTTATCACTGATTCATGATCATGCCATAATAGTTACTGAGTCTCCTAAGATACTTCTGGCCAGTTCACTTTTGGTAATGAACAGCCTAAGCAGGTTGGTAATACGGCCGGGTAGTGGTATACAATGTTGCTGGAGGTTAAGCCAGACCTTTCAGCCATTACTGTTGTGGCGGCCAAGATTAGGTCAGAAATTATCATGGATAACATGTGAAGCCCTTTGGAGGAAAAGGGGGAGAGGGGGTTACATAGAGGGTTATATGAGACATAATTATGTTGGTGGGACAATCAAGGTCAGTGGTCGGTATCTTCATCACCAACTATATCTGCCGGTTGGGGAAATAGTTGTGTTACTGGGCGTACGTCGTGTAAACATGTAAGTTGATGTCAAACAGCGGGGGTGTGGGGGCGGCAGCCCCCACCCATAATACTAGGATAGGTTAGGTAAGATTGTTAGGATAGGCTAATATCCTTCTCAAAGGAGTATATCCTAGTAAAACACTAGGATATACCCGGTCAGAGGTAGGTGATTCGCCTGATAACACAACTCTTGCCCCAGGTGGCTACGTGGGTGGGCGAGCAAGAGTTTTGCCTTATTGAAATTGTATTTGTTTTTAATAGTAATCTTGTAATTCATAAATAAAACACTCAGAACAATTCATGTCAAACCTGTTACGATGTTCCACCATCGTAAGTTTAATTTAGTTAATTTATGTTCATAACTTACTATAAGCATTGGTCATATATGGACATGGTGAATATATCATACCGTCTGGCGGTAACTACAATAGTGTGTGGAGCAGTGATCGACCCTGCTTCATATTATACGTTGATATTTATCCGTGTATTATCGCCTGATTTGAATTCATATTGTTTCGTTCATATGATTTCGTTCAATGACGTGGTCTCTTTTATTTTCCTATGCTCTAGACGGTGGCGAAATTATGTAACCCATTTATTGTTAATGGGTTTTTCCGGTATATTGATATAGTACGCATATTATATTATGCGTTGTATAAGTATGTTTTATTTAGTTGTTTAGTCCTACTTGTATTATTTAAGTAAGGATTACATTGTAAAAAGGAACCATCAAGATGGTTCAGGTGGAGCCATCTGGCGGCGTTAGTATGTACCAGCTAGACACGAGTCAGTCCGCATTTAGTTTTCAAAAGAGAAACACCTATCTCTTGCTTCTCTATTATTTGTTTATTGGCATTTATTTCTTTGTTTATTCATTTGTATTTTAACGTAACTCAGGCGGATTATAAGGGTGGTGTGTGGCTTGTGTGTCCCTTCCTATTGTATTGGTTTTTCATTGTGTTTGTAGAGCCGCAACCTTGGCCTTGTTAAGGTATATTTATTTCTATATGTGCATACATTTAGTTAGTGGTCCAGACTATTAGGGTGCCTGGTTCGAAGTAGAGGGTGAAAGACTTCATTAGTCTTTCTGTTACAGGGAGGATTACTTCGGCCCAGGCCAACCGATAGTCTGGACAGCGTAAGTAGGTGATAGTTGATAGGAGTTTGTTTTGATCAGTGATTAATTTGTTTATGCTTGATATTTGTTTCAGTATTTTGGCATTAATTTTGGCCTGTATGTAACTTATTTTTATTAACGTAGATTCAATCAGAGCTTTTCTCTTCTTTGTGCAGCTTGGAAAGGATCCTCCTCAGTATCTTCGGTACTGAGTTTTGTTGATAGTTGTGGCCCAAGATATCTTTTCACCACAACTAGGGGTTCCAGTTATTTGCATTGTTTGTGTAACGGAACCAGTTCGGGGATTGTGTGCACCTTTGGTCCCCAGAGAGCCTGGAATTTACGAATGAGCTCTGTTCTGTTGTTGTTGTTGTTCCCCAAGCTGCCTGGCCGAACAGCCCCAAGGCCCAGAGCAAGGCCATAACCGAGCGCCCCCACAGAACCCTCCCTGCCGATCACAATGAAGCCTGGGTGACCGAAGCCACTCCATGGCGGGGAGCTGAAGAGGGTGCGGAAACGCCCGGGAAACCAAAGAGCCACCCAGGGCCCTGTGCCCCTCAGCAATTATGAAGAGAAAGTTGAGGGGCAAAGGAAAAATGTGACGCGTCGTTGGCTTCCAATCTTGGTAGATTGGGAGGTTAATCGGAAAAACTAAATAAGATGGTCACCAATTTTACCATTAATTTTTTTATTTTTCCCTGTTAGTTTTCATCAATATATAGTGTTTGGAAATAATTGCAACCCTCGGCGAAACCGTTTTCCCCATTATACAACGATCTTAAGACACACCGCCCGATAGTGGGGAGGGCTATGAAGTACAGGGAAAATGAGGGGTTAAATGCGTAAAACGGCGATTAAAACTTATTTTAGCAAAACTTGGCTTGGGTTTTAAGGTATTTCTAAGGCCTAAAACCCAATATTTCGAAAACCCGAGCAAAGTTTTGGCCAAAGCTGGCTTGGATTTTGAGAGTTTGTAGACAACAAAATGACAATAACTTCATTTAGAAATTTGGCTCAGGTTTCCCGAAATTGCAAAGGCATAAAACCCGAATTTTGGAAAACCAGAGCCAAGTTTTGGCAAAACTTGGCTCGGATTTTGCGAATTTTAAGAGTAAACAAATTACAGTAACCTAATTTAGAAATTTGGCTCATGTTTCCCTAAATTGCAAACCCCAAAAAGCATAATTTTGGAAAACCCGAGCCAATTTTTGGCAAAACTTGGATCGTATTTTGTGAATCGAAAAAGACTATCTAAATGTCGGAAAGCGGCTCATGATTTCCCTAATTGCAAAGCCATATAACCAGATTTATCGAAAACTTAGCACTTGTTTAAATCATAAATATCCAATAACATAGATCTAGTACATTGGATACAAGCCTAATCCACACCGAACGCCTACAATGTGTCCGTAGTACCTAGTAGGCCTACGTGGGATACAACATGGCGGTTGGGCCGACGGCCATTTAGTAGCCTTCCGGTATTCGGCCGTATCTGTAAATACGAATGCGAGTCACTTCGAGCGAATTCCTGATAGAGCGGATGCACAATCCAACCTAATTAACCTAACCTAACAGCGTCTCCGCTCGAATATGAATTCGCTCGGAGTGTCCAGATACCGTAAATACTACCGAAACTACGAATCTTGTTTCTGAAACCTAACCAAACAACCCAACCTATCGACAGAGATGGGCAGGTGGAGTGGACTAAAAAGCTGGTGGACAGACCTCGGGATACAGGTGAAAATTGCGTGCGTACGAATCGGTGCCGTCTATAGGAAGGTATTGACAACCATGTTTCGACAAAATTCCATTTTAGTACCATATATTTTTATTAGGTTTTGCCGAGGCTTAAAACACATTTTCATAATATGTTTAGAGCATATAAAATCCATATTTGTTTTCAAATATTGCAAAATAATTGGTGACCAACTTATTTAGTTATACTGGTCAATCCACGGAAGAGACGCCGTCACTTGAGATCTAGAAAATATATAAGTAAAAGGAACAGTCAGAGTAAGCTATGGGTATGGCAGAAATCGCTCAGTTCTCACTCTGATAGACCAGCCCATCACTGTTCTGTTGAGATAGGCTGTGTTACGAGTTGAGGCCACGGAGGTGCTGAGTATTTACTTATCTGTGTTATTCCAAGGACTAGAAGCCTCTACTGTCAGTCGTAACAAACCACACACGACATGACACTATCGTGATTAATAAGCTCTTAACATAATAGTAATACTGGAATATACTTAATATTTTGAGGTACTTATATACAACTATATAATTGTATAATAATCTGAACAATAATCGGTTGGTACGAAAGATATTTCTTACACTGTTAATAATAACATACTATAGTGCAATTATATGATATTAAGTTAACATTTCCCAAATACGTTTTTTCACATTCACATTGGTATTTTTTTTAATTTTCAAGTTTGCCTTACCACCTTGCTCTCTCTATTCATATTAACGCTTGTCTTCTCAAAATTAGCTGATATATTACTGTATTTTCAGTATATCTACAGTATTCTCAGCCACATACCCCATTGCTGGGGGTGACCGACTCGAGGCAGAACAGAAACCTTTAAAGTTCCATTTCTTAGGTTTCCGGACCACTTTTACATTCACTCCTTCTTTTGTCTCGTTGAGTAGGAAACTTTTACAAGGGGAGAAGGATTCCTAGCCTCCTTCCCCCAGAAGAAAAAGTAGGACAGTAAAACAGACAAACATTAATGGCTAAGGTTGGGTAGAGGATGCCAAAACTCACTCTGGATAGGCCCGGATCTCAATGTTCATAACATTCCGTTCTTAACCGAGGTCCATGCCTCACAAATACACTAATAAAATTAAAGATATTTACAATATTTATGTTGTAAATATAATAACTAATACTATTCTGACATACGGAGTCATGTATGTGTTTATTTAAGAGTTCGAATTAAGAGTTGAAGGAGTGCCGAATTACCCAGGCGGCGAAGCAGACCAGCGAGCGAACCAGCCAGTGGAAACCAGCTCGCCTGCATACCAGCAAACAAGCCTTCACACCTGCGTGCATCATATGTGACCCTGCAAACTACTTCGATGACCCGACGCTATGACGATAATCAACGCCATTGGACCACGCATCTGCTACGCAACTAGAGGAGCTGTGATTGGGGCGCGCACCATCCCCCGCCTCCTGATTCGTTCCTACACCATTATTGCATAGTATATAAGACCCGAGTAGTGGGCATTCAAATCAGTCACATTTGGAGTTGGGAAGGTGAACTTTCAGCTGGAGGAAGACGGGGTGAAGTATTATAATGCGATTGTGACTGTCAGTCAGATTATAAAAGTGTGTGTTCAGTGTAAACACTTACAGTATGTTGGTTAGTGAGATATGTGATTGGGAATTAACGTTACTATTATGTACTTAACTATTTTAGTTGACTGACTTGTGGACTAAAGCAACTCTTTAAGTAATTGAGTTATGATCAAAGTAATACTATTGTTTTATATTAATACTTAAGAGTTCTTTTATTTTATTTTAATTAATCTTACATTGCTGGTAAGAACAAGTACGGTAATACTATTGTCTCATATTAGTAATATCGCCTTAGACTAACATGGCTGTTTTAATGTTACTTCTAGTGATTTCCTAAGCTCAAGAAAATTATTTTAGCTTCAAAATATTATTTTTGCTTTTCATATTATTTGAGTGAGATCTGAATCTATGAAGCGATCCTGTATCTAAATTTACTCATAATCAAACTTCAATGTTACGTGGTTAAGAAATAAATTTATCTAATTTTAAATATATATCTAACTTTTTATGTGACATTGATATTAATCCTGGTAATAATATAATATTATTAAGGTAAGACCAGAACCAAGAATAATAACTACATTAAATATAAATCAAAGGACATGATCTAAGAAAACTATCTATTCATTTCAAAAAGGGTAAGACACAGAAATATTCTTACCTTAATATTTATCTGTCAAGACTTTATATATAATTAATAGTCCTTCTTTAGATATAACTTATTCGGTTCATAACCATAGCCTACTAAGCTTCGATTAAATAATAATTCTTTATAAATACTACATACTTTAATTAGTTTGTATTTTTCTACAATTAAAGAGTATCAGTCAATAAAAGATACCAAGTCCTAAGATCCAAAAGGAAAGGAAGCAACAACAGGAAATAATTGTATTAGATTTTACTTTCGTTTTGCCATCAGCTGACTGATACCTTAATATATATCTCTGTGCTATCTAGTTTCATCAAGTTAACCACTTGAGGATCAAGATACGTAACAGAAGAGTGGCGACCTTGCCAGGATTCGTTTCATACAGTTTCATTACCGTTTCACTACTTAAAAATCAAATATTAATCATGCCTGATATAATTAATGACGAAGATACTCAGGTTTTCATAGAATCAGAACCCACAGCCCCTGATATTGACAGTCTGTCAAAATCCGAACTGAAAGTGCTTGCCTCACATCTCCAGTTAACTGTCTCAAACATGTCCAAAGTAGAGGAGGCTCAGACCATAAAAACCCACCTGTTCCCTGTAGAATGCGGGGAGGGTGGCGGAGCAGTTGGTTAATTCCCGAGTAAACCTAGCCAACTTGATGATCCATTACCACCTGGTTTTACCGTTCATAAAGTATTCGAACTAGAACTAGCCAGCATAAAGACCGAACAAGCCAGAGCAACGACCGAACAATATCAATGTCAATATCGTATAGCTCAACTAAATGTCAATACAAATGCTCCCTTAATTGCTCCCCCTCTGGGATTGACTATGACCAGTGTCATTCCACCTTTCACTGAGGACAATGTGCAGGATTTTTGTTTTGTTTGAGGAAGTTGCTGGAGGTGGACAAGAGATCAATGGCCTATTATGTTACAAACCGTTTTGACAGGGCAGGCTCGAGCCATGTATTTGTCAGAAGTAGCAGAGGTTAGGCAGGATTATGACCATCTCAAAGAAGCTATCCTAAAAACCTGTCAATTACAGCCTGAGGCTTACAGGCAATCTTTCCGTAAAAAACAGAAGAAACCCATAAGGTATTTGCCAGGACCATGACTAGAGTAAGAAGTCACAAGCTACAACGATCTGAAGGAGTTGGTCCTGTTAGAAAATTTCCTATGGAAAATTGATTCTTCTGTAGCCTATCATTTGAGGGGGAAAAAGGTAGATTGTCTTGCCGCCGCCTCTGACATGGCCGACACATACGTGCTCAACAACAAATTTTGTGGAAAGAAGCCCTACGATAATTCTAGTTTCTAATTCTAAGTATCCCAATCACAAATCTGACAGACCCAGTCACAAGCCTGTAACGTCTTCCCCAGCTAGCCAAAATAGAATTGTTCCCCCAGCTACAAATGTGACTCAGGGCAATAGTAACAGAGGTGGGGCCCAAAGTAATAGTAATGCTCAAAGAGGGAACGTTCCCATATCCCCTAAAGTATGTACTTTTTGTGGCAAGAGAGGCCACCTAGCTTATCAGTGCTAGGCCAAGGAGAGAACCGAGAGATCGGGGCAGACAGTTGCCGCCGTATCTCAAACTCCATATGTGCCTTTAATGCAGCACTCCCGACAGAAGGAGTACCTAGCACCAAAAGTTCCTTTAATGCAGGACTCCCGACAAAAGGAGTACCTAGCACCAAAAGTTCCTTTAATACAGGACTCCCGACAGAAGGAGTACCTAGCAGCTAACGTAAACCATCTAGACAGGGATGTAGTAGCATGCGTGGTGCAACCCACTAGGGTTAAGCCAATAATAATTTCTCCATCAGTGCAGGACAGTTACCGTCCCTTTATTTCATCTGGCAATGTGAGATTAAATGATTGTATGCATGAGGTAAAAATTCTGAGAGATAAAGGTTCTACTAGCACCCTCATGGTGAATCCTTACACTGAGTGCCCACCTGGTGAACCAGTTATAATGAGAGGTGCTGGAGGCCAATTTTATGCATACTTGGTAAAAGGCGAAATTGAATGTGAGTTACTACAGGGTGAGGCCACCATAGCTCTGTGTAGGTCCCAAGATATCCCTGTGCCCGAGGTAACACTCCTTTTGGGGAATGATGTAGGAGGTGAGAAGGTCCGACCAGACCCCATTTTGTCACTTTCCCCTGTTAACGAGCCACTAACCGGTGAGCTCGAAAAGGAGATGCCAACAGTTTTCCCTGTGTGTGCTGTCACACGTTCAATGTCTCAAGTAGCAGTTCCCTCAGACAGAAATGTACCGAATGTAAGAGTTAATGAAAGGGATGATGAGGGTGTGAATGACGCTCCAACTGTGCCTGATGATGTGACTGAGGTGGATTTATCTGACACCTTTATGGCTCATCTTGACCCTATCGATGACCATGAAACTCCTCCAAATTGTGCTAGTGGCCTGGTAGAGCTACTGAGATATGATAGAGAATGCAAGGAGTTCGCTGCCAGGGCCGTGAGGGAAGAGGAATGCGAGAAGGAGGGTGGTGAATGTTTCTACCTCAAAGGAGGAGTATTGTGGCGTAGATGGAGACAGCCACACAGACCAATCGATAACGGGGCCTGGGACGTCCAAGTAGTTGTCCCCAAACCTTGTCGTAGAGATATCTTGGAAATGGCACATTGTATACCATTGGCAGGACACCTAGGTGTGAGAAAAACTGTAGACAGAATCAGAGCCCACTTTCACTGGCCAGGAATGCGTGCAGAAGTTTTGTAGAGTGTGTCACACCTGCCAGATGACAGGAAAACCCAATCAGAAGGTGCCTGTACATCCTCTGGTGCCCTTGCCCGTCTTCGAGAATCCTTTTACTCGGGTGGTAGTGGACATTGTAGGCCCATTGCCTAAGACTTCCCAAGGTAACAATTATTTATTAACTACTATGGACATGGCAACTCGCTACCCAGAGGCTATACCCTTAAGGACTACCTCTGCTCCAACTGTCATCAAGGACCTGCTCAAATTCTTCACCAGAATGAGTTTCCCCCATGAGGTGCAAAGTGATCAAGGAACTAATTTTACCTCTAACATTTTTCAGCAGTCCCTGAAGGAGTTGGGTATCGAGCATGTTAAGTCGAGCACCTACCACCCAGAGAGTCGAGGGGTTCTCGAACGGTTTCATCAAACTTTGAACGCCATGTTGCGTAAATATTGTACAGAGACCGGAGTTGAGTGGGATAAGGGGGTACCTTTTCTTTTGTTTGCTACTCCAGAGGTTCCAACTGAATCCCTGGGGTTTTCCCCTAATGAGCTAGTTTTCGGTCACCAGGTAAGAGGTCCTCTGCAACTATTGCAGGATAGCCTAGTTGGCCAGGAGGGGAACCAAAACCTCTTCAAGTATGTTTTAGATTTCAAAAACCCGGCTGAGATCCTCATGCGAGTTTGCAGCTCAAAAATTGACAGTGGCTAAAAGCTCCATGAAGAACTGGTATGACAGAAAAGCCTGTGAGAGGGAGTTTCAGCCCGGTGATGAGGTTTTGGTCCTGCTCCCCCTTTTTGGCCAACCTTTATCTGCCAAGTTCAGGGGCCCATATAAGATCATTCAGAGGGTCAGAATTACCGATTATTTAGTAACTACCCCAGACAGGAGAAAGCCCACGCAAGTATTCCATATAAATATGTTGAAACCCTACCATAGGTCCCCTGATTCCTCTCTTCCAGATTCTCCCACTGGCAGTGAATGTCAGGACCTGTGGACAGCCTGGTGCGGACGAAGTCTTCAGTTCTCTTACTGACCCGCAACAGACTGTTCCAGAGCCTGAAGGTATCCACGCAGACTTTGACTTGTCATGTAGCCTATCCAACTTTAAGTATAACTCATAGCTTGGGGGGAATTACCATCTAAACTATGTCATCTTCCCTCTGATCAAGCGAACCAACTAATCTCTGTTTTATCTCAGTCTCCCAGTGTGTTCCGTGATACTCCAGGGCTCACTTCTTTGGCCGTGCACGACATCGACGTAGGGGATGCAACACCCATTAAACTATCCCCCTACCGTGTCTCACCACAACGCAGGAGTATACTGCAGGTCGAGCTTGACTTCATGTTGTCAAACGAGCTGATCACTAGGGCCTTAAGCCAGTGGAGTAGTCCGGTCATACTTGTGCCAAAGCCAGACGGGAGCCATAGGTTATGTATGAACTATAGGCAAGTTAATGCTGTCACAAAGAACGATACCTACCCACTGCCATGGATCGACGACTGCATTGACCAGATTGGTACAGCCACCTATATCAGCAAAATTGACTTAATGAAGGGATATTGGCAAGTAGCTCTCACCCCTAGAGCGAGGGAAATATCATGCTTTGTAGTCAATAATCAAGCCTTCTGCTGTAACGTAATGCCCTACGGCTTGAAAAACGCTCCAGCTACATTCCAGCGCCTTATGAATTTGGTGACTGAAGGGGTACCTGGATGCGTTGTCTACATCGATGATATTCATAGCTTTTCACAGTCATGGGAGGAGCATCTTTACCAACTTAGATTGCTGTTCTTAAATCTTGCTGATGCCAATCTGGTGGTATATCTTAATAAATGCACCTTTATAAAGAGTACGGTCCAGTATCTAGGATATACGGTAGGTCAGGGGCTGGTTGCACCTCCTCAAGCAAAGGTATAGTCTATTCTAGAATTCCCAACTCCTAGCGCTAAGAAACATATCCAAAGGTACCTAGGAATGATTGGTTATTATAGGCGTTTCATCTTAAAACTTTTCTAGGTTAACAGCTCCCCTGACAGATTTACGTAAGGATGTGAAGTTTGAATGGTCCTCCGAATGTGAGGAGGCCTTTAATGTTACCAAATATATTTTATCAAATTATCCTGTACTCCGAGCTCCTGATTTTAACAGATCTTTTTCCCTAGCAGTGGATGCGAGCAATACCGGGGTTGGTGCAGTATTGCATCCTGTGTGCTATTTTAGTAAAAATTTAAATTCTGCTCAACGTAACTATTCAGTCATTGAGAAGGAGTTGTTAGCATTAATTTTATCCCTTCAATACTTTTCTGTCTATGTGCAATCTGCCTCTGGTGCCATCACTGTGTATACTGACCATCACTCCTTAACATTTTTGCATAAGTTCCAAAATAAAAACCAAGGACTTACCAGGTGGAGTTTGTTGCTGCAGGAATACTCCCTGGATGTTAAACATATTAAGGGGGTCCAGAACGTGCTAGACGATTGCCTATCACGTATCTATTTAAGATTGCATTTACCAGGTTGGCCTCCTACAGCAGTAAGATTAACTTAACGAGAGGATTTTGGCAATTAGCTCTCCCTTGTAGCGAGGTAAATATCATGCTTTAGTAGTGCGCTTTCAAGCCTTCAGCTGTGAGATAATGCCTTGCAGTTCAATTAACGCTCCAGCTACGTTCCGGCTATGTTCTGATGTGGTACCTGGAGACGTTGCCTACTTTGGGTGATATCCTTATTATATCTTCATTATAATCTTGCTGTTGCCAATCTGGTGGTGAATCTAATTATGTATATTATGTACTATACTCCTTAAACTCTTTTCTAGGGGGGAGGTCTGACATACGGAGCCATGTATGTGTTTATTTAAGAGTTAGAATTAAGAGTTGAAGGAGTGCCGAATTACCCAGGCGGCGAAGCAGACCAGCGAGTGGAAACCAGTTCGCCTGCGTACCAGCAAACAAGCCTTCACAACTGTGTGCGTCATATGGGACCCTGCAAACTACTTCGATGACCCGACGCTATGACGATAATCAACGTCATTGGACCACGCATCTGCTACGTAACTAGAGGAGCTGTGATTGGGGCGTGCACCATCCCCCCCACCTCCTGATTCGTTCATACACCATCATTGCATAGTATATAAGACCCGAGTAGTGGGCATTCAAATCAGTCACATTTGGAGTTAGGAAGGTGAACTTGCAGCTGGAGGAAGACGGAGTGAAGTATTATAATGGGATTGTGACTGTCAGTCAGATTATATAAGTGTGTGTTAAGTGTGTTCGGTGTAAACACTTACAGTATGTTGGTTAGTGAGATATGTGATTGGGAATTAACGTTAACGCTACTATTATGTACTTAACTATTTTAGTTGACTGACTTGTGGACTAAAGCAACTCTTTAAGTAATTGGGTTATGATAAAAGTAATACTATTGTTTTATATTAATACTTAAGAGTCCTTTCATTTTCTTTTAATTAAGCTTACATTGCTGGTAAGGACAAGTACGGCGATACTATTGTCTCATATTAGTAATATCGCCTTAGACTAACAGGGCTGTTTTAACACTAGATTAGCGGGCTAGCGGTTTATTTATATGTACCGCCCAGCGGGGTGTTTTTAGCCAAAATAGGGCTGTTTACGTGATCATTTTCATGCCTAAATAAGACTCGGAGCATAAAACTAGTATCAATCCCTGAAAGGGCATAAACAGAGCTTTCCAATGACACCATAACGATCCTTTTATGATGGCTAGTTTTCTTGCAACAACCGCGCAACGCGAGTGCAAAAAGCATGTAATTCGGCACTTTCCCCATACAATTCCGTATATAGCGAGTGAGAGAGGGAGGAAGGAGGTGGGATTCGTGTCAGTAGGTTCACCGCGGTGGTCTGGAGCAGTCATACGCTCGCTACTCTCCTGCCACCACTTGTCTCTCTCTCTCAGCAACATTACGTGCTGAAATTGCCACACGACCTATGTCGAGCGCCGCCAGATAGTCCAGATTTATTATACTCGACTTATGTTGCGCGCAGCTAGTTATGGGTTAATGTTACTTCTAGTGATTTCCTAAGCTGAAGAAAATTATTTTAGATTAAAAATATTATTTTTGCTTTTCATATTATTTGAGTGAGACCTGAATCGAATCTATGCATCGATCCTGTATCTTAATTTACTCATAATCAAACCTCAATGTTACGTGGTTAAGAAATATATATTTAATAATTAGATAAATGTATCTAACTTTTTATGTGACTGATATTAATCCTGATAATAATAATATAATATAATTAACGTAAGACAAGAACCAAGAATAATAACTACATTAAATATAAATAAAAGGACATGATATAAGAAAACTATCTATTCATTTCAAAAAGGGTAAGAGACAAATATTCTTACCTTAATATTTATCTTTCAAGACTTGGTATATAATTAATAGTCCTTCTTTAGATATAACTTATTCGGTTCATAACAATTCTTTATAAATACTACATGACTTTAATTAGTTTCAGTATTTTTTCCTAATTAAAGAGTATCAGTCAATAAAGGATACCAAGTCCTAAGATCCAAAAGGAAAGGAAGCAACAACAGGAAATAATTGTATTAGATTTTACTTTCGTTTTGCCTTCAGCTGACTGATACCTTAATATATATCTCTGTGCTATCTAGTTGCATCAAGTTAACCACTTGAGGATCAATATACGTAACACTACCTATCTAAAGTATGCAGGCAGGAGTAATAGTTAAGCCTAATTTTCAGTGGTATAAGTATGTATCTGTTTTTCTGAATTTGCCTTCTCATATTTACCTTCCACCATCCGTTCACCTTCGTCCTCACACTTCAGGGTGAAGAGGGTGCTCGAGAACGGTTGGTGATTGGGTCTAGGTAGGTGGGTGGGTAAGTAAACACCTGGGTTTGGTTTCCCATAATATATATTTACTTGTTGGTGTATGTATAATTGTGTTTAATGTTTTATGTGTTATGGTTCTGCATGTATTTATATATGTATGTATGTACTCAATGCATACATGCATTATTTACAGTACGTATTTGGTAATTTAAGTGCATGTTTATGTGCTCACACATTTGTGTTTCAGCTTTAGATATGTTTAACGCAATATATATAAGGTTTCGATGAAGTCCCGAATGGAAGATGACTACGGTTTAGTAAGAAACAAGTGGAATCGCTGTCTATATAAGTCAGTCATACTTCACTACTTGTTTATTTTACTTTAACAATGTTGTTGTTGTTGTTGTTCCCCAAGCTGCCTGGCCGAACAGCCCCAAGGCCCCGAGCAAGGCCAAGGCCATAATCGAGCGCCGCCACAGAACCCTCCCCACCGACCACAATAAAGCCTGGGTGACCGAAGCCACTCCATGGCGGGGAGCTGAGGAGGGTGCAGAAATGCCCGGGAAACCAAAGCCCCACCCAGGGCCCTGTGTCCCTCAGCAATTATGAAGAGAAAGTTGAGGGGCAAGGGAAAAATGTGACGCTTTGGCTTCCAATCTTGGTAGATTGGGAGGTCAATCCACGTTAGAGACGCCGTCACTTGAGATCTAGAAAATATATAAGTAAAAGGAACAGTCAGAGTAAGCTATGGGTATGGCAGAGATTGCTCAGTTCTCACTCTGATAGACCAGCCCATCACCACATGACTAGAACCCAATCCTCTCAGCATCAGCTAGGAAAGGCCCTAGAAAGCCGCCTTTGGCGGGGGGATAGCTCCCCTATTTCAACCCTTTTCGGGGTTGGGCACCCGCCCACAATCAATGTTAAGTCAATCACCAAACTTTGTTTACACAAAGTACATACAGAACAAAGATGCAGAGGGGCGATATGACTTTTGACCATTATTCTATAAATGGCAACACTTGTCTTGATACTCCTACATATACAGTATGCTGCTCTGGACTACTGCAATATTATATTTAGTTAATAATTTCCTACAAGTATATAGATAATTTAAGTACTATAACATAGACTAGGTCAGGTTAGATTACCCAATATCAGTGTTATCGAATGTACAGTTTCACACACATGCCTGTCTTATTTTCATCAATATATTCCTCACTTCTTCTGAGAAAAACAAACCAACAAATATTGCTTAGGGTTATTCAAAACTTTAGCGACAAAATTACAGGGTGAAGTCCTGACATGATATTAAACATATTTCCATATGGATTTTTCCCAAAAATAAAAGTTTAATTACAGACATGAAAGCAATCCATTACCGTGAGCGAACGATCGAACACTTCAAAATCAACCCCGAACCCCCCACATCACCCCCTATTCTCTCTCGGGTAGGTGAGGGAAGTTATTACAACGTATGAAGCAATGAACCCTTACCGATCCCGGTATTCAAACAGATCCGTAGGCATTGAATCGATCCCAAGGCTTAGTGTTTCAGATAAGATAGTAGTAACGTATACGCCCTGGCATCTAAAAATAAAATAAAATATTATGAGTGACTGTACGTATTCTTTTCTTCATTTACAAGGATAACCCTCATTTTACTGTAATGCTCTGTAACAACTGTTATTATACGTACAGTTAACGGCATACTGTACAATGCCGTGTAATAAAAGTATCGGATTTTCTGTTATGGTTGCATGTGACACTAATTTAATACACTGATACTGTACACCCTGTAATAGAAATTAATACAAACTATTACTGGTTACTACTCTCTTAGCCTATCTGACATTACATGATACACGAAGCCTTGGGATCGATTCAAAGCCTACGGATCTGTTTGAATCCCAGGATCGGTAAGGGTTCATTGCTTCATACGTTGTAATAACTTCCCTCACCTACCCGAGAGAGAATAGGGGGTGATGTGGGGGGTTCGGGGTTGATTTTGAAGTGTTCGATCGTTCGCCCACGGTAATGGATTGCTTTCATGTCTGTAATTAAACTTTTATTTTTGGGAAAAATCCATATGGAAATATGTTTAATATCATGTCAGGACTTCACCCTGTAATTTTGTCGCTAAAGTTTTGAATAACCCTATATCCGAACAACATTGGTTTGTAGTCCAAGTATACTTTAAGAACATGTGTTGCATGTTATATAAGAGCGATATATTAAAATGATTGTACAACTATTGTACTCATCCTATTTCAATACATCAATCTTGATGGACATAGTTGTTATAACATGATATAATGGAGGTTGTTGACTCTCAACAATGTTTGAATATTTAGTGTTCTGTCAAGAACGTTATCATTTTGGTGGCATTTATTATCGTGGCAATATGTTCAGATTTGCTAATAACCTGTAACTATCTATATACATTCTAGTTGGAAGTCTGACACCATTCTCAGCTACCAAATTACCTGTGAATATTCTTGTTATGATAAATGCTGCCTTAATGTGTAAACGTAATATATGTCTGCATATAAATTACACGGTTTAATACCAAGACTGTCGCCGACATATTTAGTGAAGGCATAGGACATCTACATTTAGCTTCACTGGACAAAGAGCTTCATCTCGCTTATGAATATAATGCATAATAATAGAACCCTTGTTTTTGTCACCCCTCCGTAACATCTCCACAATTTTGATATTACCGATACAAACACACGCGGGAAAACACCCAGCTCTATTTCCATTTCAAAAATATGGTGCTTGTATTTGCTATTGGAGTACCATCGTAGGTTGCTGAGGAGACCATTGAGGGGAAATAAAGCATTTGGTGGTGTTGGTGAGTTATATAGTTTTGGTGGTGTGGTGTTGGCGTTGCTTGCAATGTTGATCTTTGGTAAAATTATATACTTTGGTGGTATTGGTGCTGTAGCTACTCTGTCGTGGTGTTGGGTTTTGTAACTCTCTCTTTCCCTCTTTCCATATATATATAATATATACACACACATGATATTATAAGTCCACATTGAATACACTTTGTTATTCCCTAACGCTCGTCGCCATACCTATCATCTCTGCACCAATCTATTTCCCTCCCTTGAGTGTTGAATGGAGGAAGCCTTCTATACCGGGGGAATCAACCGGTTCGTCGTTCCGGCTGCTTCGCGTCTGGGGCCGGAACTGTAACAAGATAATGGACTCTTATCTAAACTCGGACAATTCAGACAGACTAATCCCTTGTCAGGGACGTCTGCGTTACGTCCGGATTATGTTGTATTCCCAATAGCTTGGTTGTATCTAGATTATTTGTTTATTTTAGTTTAATATATGTTTTAATAATTATAATTGTTATTTACATAAATATTTTATTTGCTATTAGTAATGTTTTATTATAATTACACTATCCGCCAGTTACTGTATTGTAAATATAATTACATTAGTGTTTTGTTTCTGTGTGGAAGGTAGATGTATTCTGAACCCAGATTTAAGTACAGTGATAATGATTTCCAGATGGGTTTGTCCTACTCTAACCTCATTACTGAATGCTAAAAAAACCAAGGTCGGGACCCGTTTTAATTAACTAATTGTTGTTGAATCATTGCAAAACCCTGGGTGTGTGGCTGTACGGTGTTAATGGATAAACTATAATTCCTACAACACACTAAGGCCTTTACCCTTTGTTAGTGGGTGGGCACGACATTTGAGGGTGACTGTACGAAGTGTCACTCTGTACAGGGCAGTACCGATCACTGAAGAGATCCGGGATACAGGTAACTTGGTACAGGTGTCTCCCAATAGCCGGGAAAAATTATAAAGGAGCCATAGTATTGAAACAAGTAATGAATGCTCATTTAAGATTCATATACAGGGTGTATAGGGTGTATTCTGCCAGACCTCATCTGCTAATTAGTAAATACAATAACGAAGAAGATTATCTAAGGACAAAATGCAAAATAATATACCATTAATGATTTAAACCGCATAGAGTAAAATAATTAGTGACACCCAGGTATGAGCTATAGTCCGAACACGGGCTAGTGTCCCCCTCCCCCCCAAATAGCCTACCTCTTGCCTCCCATCCCAGTTCGAGTTTTTCTTCGAAGCTTTGGAGTCATAACGAATCTTCTCATGTGTTTAATCATCTGCTCGGCCATGGTGCTATCTTCTTCTGTCATAGTGATTTGATTTACCTTATAATATCACATAAATATGGATTGTCGTTATTTAGGTGTGTCTCTGCCTTTGTTATTTTATACTCGTTAAGTCCAAGTGACGTAAATTGTTTGTTTTGGGTACCATTAGATGATTTTAAATATTCATTAGTGAAGACCGTATACTTGTATGTCTACAGCTACGTAAAATCGTCAAACTTTAACCATAAAACTGATAGACATATTTCGTTAGTACTCTGTGATATTAGTAACGTAATGAGGTATTTGTATTGAAACAGTAAATTGCGCAGGATTTTTTTTTTCCCATTCAAACAGTTTCACGAACGATTAAATTACCTATAGCAGTGTTCGACTGTTCGGATACCGGGCCCAGACTTGAGATTCATTATTTTACCCCTTGGTCATCGTTACAAATGGTGCATATCATTTTACGCTACTTGGATTATAATACTTAGCAGTTTTCTTCTAATTGCAAAATATCATTACCAATTTTATGTTACTTTGATTTTGTAATTATTCATATGTGATTAGGTCATTAGATATCTCCTCTTTACCTTTTTTACTTGGTAATCATTCATATTATGTTTTGTGCTGAGCTCAGAACCCTGTTTTGCTACATTTCTAAATAACCATTTATCTCCGTTACAATATATTTTTGGTAAAAATAGAATAGAAATTTGTGTATTATATATTTGTTATCAATGTGGTCGTCATACTCTGGCAGTGTTGTTTTAAAACACCCTGTATATGACATTTGTGAATAGAAGTGAATATTCTCTTACTTTAGTATTTGTAAGTTTCCAGTTAATATACCCCATGAGCAGACCCCATTTAATCTCAAAACTATGATTAAAACTAATGTAAGGTACACAAGTGTTGTTACATTAAGTATAGTGTTATAAATGTTTTATGTTGTACTTTGTTGATTGGTCGATGTTTTCGTAGATTATCTTGAAGACTCTGCTTCTTATTTTTGTATTAGGTAATGCGGCGCCACCACCCTTACTCGATATAGGTAGAGGAAGACTTCTTATCAGAGATTGTGTATAGGAGATAGGAGTCTTCATATGCATTCTATTAATAAAAAGGTGCCTCTAAACGTTACCCTTTTTCGATTTTTTTCCAGCGCCATCTATTGCAGGGTTCCAGAACTACTCAACGTGAATAAATCTACGGATGTACCCTCCATTCTGGTTTAATTATATGTATCGCCACAGTACCGGTACACTACTTCTCTCTCTCTCTCCTCATGTATATATATATAATATATATATAATATAATTATGTATTATTTATATTTGACCAAAGTTTGAGTGTGGCTGTGTACTTCCAAGTTAGTAACTTATATTACAATGTAAATACTTGTCTTCAATTGAGATTAGTTTTGCATATAGGCTACATTCATTGTTAATAAATTTACAGTCAATATCAAATAATCATAAACAACCTTCATGATCCATTGTAAACCATATCCTTATTCTCAAGGTCAACCACAGCCTCCTTACATCATCACGGAGGCTTGGTAACCTGTGTGATTAACCCCTTCTATACCGACATGTCTTTTGATTTTATTCTGGCTCCTACTAATCGATTGTATTCACTTTAGGAAGGATCTTTAACAATTATAAGGCTTCGAACTATCTCAATCAACCCTTTTAACTACCACAGATCCTTTCTAAGCTGTATAAAATCGTCTACATATTGCTAGAATAAAATATAACCTACGACGACGGTACAGAAGGGGTTAATGGAGTATTGTTCACATTTCAGTGTAGGCAATACTTTGGAGTGCTTTTGCATATCAGTGTACTCTTAAATCATTGTATTCATAATGACCATGGCTGATATGGTGATAGCAAACAAGTTACATGAGTTTCTATAGACTCTACACGAGACACGTGTACACCATTGCAGCAAGGGAGAGGAACTGTCAATAAACAGACGACAGAAGTATTTTCCCGCGATAGGGAGGGGCTAAGCGCTACCGCCATCTATTGAAGGGTTCCAGCCAAATCTGTAAATAATGGCCAACTACTATTAACACGGCTGATTTTCCAAGACACCCCTCTTAGGTATTCTTACTCTATGCTTCTTATCCAGCCAATAATTTATTCAGGAACAAGCTTCAAATACAGGAATACTCTTATTGATGCAGAAACAGTGATGAATATTTAATATTAACAGGGAGTATTCCCCATATAGGGAGAAATATCTCCACACGTCTTATCGACTATAAGCCCTCTCTCTAAGTCTCATAAAACCTCTCTCACACCTTACTCTACCCCTCTCCTACACTCCCTGAGAGGTAATGGAAATTACCAGTGAACAGTAGTGTAACACGTGAACAAGTCCTGGAGAACTCGAGAGTGCTTCAGTAGGGTGTTGCATATATCGGACACAGGAATACCAATTACCTGAAAGTAAATTACCTTAAACCTATATGAGAGTTGTATTAATAATTCCTATATTAATTACCAAACATAACATGTTATACGCCCCCACTTAAAGTACTTGCTATTCCACAGCAAGGTAATATCTTAAAACTATATGATAGTTGTATTAATAATTCCTATTTTAATTACCAAACATAAAATGTAATACTAATGCAATCCAAACAACTATTTTAATTGGTATTTATGTATTAATGTTTCATTAGATTTGGAAATTGTATACAATGTTATTCATGGATTACCTGCTACTCAAAATAGATTATCATAAATTCATCTCCGAACATTACAATTATTTAATTTAAATTGAATCCACAAATGTCCTACCCATATCACTTACAGAACGATGGCCACCTCTGACATTCTATTATGGTTATCGTTTGACAATATTAGGGAGACTCCTTTCGGATTCACCTCTCCAGTTTCCCTGATTCTGGCCTTCTCCAATACCCTATACGCCACCACCAGTTAGCGATCTTAACCCCTTCTGTGCCAGTGACATATTTTATTCTAGCTATATTTATACGATTTTGTGCAGTTTCAGAAAGATCTTTCTTATCGAAATGAGTATATACTGTATATATAAGTGATACAAGGCAGTACTTCTTTGATTTCCTATTGAAAGATTTTTGCTTCCGTGGCCGGGAACCCTCAGAGAGTGTCGAGCGCATTACTGAGGTAATCCTTTCGGGCATGGAATCATACATCCCATTCTCTTTCTCTCAGAATCACTCACAAAAATCTTGGTTTACTCACGCTTGTTCTACTGCTGTTCACAATAAGGAGGAAGCATTCAAACGGTACCATCGCCTTCAAACTCAAGAATCCCGAATTTGATATGCATCTGCCCGGAATCAAGCCAAATCTGTTCTTCGACTCTCCAAAAACTCTTATCAATAACAAATACTCTGAACTTACCAACTTTAGCTTTCCCAAGCTTTTTGGCATCTAGCCATAAAACTCTCCAACAATTTAACTTCATCTTTTCCTCCCCTCTTCCACTCTGACGGTACCACCGTCACGTGACCTCTTCTTCTGACAAAGCTGAACTCATAGCTCAAACTTTCACTAAAATCTCCACCTTGGATGATTCCTGTGCTGTTCCTCCCTCTCTACCCCCCTCTCACTTACTTATCACTAATATCATAATCTCTTCTAAAGATGTACTCTCGGGCCTCTCTGGACTTAATACTAAGAAGGCATACGGACCGGATGGTGTTCCTCCTGTTGTACTAAAAAACTGTTCTTCCGTGATGACTCCCTGCCTAGGCAAACTTTTTCGGCTCTTGTCTATCGGCTAATGTCTTTCCTTCATGCTGGAAGTTTGCTCTTATTCAACCTGTCCCAAAGAAGGGTGACCGCTCCCAGCCCTCCAATTATCGCCCAATTGCTCTAATTTCTTGCGTCTCTAAAGTTTTTGAAACTATTCTTGCCTCAAACATTTTTAAGCATTTATCTTCCCATAATCTACTCTCAGAACGCCAGTACGGTTTCCTTAATACTCAAGCCGCGGTGACCGTCATATGACGGGCGAGAGATAAATGGCCTATCCTCCAGTACCCGTCGTATGACGGGTGGCATTCTGAGCACATTAGGGGCTCTCAGAGAGAGTCTGCGCATTGGGAGGATGATAGGCGGGATCTGACCCCTCGACACCACCACTGGGCCTTGTCTGGAACCACCGCCGCCACCCTACACACAACCATCCTCGCGAGACAAGGAAAAAACAGGAAATTACCTTATTTAGGGTATTTTCACCTCCGGTTGCGCGATCGCTACAGGATAACCCGTGGTCGTACAACGATGATTGAGGTGTCATTGGAAAGCGCTATTATCGCCCTTTCACATATACATAATTGTATTACACTCTGGCTCTTGTTTATGAATCAGAAAGAGCATGGAATGAAGCTCGTTTTCGGTACATATACCCGCCTGGCAGCTAGGTCATGTCAACAAACGGCCCCGTCCTTGAGGGGTTAAGGGCCGCTCTACTGGTGATCTTCTTGCCAACTTACCAACTCTTGGTCATTCTCCTTTCGGGACTTCGGTGAAACTTTTTCTATTGCTCTAGAGTCTAGACATATAGAAAGCCTTCGATAGAGTCTGGCACAAATATTTAATTTCCAAACTACCCTCCTTCGGTTTCTATCCCTCTATCAGTGCCTTTATCTCTAATTTCCTTTCAGACCACTCCATAGCTGCAGTTGTGGACAGCCATCATTCACTTCCTCAACCTATCATCTCTGGTGTGCTTCAAGGTTCTGTCCTGTCTTCAATTATCTTTCTAATATTTATCAATGATCTTTTCAACTGTACCTCTAGTTCTATCCACTCATATGCTGATGACTCTACCTTACACTATTCAACTAGTTTTCCCCATCAATCCAGCATGCAAGCACTTCTAATCAAACGTGGCTAGACCATAGAATGTCTATCTTCTGATCTTTCAATTATTTATGATTGGGCAAAAAAAAAAATTGTACGACAATTAGAGGTGAATCAGAGCAAATGCTGCGACATGTGATGGTGACAATTGCGATGCCAGTGATTGTGATTGTTGTACAAAGTGGTGCGATAACACAGCGAATGTTGTGCGAATTTGGCGAATGCCAAACGAATGTCCAACATAAGTTTTCTTGTGAATCCCGCGTGCGACCTCAGCCAATTTGGTAATTAGGGTGGCAGGTAGAGTATGGTATAAATAGGCTGTGCCAAACTCAGTTCGCCAACAGTATTCCTCATAACCTCGGACGCACCACACAACCAACCACCAGCGCCATGGATCTACTCTATACAACCTCCAATATTCGTCTCTAGTTGGTTCTGTCGTTGGAGCGAGAATGTTTAGATATAGAGTACCTGGCGGCACTCATAAAAAGGAGATTAGAAAGGAAGATCAAGAAAAAAACAAAAAGGAGGAGGTGGTGGATTCGACCTTGGCTTATGTGATGAGAGGATCACGGGATTTATCATCAGTTGATGGTGGAGTTGGCAGAGGAGGATTGTGCCTGATACTGGCAGTTACAAGGACCGTGTATTATTGACGGTTTGAAGCCGTTGCTGGGATTTGGGAGTGATTTATCTACTGACGGCTGGCAGGCAGCCGTCGCTGGGATTGTACGGGTTAAAGAGCAATCAAATTGTTATTAACCCCCTTCTCTACCGGCGACATCCAATTAGTTATATTCTAGCTATATTGAGACGATTTTTTGTAGTTAACCCATAATTAGCGGCGAGCAACATAAGTCGAGTTAAATAAAGCTGGACTATGTGGCGGCGCTCGACATAACTCGAGTGGCAATTTCAGCACGTAATGTGGCTGAGAGAGAGAGACAAGTGGTGGCAGGAGACTAGCGAGCGTATGACTGCTCCAGACCACCGCGGCGAACCTACTGACACAAATCTCAGCTCCCTCCTCCCTCTCTCATGTACTGAAAGTACCGAATTACCTGCTTTTTGCACTCGCGTTGCACGGTTATTGCAAGAAAACTATCCATCATACAAGGATCGTTATGGTGTCATTCGAAAGCTCTGTTTATGCCCTTTCAGGGATAGGTACTTGTTTTACGTTCTGGGTCTTATTTAGGCATGAAAATGATCACGTAAACAGCCCTATTTTGGCTAAAAACACCCCGCTGTGCGGTACACATAAATAAACCGCATAGGCCGCTCGTAAGGTGTTAAAGGAAGATCTATGCTAGTAAAAAGGGTTAAACAAGATAGTTCGAAGACTTAATTGCTGGAGACCCTTTGTAAACTGAATGAAATAGTCTAATAGTAACCAGCATAGGTAAATGTACGTCATCGATACTGAAAGGGTTGATAATAAAACCCCAGACCTACCTGCTACCATGGTAAAAGGACGGGAGTAACATTTGGTGGTTTATTGTTAAAGTTTTCCCATTGTTGGCGCTTGAGTTTGGAATCCAAAGCAACAAAAGAAGTTTCGCTGGAAGTATCTCTCATCTTTGCAACGGTGTTTTTTTGACAAGCAAATCAACAGCGACAAACTTATCTGTGTCGCGCTGAATGTTTATATCTTTTCAATCACAAGAGCCAAGACACATTTATTAGAACCATTTTCGTGTTCAGCTCACAGGTGTTATTGGTGACAGAAAAATTATATCTAATATCTAATAAACGTTGCATTGTAGTTATGATATGTTTTGTTCTGAAGTTAAGTATATTTTTGACTTGATCATCATATTTAATGGGTGATATGCTTAACCCCTTTTTCAGTACCGGCGATGTCCTTTTAACTTTATGCTGGCTATTATTAATTATTATGTTCTCTCCACTAACCAACTTTACTCCTAAACTCGATTAATGAAATTAACAAACACATATGGCAGTCCGGGGATTCGAACCTAGGTCCTAGGATGCTCACATCGAAAATCAACACACTTATGCATTGCACCACGAAGACAGTTAAAGAATACTGCACAAACCTACGATTTATTATGCCGTTTCGAATCCTGCATACCAATCTAAGCATGTACAATATCCCAACTGCACTATCGGAGGCTGTGCATAGATGAAAGGAAATAGTAATTAATGGAGCACTTAACCCTAGGGAAGGCCTCTCGATAAACTACTACTGAACCTGAATTAATTATTATGTTCTCTCTACTAACCAACTTTACTCCTAAACTCGATTAATGAAATTAACAAACACATGTGGCAGTCCGGGGATTCGAACCTAGGATGCTCACACCGAAAATCAACACACTTATGCATTGCACCACGAAGACAGTTTTATTCAGTTTAATAAGAGTCTCCAGCAATGATCAGGCTTCGAACTATATCACTTAACCATTTATACTACAATAGATGTTTCTTAAACTGCATCGAATCGTCTAAATATATAGATAATCAAATCGTCTAATAGTAGCCAGAATGAAGTTAAAAGGACGGCACCGGTACTGAATGAGTTAAGTGGTCCTACTAATGAGCTTGTATGACTAATATCCAGAGTTCAAATACAGATTTTTTAGAAAAGATATTATTGATATTGAGTTTGTCCTGACGTAAGGGAAGATTTGTATTTTGTGTTCTATGTGGATGAGGGAGACAAAAGACAAAACGGCCTGTGACGAGTGCCTCCCCCATAGTTGGAAGAGTGATAAGGCCAAAATCAAGGAATGTTTGAGCCAAAATGATTGGACACACTGAGTTTGAAGCAATTTAAGTCTTAGGATGAGGGCAAGCTGGATTCAGGGAGAGTTCCAGAGCTCAGCTGTTGAATAGAAGAAATATGGGGTGTATCGTTTCACTCTTGAGTTGGAGAGTTGCACAGAGTAGTGATTAGATTGTGTTGCAAATCGGGTACTACGTACCCTACGTAGAGGAGGT
Source organism: Paralithodes platypus (assembly GCA_032716605.1). Classification (NCBI taxonomy): domain Eukaryota; kingdom Metazoa; phylum Arthropoda; class Malacostraca; order Decapoda; family Lithodidae; genus Paralithodes; species Paralithodes platypus. The sequence continues at coordinate 21,326,448 of CM064512.1, forward strand.
GGTATACAATGAGATCGCTCTTAGGAACTCTGATTATTGCAGTAGCGATAGAATAGCGAGAGGAGAGAGATGCAACATTGTGGTGAAGAGAGATAAATTGCAGATTGTCGGCGATTATCATAGTAGCGATAGAATAGCGAGAGAGATGCAACATTGCGGCGGAGAGAGAGAGATTGCAGAGAGTTGGTGTGTGGTCGGGAGTTAATGATAGCTTCTGGGAGGCTGCCTTAGCAAGACTGGAGTTAATGATAGGAAAGGCTTTCCTTTTCACTTTGTCTAGAAGTCCAGTGTGAAAGGATCCTCACCACACATGTGAACAATACACAATACAAGGACGCACTGTGCCCCTGTACAGAGCAAGAAGTTGTGCAGGTGTAAAGAACCCCTTGAGGTGGTTGAGCACACCCAGCTTCTACGAGGCCGCCCTAGCAAGAGTGATACTATGGTCCTTCCAAGAGAGAGCAGAAGAAAAAGAGACATCGATAATACAGAGAGAAGATGGAGATTAATCTGTTTTGTATTTACTTGTATGTATATTTTGTAGTTGTACTTTCCGCCCAAGATCTCCATTAATAGCTTAAAAAATACCCCCAAGACCCCCTTTTTGATAAATGTGTACACTTTTCGGTATAACCATGTCCTGACCAAAGGCCGGTTCCTCCTAAATTATAGGTTCGCCAAGAGCTTGCCAATAAATACACATGAAACCTAAATGGCACAACAGATCTTAAAATCTGAAAACTAACGGGGATAAACATGAGGGAAAAAGAGGGACAGAGAAAACAACTATCTCTCCTTGATGTGCATCATACTTATCCGACGTCCACACTGGCATTGTGTTGTGGCCAGTAATCATACTCTGGTAAACATAACATCAATGATACCATTATCACTTACAAAACGATGGCGACCTTGGACATTCTATTATGGTCATTGTTTGACAATAGTATGTAGAATCCGGTCGGATTCACTTCTCGTTACCAAGATTCTGGCCTTCTCCAGTGCCCTATACGCAACCACCAGTTTAGTGATCTTAACCCTATCTGTACCATCGACGATTTTTCAATTTTATTCTAGCTATATTTAGACGATATTGTGCAGTTTGAGAAGGATCAATCTATACAGAAATAATTAAGGGAGATAGTTCGAAGCTTGTTAATTGCTGGAGGCCCCAGTTAAAGTTAATTACATCGTCTAGTAGTAGCCAGGATATAATGAAAAGGATCTCATCATCGGTAGTACAGGATTAACAAATTACGGTGTCACGCCTCTGGAACCTTTCTTCTCAAATACGCTCTTGTCTTCACCTTTGAAACCCATTTCACACCTAGTGAACACTTGTGCTGTCGCTTTTACCACGTTTCATTCCCTCCGCTCACAAAACCCATCTACTGTAGTCAGTTAAAAATATCAAGGTGGTTCTCTTCGACACCACAATACGTCAACACAGATCTGTCTTTCTCTTGTTCCTATGTGTATACAGGGGACAAAAGGCAAAGCTGCCTGTAACAAGTGTCTCCTCCAAAGGTTGAAAGAGTGACAGAGCCTAAAGCAAGGTATAATATAGGTAACTTAGGTGTATTGGAAATATGTCTGGTGTGCTTGTTAAGTGTAGTGAAATGAATAGGAGGAGGAAGTGTCTGTTACTCTCTATTGCGCTTAAATTTGCTCAGATCCACTTATGTAACCAAATCACGTTACTTTCTAAATCTTGCAATGACATTGTTCTCTGCTCAGTGTTTGGAATGCTCACCTTTTCTCATCGATACTTCTATGGCATGTCTAAGACTTATAAGCCAAGAACCACATTAGGCCTCTTAACCCCTTCTGGACCAGCGACGTCTGTTATATTTTGACGATGTTGTGCACGTTAAGAAGGATCTGTGGTAGTCTTAAAGTTTTAAGTGAGATAGATCCAAGCCTTTTAATTGATGTAGGCCCTTTTGAAACTGAAAACAAATCGTTTAATAAAAGACAGAATAAAACAAAACAGACGTCCCCAGTACATAAGGGGTAAATTTGTATGAGCCATCATGGCTCGCACTCATTTCCAAACCCTCTCCCTCCCATCTAAACCCATTCAGTACCGGTCACGTCCTTTTCATTATATTTTGGCAACCATTAGACGATTGTATTCAGCTTAGGAAAGACGTTTATCCAATAAAAAACTACAGACTATCTCGACTGATCCTTTTAACTACTCTGTAGTCTCCTAATCTTCGAGTTTAAGCCTATTTCGATCATCCCGTTCTACAGCCTATAACATTTTGTCTGTTTTATTCTGGTCAACAGCAATCTACTGTAATTACAATGACGTGAGAGAATTGCTAGTATTTAACTGCAAATACAAATATATAATACTAATAATGCTGCAACATAGCTCATTTCCATGGATGTTTTTACAACATAGTATCGTATTATTATAATGTTATTGTACAACTAAAGGTGTCACTATGTATTATTATAATGTTATTGTACAACTAAAGGTGTCACTATGTATTATTATAATGTTATTGTACAACTAAAGGTGTCACTATGTATTATTATAATGTTATTGTACAACTAAAGGTGTCACTATGTATTATTTACTCATCCTATTGAATATTGCTATGGATGTTCTAGGATTCTATTACAAATATATACTTCCCGTTAACCCATTGGAATTTGTGTAATTATTATAGTAAAACATGTAAATAATTTGTCAAAGGCAACATCATTATCGTGAACCCTGAGGCAAAAATATTGAATATTATCAAAGTGTTGAGCCGTAGAGAGCAGTGTGGGCCACCCATATTAAACATGTATTAATGACGTATTTTTCTTTTGAAGTTGAGGACTGAGGAAGGTTTGAGAGATGTCCCCACAGTCTGGGAGATATTGGTTTTCCATAATTGGCTTTGTACAATCAGGTTCAAAAGTCACGTTCTGCCGCCATAATGTCAGATCTCTATACGTCTCATTTAACCCGCAATATGTTTATTCCTTAGTAGCCAAGGTTCTGGCAAGTTAAAACAGATTAAGACATAACTTATTATCGGCTTTATATATTAGAGGAGAACCAGGTATCAAAGATGGATGGTAAAGACGGGTAACGTACAGAGGAGGAAGAGAGGGACAAAACTGGTCAGTAATAGTAAGTAACCATAGATCATTATATTTGTTGTACCTTCTTATAAATATTGTAAGGGAAAACACTGACGTTGATTATAATGTGTTCCACTTGAAAACGACAAAATAAAATAATTGTTTCGCAAAAGTCAAAATGTATGTAACAGGCTGTTCATGCTTATTGGGTCTTTTGTACTTGTTGTGCATACATATATAGCCTTTTAAGAAGCTTAAATACCAATATAGCTATAAAACAATACACCAAAGGAAACTCAAATGACATAGCAGATCCAAAATGATCCAGGATATTTGAATAGATATCAACCATTTCTATATTGTATTTGTAGAATGGTTGCCAAAAGTTTTGGTTAATGGAGATTCAACTCGCAGAACATTTTACTCAGTAGATCAGTGCCTAATAGAGCAACACTGTTATGATATGTTATGTTATAGTTTTAACCTGACAGCTGCAAGATTTTGATTTGAATAGGCTGCTGTGGCGCAAAGGAATGAGCGAAAATTCGACCATTGCAAAATATAAAATTTAATGTACATTGTGTTGGTATCCTACCTACGCATCCCACTCCGAATATATATTACACACAAATTATGTGGGTGTTTTATGGGCATGGTTGGGAGTTTCATGGTTGGTGAGAATAGGCACTCGCGCGCCGATGTTTTGCCCTTGCGCGCAGGACAGGAGGAAGGGGTACAATTATATAATATCACTTATAAAGCAATATTATTGCACCACAAGGCATATGTGAAGAATTAGGACCCGGAAATTGGGTGTAATGAAAGAATAAAGCATATCAATCCACAAGGTCAGTTATAAGCGAGATGGGAGGAAGGGAGGGTGGAATTTATTCTCCCTCCCTCCCCTTGCTTGCAAGGTTATGCTCATTCCAGGGCACTTCCACTCGCTCCCTATTACACATATCTTAATATATAGTATTCAGGATATATCTTGTGTTGAGGGATGTGCCCAGAGCTCTACTACCACATTCATGATAATAATTGGTGTGCGAGCATGAGGTGTAAGTGTATTATGATGTAGGGTATCGAACGTTGCCATATAAGCCTATTCCTGATCCAATTTTCAGCCACCTTGGCCTGTTGGTGCGTTTTTTCTACACATTTCAAAATATTGCTTCTCGCAGGCAAGTCGCACCTCCCTTACAGAACCTTCCCATGGTCATGTCTCAGCCCCCGGGTAAAGTTAACACTGATACACCAAGATTGCCCTGGTTTAGCTAATGCTGATTAAGATGCACTATAATTGCACCAGGCTATCCTGGTAGAGATGCCCCACCCCCATTCCTATACTCGCAGGGGATCCATGCAACTCAAACGAATGAGTGGCTGGGGGCAGACAATCATTCGCTTGGTTTGCATGGATCCATTGTGAGGATAGGAATGGGGGAGGGGCTTCTTGGGCCAGTTAAGCCTGAGGCCTTTAGTTGAACTGGTTTTATGGTTAAGGTGACATTATGTTAAGTAAAGCAACTGTTATTTGTGCAGAGTTAGATTCAGTCATTGATTAATACAAACATATTGATCAAAATGTGTCTTATTTTCTACTAAGATAAATTGATTATCTAATTGGAAAATTATAGTCCATATGAATGGAGGTTAACCCTTCTAGTATGCAAATATACCACATAATCGAAAGTGCACATCAGTTATAATATTTAGCATCGATATAATTACGATACCTAGTTAAAAAAACTTGTGTTAGTTGTTTCCTTAAACAATAATACAAGTTTATGATGACTTTTGTGTCCCAGATGCCATTAACAGTTTTTGAAGTGATAAAGATAATGATAACGGTAATGGTTATGATTTAAAAGGAAAGAACACAGAATTGTCCTACTGTTAAATGATTCCATTAGACTCTTTCTTTCTCCCTCTCTCTCTCTCTCGTTTCCGTTTAGTTGAAATATACTATTTTTCTATGCACTTTCCTCATTCTTTGAGAAACATTACATGATGCATGTTTTGTTTAGTTAGATAATCTTGTTATTGTTATCCAGTACAATATGAATACATGGTGTCATTGCACAGGGTATAGTATTTTAAGTAGTTTGACATTCCTTGACATATTTCTGTAGAATATAAATTTGTTTAGTGTTAGGCAGAGATGAGATGTTCCAGTGAACTACACACTTGACTATGATATATTTTTACCGAGATAATTATGCTGTTTACTTTAGGTCAGTTACCTATTAATTACATATTAATTCACTGTAATCTCTACCCTAATTTTAATTAATCTTAAGTTGGTAGAATATAGTCATTAGCAATCTATAAATTATGAGAATATCTACTACTTCTTTTATACTTCTTCCAAATAGCTCCATTTCCACCTTTTCTTTGTTTTCCATATCTGATCCAATTTCTTATGGTATCCCCTCCGTCTGGTAAAATCTCATGAGACTTCATTTCTCCTCTCAAAACCTCGGGTCATAATCATTATGTAGAATTCAAGGTCTATGTTTTTTTACCCCAAGCAGGAAAAAATCATACGGGAGAAAAGCCATTCTAAAACTGTCGACTCAAAGCCATTTAATGTCTTTTCGATGAAGATCATATAACATATATGATGACTCTGGGTATTTGTTTGACCATGGAAATACAAAGAAAGGTTTGAGGGGAATGTGGATAATTCAGCCTGGATAACCTTGGCTTCTTTTATACTGATCTGAAATGTATACTACGTTTACCACATACATTAAAAACTCTTTCCACACCATGACTTGTATGACTTCTGCAACATTCACTGTTACCTATAATAATGTGATTCACTGATTGTATACTATATTGTTTGAGGATTAGTGAGGGTGTCAACGTATAGCATTGGTAGACACAATATGCATTTTAAATAGCCATATTTTTATAGCTATCACTATCTCATGGTAAATACCACCACACACACACCAAGCAGGGCAGTGCCCAAGGGAGGCCAAATAGGCAAATGATAAGGAGTTGCTGGAACTCCTGATTCCTTTGCCTGGCCTTGACCACCGTTCAGCTAACTCTCAAAAAACACCTGTATTCAGTTCACTACAATACAAAAGCACACTCCACTACTTTCCAACACACCGAACATATCTCTAGCGCGCCTTGATGTTGGCTCCCTGTCACCCTTTCCACGTTGGGGGGGGGGGGGGGACTTATTGCGGGCAGCTTTGCCTTTTCTCTTCTCGATGCACATTGAACAAAAAAACATATACTGTTCAGTATATATATATATATATATATATATATATATATATATATATGGTGGTGTAATGGTTTAGGTGTTTAAAAATCTGTGTGTGATAACCCGGGTTCGAATCCTGGTGGATCACCTATATGCTTTAATTAATTTCATTGGAGGTGTTTGGTGTAATTAATAAAAATAATTATAATTATATATAGATATATGTTACATTCAAAGTATGAAATCAGTCATTTCGTGAAATGACTAAAACTATCAGTCATTACATGTAATGTCTGCGAGGGTCAGCCAATTAATGAAATGACTGAAAGTTATAGTCTTTTCATGAAATAACTGTTTTATTGTCATATTTGTTACACTATATGACCGTTATATTTCAGGTAAAGTATGAAGTAGCAGTTTGAATAGTTTAGCTTGGAACTGCCTCGCATTTTGTATGCAGACGTAACACCAATTTATAAAAAAGGTAGCAAATCTTTACCTAGAAATTATCGTCCAATCAGCTTGACTTCAATAGTATGGAAAAATATTAGAAACAATAATAATAAACAGACTCGTCAGTCACCTGTAGGAAAATAATATACTAAAAGACACAACATGGTTTTCGAAAAAAACGTTCCTGCTAAGCAAGTGTCACACTATGCCGATTTAAGTGCCAACGCTCCACGACTTAAGGAGTGGCGATGCAAGGGGGAGACCACTGCCAAGTATCGTGGGTGATCAAGGGACGGGACGCCCACGGCGGGCATTATGGACGGGCACCCCTGCTAATGGCAACCTGACGGGGTCGAGCGGCAACCATACAAGACCTAAGGGAGAGAATTACGCCGCCGGGGCGGCGTCATGCGTCGTAGCACGCAAACTGGTTGGCGACAACGCTCCTGATAAGCGGCGCCTATAGGTACTACGATGGCGATGGACAGCCACCCTGTCACACTTGACCCCGACTGAGGCAAACCGGGCCGTCGCCTCGCGTTTGCGTGTGTGTGGGGGTGGAGGGGTTAAGCTTGAGATCTAGGGAGGAAACTAAAAACATAATAAAAAGATTCATAAATGAGCAAATAAATACGCCCATCTCCCCTTAATTAAATAATAAATATATTAGTGGTTCTTTGAGTAATTGGTATAACAAGGCCATCCATAGTTAACCCTTTCAGTACCGGTGACGTCTTTCTCGTTATAGTCTGGCAACCATTAGGTCATTTTATTATGTTTACAAAGGGCCTGTAGCAATCACAAGACCTCCATCTCTCTTATTGATCTCTCTTAACTCCCACAGATCATTCTTAAGCTGCATAAAATCGTCTACGTAGGGCAGAACTAAGGCAAAAAAGACGTCACCACCATTGAAAGGGTTCATAGATAGTCACTCGTTGATGGGATCGGATTAAGGGGACAGTGGTGATTTTTGGGGGTCTATATATTTATATATTCATTTATTTTTTTAGTTTCCTCGCTAGACCTCCATCAAGCTTAAAACAAACACCCCCAAGACCCTTTATCAACGATGTCCCGTGCGACGTTGCCAGGTTGCAAACTCACGGTATGCCCTCCCCCTATGACGCCGCCTGGGCGTTACCGATACCTTATAGCGGCGTCTGACGCAGACAGGGCAACGCCCTTGTACTGTCTGACGCCTACTAGACGCCGCCCGACGCCCCACGCCTACCGTCCCCGTCCCGTCCATTTCCTTGACCTCACCTGCCGCCGACTCAACTTTTGAAGTTTGTGCGCGTCGAACTTTTCCTGAGGCCCCTGACGACCTCTCCCAACGTCTCTCTTGAGTTGGCGCCCACCCACGTCGCGCGGCGATGTAGGCAAAGACCTGCTCCCGACCTTTAAGTCGTGGAGCGTCGGCACTTAATTCGGCATAGTGTGACACTTGCTTAAGTAAAGTGTTCAAGTTTGTGACAATCGATCGGACATCAAGTAGAGACGAAGTATTGTTTTATACAGTATAATATAAGGGGTCATAACTCGGTTACGGTAAATACATTTGCTTCCACACCTGACATTCCCGGAGAGGAACCAATACAACATAAGTTCATGTATATTAAGGGGAGATAGGGCGTTTTTCTGGTCCCCCTTACTTCCTAATTTTTAACCCCATTAGTTTTCAGATTGTATAACCTTTGGCCCATTAGTTTGGCGATTTTAAGAGCTTTTGCCTCATTTCTTTGTCAATATTATGACTTTGTGTCACTTAAGTGTCGATTCTTTGCTGGTGAGCGATAGCGAGCCTGTAATTCACGAGGAACCAACTTTCGGACGGGACATATTTCTATCGAAAAATTTATATATTGATCTTGAATATATTTTGGGAGTTTTTTGGTTAAGCTTGATTGAGGTCTAATGACGAATCTAAAAAACTGATAAAAAGATATAAAGTATTTTATATATATTAACAAATAAATATGCCCCCCTTCCCCCCCCCCCCCCCCCTTAAAGTTTTGTCCGGGTGGAATAGTGGGCTAATAAATAATATTAACAGTGTACCCAGCAGGGGGGGTGTATTTACAACTGGACCTGGGCCCCATCTCCATCAGGTTCAGACCCATTAGTTTCGAGGTTTTATATGTTCGCCGCATTAGTTTATCTATTGTAAGATCATTTGTCCCATTTATTTATCAATATTAAGACCTTGCATGCCATTTAAATGTCGAATTTTTTCCTGTCAAGCGATGGAAAGCCTTTAATTGTGGAGGAGGCCGGGACATTTTCTACCGAAAAATTTACAAAGTTATTTCAAAGTACGATTTTGACGATAATATATTAAGCTTGATGCAGGTCTTGGGAGGAAACCAATACAAATAAATACATACATATATACACTATTATATAAACCCTACCCCCTTAATATGGAATTATAGGTTGCAGTTAGATACATAAAGTTATAATATATTTGCAGTGTATATAATTATGTCTGCTGGAAGTTGAAGAACGTTTGTGATTGGACAAAATGTCTGGCTACCTTTTCATTTTATTTATTTGTTTTTTATTTAGATACTTAGTTAACCCTTTGAGTACCAGCAACGTGTGCTACATTATATTCTAGCTACATTTTGACAATATTATGCACCTTAGGAAAGACTTTGGTCGTTAAAAGGGATGCTTGAGATATATTGAAGCCTTATTATTGCTAGAGGTCCTTTTTAAACTATATTATTGCTAGAGGTCCTTTTTAAACTATATTATTGCTAGAGGTCCTTTTTAAACTATATTATTGCTAGAGGTCCTTTTTAAACTATATGCAAATGTCTAATAATTGCCATAATACGATAAAATGAACGGCCCTGGTACTAAATGAGTTAAGAAAGTACGTCAGAGGCTATCAACAGTTCTGAATTATTAAGCCAGCACACTGTAAGTCATGAATAGCGTCAGGACTAGAGCCCCTTTTCGAATACTCCAGTCCCCTGTGTTTATGTAATTTAGTTAGTTATAATAGGACTTCAGAGGCCATCAACTCTATTGGATTATTAAACCAGCACACTGTAAGTCAGGAATATTGTCAGGACAGGATCCTCTTTTCGAGAACTCCAGTCCCTTGTGTGTGTTTATGTATAAATTAATCTAACAGACAGAACAGTAGAGGGCAGATACAATTAGGCCGGCCGTCTGGACCAGTCACGGGCCACGGGTACGAGAGGTCAAAACACCAATACCAAAACCATATATTATTGGCTAGGGAACGGTGCTGATTTAAAGGGAATTTATATTATATTAGAATATATATATTTACTTAATATGTATTTAGTTTCTTCCCTAGCCCTCCATTAAGTTTGACAAAATACCGCCAAGACCGCCGGCTCTCAGGATAAATATGTGCAGCTTACGGTAGGAAAACGTTTCTCATATATTGCAATATTTACTACAATTCAATAACTCAAAATAGTGACAAACAAGATACCTCTGCAACCATAACACATTATTTAATATAGAAACATCCATATGCATAATTATAATAATGGCAGAGAACCTCATAAAACATTAACACTTGATCACTAATATTACGTCAATAATACTCCTACAACCAAGATATAATGGGCAAGCATAATTGACTCGTGAGCATACATTGATTAGCCGCATTACTTTGACAAAATATAATACATAATATACGTACACATTTTGACCATGATAATATATTATATAAACATGCTATGACGATACACTTTGTATATATAAATACATACATAGTACCAAACAGGTGACTATCTACAAATACTGGATGTCTCCCTTCAAAACAATTGTAATTACAAACTAATTATCTTCATAATCACAGTAAATGAATACAACAAATAATGCTATAACATGATATAATGACAAAAATAGCCATTCAATAAATAACCCGGTACTGACGAAGTAAGTCATTATAACATCATATTACATTTGCAAAGAATATAACTCACTTATCCTACAATAGTGTACACATTGTGGGGAGATTGTAGACACCAATCAAGCAGAGCACTACCCAAGGGTATAAAGTATAAGGGTATAAGGGCGATAAGGATTGTAGACACCAATCAAGCAGAGCACTACCCAAGGGTATAAAGTATAAGGGTATAAGGGCGATAAGGATTGTAGACACCAATCAAGCAGAGCACTACCCAAGGGTATAAAGTATAAGGGTATAAGGGCGATAAGGATTGTAGACACCAATCAAGCAGAGCACTACCCAAGGGTATAAAGTATAAGGGTATAAGGGCGATAAGGATTGTAGACACCAATCAAGCAGAGCACTACCCAAGGGTATAAAGTATAAGGGTATAAGGGCGATAAGGATTGTAGACATCAATCAAGCAGAGCACTACCCAAGGGTATAATGTATAAGGGTATAAGGGCGATAAGGATTGTAGACTTCAATCAAGCAGAGCACTACCCAAGGGTATAAGGGTATAAGGGCGATAAGGATTGTAGACATCAATCAAGCAGAGCACTACCCAAGGGTATAAAGTATAAGGGTATAAGGGCGATAAGGATTGGCTTGAACTCCTGTTTCATTTGTTTGGCTTCCTTTACTGTTTCTGTTTGTGTCTCATCTACGCAGAGTAATCCAGCTAGTTTATACAAACACCTCCTCCTTTTATTCATTTCACTACACAAAACAAGCCCACCACACTTCTTTGCAATACATCAACACTGTTTTTCTGTCACGCTTTCTACTTTGGGGAAGACACTTGTTACAGACACTTTTGTGTTGTGTATCCTTTACACGCACAGGTGGTATACACTGGGAAAACTCAGAGAAACACTGATTATTGTAGTAGCGATATAATAGCGAGAAAGATGCAACATTGTGGCGAAGAGAGAGAGATTGCAGAGAGTTGGTGAGTGGACGGGACTTAATGATACGAAAGGCTTTCCTTTCTAATTTGTCTAGGAGTGTGGTGTGAGAGGATCCTCCCCACAAATGTGAACAATACTCAATACAAGGACGCACTGTTCCCCTGTACAGAGCAAGAAGCTGCGCAGGGGTAAAGAATCCCTTGAGGCGGTTGAGCACACCCACCTTCTGGGAGGCTGCCTTAGCATAACTGGTAATATGGTCCTTCCAAGTGAGAGCAGAAGAAAGAGACACCGAGAATATTGAGAGAAGATAAAGAATTGATTTTTGTATTGTTGCAGAATAAGGGATAGTCCTGTGGAGGCTCCGGACGACGGGTAATAAGGAGGAGAAATTAGGTCTTGGAAGCATTAAATGCAACAAGGTTTTCTCTACCCCAATTGGAAATACTAGGTAGATCAGAAGATAAGTGTTCTATGGCTTCACTATGTATATATACAGTACTAGCAGGGGTACCCGGCATTGCCCGGGTAATAATACTGTACCACCATAATCACCATCATTACTACCACCACTACTACTACCATAATCTCCATCATCAATCACTACTACCACAATCATCACAATACTACTACTACTACCATAATCACCGGCCTCGACCTCTCTGTGCCTCATTAAACGGCGACCTCGATTTCAGCCGCTAAATGACCTCCGATTTTGGATCTGATCTCATCCGTACCCCCATTTTGGGACGCTGCGAACAACTTTCGTTCTATACACCTTTTCGATCGGAGGCCTCCTTCTGCCCGAAACGGCCATTTTTGTATTTGTGTTTTCAATTTATTGTCAATTTCGGCCTCAAAACGACTTCCGATCGTGGCCTCGCCCCCTCTATGACCTGACCCAGGTCAATTGACACCCACATGCAAATTTCAGCTCTCCAGGTCCAAAACTGCGGCAATACTACAACTACCATAATCACCGCCCTCGACCTCCCTGTGCCTCATTAAACGGCGACCTCGATTTGGACCGCTAAATGACCTCCGATTTTGGATCTGACCTCATCTGTACCCCTATTTTGGGAGGCTGCGAACAACTTTCGATCCATAGACCTTTTCGATCGGAGGCCTCCTTCTGCCCCAAACGGCCATTTGTTTCATTTAGTTTTCAATTTCGGCCTCGAAACGACCTCCGATCGTGGCCTCGCCCCCTCTATGACCTGACCCAGGTCAATTGACATCCACATGCAAAGTTTCAGCTCCCCAGGTCCAAAAATGCGGCAATACTACTACTACCATAATCACCGGCCTCGACCTCCCTGTGCCTCATTAAACGGCGACCTCGATTTCGGCCGCTAAATGACCTCCGATTTTGGATCTGACCTCATCCGTATCCCCATTTTGGGGGGCTGCGAACAACTTTCGGTCCATAGACCTTTTCGATCGGAGGCCTCCTGCCCCAAACGGCCATTTTTTCATTTTTGTTTTCAAGTTTGTTTCAATTTCGGCCTCGAAACGACCTCCGATCGTGGCCTCGCCCCCTCTATGACCTGAGCCAGGTCAATTGACACCCACATGCAAAGTTTCAGCTCCCCAGGTCCAAAACTGCGGCCGCCTATTAAGAACGCACAGACAGGCAAACAGACAGACACATGAACTGATTTAATAATATAGATATATATATATATATATATATATATATATATATATATATATATATATAACACACAAGGATGCCATGGCCTCTTGCCCACCCATAAGAATATATTGATCCGCTACAGTCGACGTAGTACAGTAGGTCTTTCTTTATATTATAGTTATCTGGATTGATTTCGGATGCAACTCGCTTTTCAATAAATAGTTTATACAGATTGGTAGTTGAAGTACAAACAAATGGTTTCCAGAGATGTAGATAAATAATTAGAAATAGGTGAAATCCACGAATATTTATGAGTGGGCTAGAGACTATGGAATCCGAATGTACAGTTGCCCACATAAGTTTTGTTCCTCGCTGTGATCTGCTGTGTGAAAGTTAAATGAGTATGAATACATTGCAAATGTGGTTGCTGTTCATTATCAGGTGATTAGTCCGATGAGTTAGCCACTGCATAAGAAACTATACTCGTAATTCAATCATTGTGCATTATATCTCCATGTACAGGTATATGATCACGGAGAGTAACATAACTTACGTGGGCAACTGTACAGTACTGCCAAACTGGTTATATATCGCTATGACCAGGCCAACCTCCCGTTTATCAAATTCAGCCGCGATAAATTTTTAGCAAGTTTTAAGGGGGGGTTTTAGTTTGGTCTCTAGATATCCATCAAGCTTAAGATTACACCCCCTTGAGCCCATTTCAAGATAAATTTGTACATTTTTCGGTAGAAAAATGTCCCGGCTTAAAGCCGGTTCCTCTTAAATAACAGGCTCGTTACCGCTCGCCAGGATAAAATCGACACCTAAATGGCACGAAAGGTCTTAAAATTGACAGAAATGGGTCGAAAGTTCTTAAAATCGTCAAAATAATGGGGCGAACGTCTTAAAATTAGAAAAACAATGGGGCTAAACATGAGGGAGAACGGAGTCAAGAAAAAAATTCCTCAAGTGGATATCTCCCCTTAAAGCTTCGACAACAATATGAGGCCATGAAATATATCGAAGGGATCAGGAAGGAGAGGTAGTGGCCAGAAATGTGAACGATAACAAGGTAAAGGTTGAAGGATAACATCTGGAGAAATAGCATTTGCTAAAAATTGGACGAAAGAGGATTATTATATTTATTACCATTATTAACAGTGTAAGTTGCTGTAATTTTGATTTCTGTTTAACAACAGCCAATTTAGTTTAGCATAATATGAATACCACTTGGAAAAACATATACTGGTCTGCTTCATAGGAACCACACAACCTGTGTGTTTATGTACAGTTGCCCACATAAGTTATATTCTTCTCCGTGATCTTATACGTGTTTTTTTCTATGTGAGTGAGGGAGACAGAAGGCAGAATTGCCTGAAGCGAGTGCCGTCCCCCCCCCCCCCATAGTTGAAAGAGTGACAGGGCCAAATTCAAGGGACGTTCGAGCCAAAATGCCTGGACACACAGAGTTAGAAGTAATTTAAGTCATAGGAGGAGGCAAGACTGATTCTGGGAGAGAGTTCCAGAGCTAAGCTATTGAATAGAATAAAGACAAAGTAACGTTTCACTATTGGGTTGGAAAGATGCACAGAGTAGAGGTGGGATTGTGTTCAAAGATGGGTACCACGTACCCAACATAGAACAAGTGGTATACAATGGGAGAGCTCTGAGGAACACTGATTATTGTAGTAGCAATAGAATAGCGAGATAGATGCAACATTGCGCCGAAGAGAGAGTTTGCAGAGTTGGTGAGTGGGCAGGAGTTAATGATACGAAAGGCCTTCCTTTCTACTTTGTGTAGAAGTGCAGTGTGAGAGGATCCTCCCCACACATGTGAAAAATACTCAATATGAGGATGCACTGTGCCACTGTACAGAGTAAGAAGCTGTACAGGGGTAATGAACCCCTTGAGGCGGTTGAGCACACCCAGCTTTTGGGAGGCTGCCTTAGCAAGACTGGTAATATGGTCCTTCAAAGTGAGAGCAGAAGCAAAAGAGACACCAAGAATATTGAGTGAAGATGAAAGATTGATTTTTGTATTGTTGAAAAATATGGGAAAGTCTTCTGGGAGTTCCGGACGGATAGATAGATGGAAAAATTGGGTTTTGGCATCATTAAAGGTAACCAGGTTTTCTCTGCCCCAATTGGAAATAGTAGCTAGATCAGAAGATAAGTCTTCTATGGCTTCATTACGTTTGTCTTTGAGGGATTGCTGGCTTGGGTGTTCTGGAAAACTAATCAAGTAGTATAAGGTAGAGTCGTCTGCGTATGAATGGATGGGACTGGAGGTACAGTTGAGAAGATAATTTATGACAATTAGAAATAGAATAGGAGATAGGACAAAGCCCTGAGGAACACCGGAGTTGATAGGATGAAGAAGTGAGCGATGGCCGTCCACAACCGCAGATATGGAACGGCCGGAAAGGAAATTAAGAGACAAATTATACAGATGTAGGGATAGAAACCGAAGGAGGGTAGCTTAGAAATAAAGATTTGTGCCAGACTCTATCCTTTGATATGTTTAGTGCAATAAAAAAGTCTCACCGAAGTCCCACAAGGAGGATGACCAAGAGTTAATAAGATATGAAAGAAGATCACCAGTAGAACGACCCTTAAGGAAGCCATACTGGCGTTCTGAGAGCAGATTATCAGAATAGAAATGCTTAAAAAATTTGGATGCAAGAATAGTTTCAAAAACATTAGAGATATAATAGATGACAGCAATTGGACGATAGTTTGAGGGTTGAGAGCGGTCACCATTCTTTGGGACAGGTTGAATGAGAGCAAACATAGAATTATGTTGGGCGTGATTGAATTACGAGTGTAGTTTCTTATGCAGTGGTTAACTTCTCTAATTAGTCAACTGATAATTAAAAGTAACCACACTCATTAGTTTCATACATCAAATCACGACGAGGAAGATAACTTATGTGACCAACTGTACTTACATTTAAGTCTCAAACGTTTCATATTCCCAATCTAACTCTTAAATCATTTGTTGGTGCTTCATCGTTGAGGGGGATGTAGTGGCTTATTCTGGACCACCATCTCCCTCATGTTTATCCTTATTAGTTTTGAGATTTTAAGACATTCGCCCCATTACTTTATCGATTTTAAGACCTTTCATACCATATCTTTATCAATACCAAGACCTACCATGCCGATAAGAGGTCATTTATTTCCCGACGAGCCTTTCGTGTCTATATGGTGTAATTTTGTTTTATTGGTGAACGATAGCAAGCCTGTCATTTGGGAGGAATCAGCCTTATGCTGGGACATTTTTCTCCCGAAAAACTTGAGGGTTATTTATTAAGTTTGATGTATATCTAGGGAGGAAGCAAAGTCAATAATACAGGAATACTGTACATAAACATATAAACTAAAACATAATTATATCGTGCCCTCTTAACAGGTATGTGTAATTTAGGCTTGACAGCACAACACTACCAACTCTCAGACCTGTCCCTTCACTTCCAGGACGGTCTTCTTTTGGTTGACAGCACACCACCAACCCTCACCCTTGTTCCTACACTTCCAGGACGGTCTTCCTTTGGTTGACAGTACAACACCACCAACCCTCACATCTGTCCCTTCACTTCCAGGACGGCCTTCCTTTGGTTGACAGCACAACACCACCAACCCTCACATCTGTCCCTTCACTTCCAGGACGGTCTTCCTTTGGTTGACAGCACAACACCACCAACCCTCACACCTGTCCATTCACTTCCAAGACGGCCTTCCTTTGCTGGTTGACACTGAGGGATTTTATTCAACTTGGTAGGTCCAATCACAAAAGAAAGAAGATAACGTTATCTTACTTACATGGTTTACCCCTTAGGGTTCATGACGCGTTTTAGCAGTTCATTTGGGTTATCTGTAGACGATTTGATACAGCTCAGGAAGGATCGGTGGGCATTTAAGTGCAAAAGACTATCTCAGATAACCGTCTGGGTACTATATGCCCTTCCTAATAAGATTAAAATCGTCTAATAATAGCCAGCATATACTTGTCAAAAAAGTAATGATCCTCAAGGGTTAACTCCCACCGTAATTTCTTAAGCTGAAACAAATAGTCTAACGTTAAATAGAATACCAGAATATCATCCTACTGAACATGAAATACTGAACAAGGAGTCAAAGGCCAAACCCTCAAACTTAATGAGGCAGCTAGGACTATATAATTATGGAAGGAGGCATAATTAAGTATAGAGTCAGAATCCAGAAGGCGGACATTATTGATTCTGCGAAATATCCTGTTCTCCTTAGCTCCTTCCATTTGATTACCAAACTGTTGATTCGCAAATGCCATGGGATCTGCCTACATTTTGGCGTAAATGATGTTCTGGCTTATATGCGACAACGTTGGTGGATCCCTAAGATGCAACCAGCGATTAAGGGGATCCACAATAGCTGTACTATCTGTAAAAGATTACAGGGTAAGCCTTACTCCCCAGTTGATCTACTTCCTTTACCTGAGTTCAGGGTACAAAGGACTGAACCATTTCGGGTAACCGGGGTAGACTATACGGGAGCGATTCAAATTAGGGAATTGCCCGGTAATATCGCTCAGGTATATGCCGTACTCTTCACATGTGCGGTAAGCAGAGCGATTCACATTGAATTGATTGACTACTTATCCAGTGAGGGGTTTTTACATACTCTAAGGCGCTTTGCAGGTCGCAACGGTTTCCCTCAAATGATTCTGAGCGATAATGCGACTTGTTTTGTCGGGGCATCCAAATATCTCAAGGATATAATGGATGACCCGCAGGTTGTGTCTACCCTCACTGGAAAGAGTTGTCAATGGAAATTTATACCAGCACGTGCACCATGGTTCGGGGCGATTTGGGAGAGGACAATAGGAATTGTCAAGTCTGCCATGAATGGGTATTAGGGAAGGCCCTGGTCAACAAAAGGGAGTTGCAAACAGTCTTGACAGAGATTGAGATGTCAGTCAACGACAGGCCATTGACCTATACCTCGGCAGATCTTGATGATCCTTTACCCATTACGCCTTCCATGCTACACGTGGACGAAATCTTAATCCCTTTCCTAGGTCGTCAGTAACCCACGTGGATATACAAGACCCTACTTTCGGGGATACTGATGCCACACTTCGTCGCTTCCCGTATTTGAACAAGGTGTCAGACGACTTATGGAAAATGTGGACACAGGAATATTTGCTGTCTCTTCGCGAACGTCACTCGAATGTAATCAAGGGGACGAATCAACGGTGGCCTCATATCGGGGATATCGTATTGATTCATGATGAGTGTCCTAGGTTATATTGGAAACTTTGTAGGATTGTCAATTTGTTCCAGGGCATTGATGGTCATATTAGGGTTGCTAGATTACAGACTTCGACTGGGATTACTCGCCCAGTCGTAAGGTTATACCCCATGGAGCAGGATGTAGAACTGCCTGATGATACCGGTATCTCTACTGATATACCTCCACAGGGGAGTGCTGGTGACAGTGCTCCTCAGGGTGGAGCAGTTGACAATGAGAAGGATGATCCTTCTCTGACTTCCATTGGCGCTCGCCCAAAAAGGAGGGCGGCTATGAGTTCCGTGGATCTTTGGAGATCTAATATTAACCAAGGTGATCTTTGATTCTTTGATATCCATTTTTGTATATAGCTACTGTATATTAATTTTGGTGGTGGGCAGTATGTCTGGAATAGTGTGTGATGATCCCGACAGTTTCGAGTCCAATTGGGTATTTGAATTTGGCAGTATTGTATAGCAAGTACGATTTCGGCTAGTACCTTATGTACTGTAGTTTATTATTAAGTGTAGGTTAAATATTAACTGTAATGCAAAAATATATACATCAGCTCTAGATGTATCATGAAACCAAATCATAGGTTAGAAATATTATGAGCCAGCAGTCATTGGTAACCTCGCAAAGTGACAGAACGCTGGCTTTTAGTCTCTCAGAAACAGTCATACAACCAACTCCTCCCTCCGGCTCTGACTCAACATAGAATTCACCATGTGCTACCACTATTAATCTATCTCTACAGTCTTACATCACCAGTCCTCTTAGCTAAGCTCATTACGTATTGATATTGTATTATGTGAACATTCCTACATGTCATTCATATGAAATAGCCGCTACTAAGAGGACCGGACCCAACCCATTGAATTTTCATATTGGTAATTATTATTTAACTTCTTGTTGAGATGAATTCATGTACCAGTGATTTAGTAATTTAACCTATCTATCTAAATTCCCTACTCTCAACCCTCAAACGTAATGAGGCAGCTAGGACTATATATGGAAGGAGGCATAATTAAGTGTAGAGGCAGAATCAATAATGTCCGCCTTCTGGATCCTGCCTCTACACTTACTTATGCCTCCTTCCATAATATATAGTCCTAGCTGCCTCATTAATTTTGAGGGTTTGGCCTTTGACTCCTTATTCAGTATTTCATGTTCAGTACGATAAGATTCCTTTTGTACTAAACATATTATATTCGTTTCTGCTGATCTCAATTCATGCAGTCTGATATGCTTCGAATCTTCACTAAGGAAAGACCTGTGAGCCCGACTTCTCATGTTGTTAATGAAACGATATATCCATGCAAATACCCGTATTACTTTATCATAGCTGCCATAACGTTCCCACTCTACCAACTTGTTATCCTGATATGTAGTACTCACAGTCGAACTACTTAACACATCATCTTGGGGCCGACTTGATGGATCATATTATGCATTCCCTGAAATCCTGAGACCATTGCTTGGGTTCATGTAGGTCCTTGCCACCAAATAGAGGATGACAAAAACTGTTGCGCCGAGATCTCCCGGGAAATTATGTCACCGGGGTTATCCTTGGTGCTCACATAGCGAGATTTAGCTGTAGGAACTAAGTTATTTATCTCATCAGTGGGATTTGAAACATAAACAGGTGACACCTTCTGGCTGTGTACCCAAGAAAGTGCTATTTGACTGTTGCTCCAGACATAGACGTTATTAATCTGTAGTATGTCTGTATAAGCATCCAGTGTAAACTTTAGTAGATGAGCAGACAGAAGCAATGCAGTAAGTTCTGATTTAGGAACTGTAATTTTCTTAATAGGGGCTACTTTGGCCTATGCTATAGCCAGTTTCGCTTCACTACCATTGCTTTGCCAAGGCAAACAGTGGCTGGTCCAAGGTGACGACAGATTTCTGGCCAGGATTCACATGTTCTACAGCATTTTTCACCACATCCATGCAGTGCCGGATCATGGCCACTGGGTGGGCACTTTCAAGGAACAGTGGAAGCAGGGCGGTGGGACTGATGGTTCGAGCTAACGGCGGCTGGTGACTGGCATGAAACGCTGACCACGATATGTTCTCGTCTGTCCCAGTCTTGCTCTCTAGGGCCCGCTTTGCGTGCTCTAGCCACAGGTATTCCTCTTCAGTCTGCTCCTTGAAGTCGTCTCTGGTCAAGGACACCACTCTAGTAGCTGGAACAGACAGGTTCTTCATGCTGGTAGTGACTGGGGGCACATCAGTATAGTAGTGTGGCAAGTGGCCGACCATCTTCGAGCTAGCATCTCTAGATCCACCAACAATTACCACCAACAATTACAATGCTTTGGTCCGCTCCTTCGCCAGTGAAAGAGGGGTGCTGGATGAGGGAGATGGCTGTACCATGGAAGGACTCTTTCGCTGTCGTTGAACTGGGATTGTGGTCTATATTGTCTATGGCTGACGTTGTGAAGACATTGCTGCGCATCTTTGAGGGGCAGACCACTTGTTCTCTGTGAAACTGTTGGCAGGCACTATTTCCCATCTGAGCTGAGAGCTGGAGAACGCGGGCGTAGATGCTCATGCCCAGGTGTGACAACCTGTCTACTAACTCCCTCTTTCGTGTATGAGCGTGCAACATCATCCCTACGTTTGTGGGAACTGGGGTGTCATGTGCAGCACTGTGCCTGGCAGTTACGGGTCCTGTGGTGCAATGTGCCCGCTTGTGCTTGTACTTCAGCAACTGGGCAATGGCAAGTGCTGCAGGGGTTGTGTCTGCCATCTGATCCTTAATGCTGGGACCCTCTAGGACCATGCTTACCAGGGCAAGCAGCAGTGACGGCACAGATTCTTCTTGGCATCCTTCAGGGAATCTGTTGAAGGGCTTAGTTTCTTCAAACATGTGGCGGCGCACGGTTTGTGCAGCACGTGCAAGATGGACCACGTCATTATCACTGTCCAGCTCACAGGCTTTGATGAGAGCAGCCCCAACGTCTTCTTCAAATACCAGCAGGACGTCTCTCCCCTTTGTGTGTGCGCGCATGCAGGGAACTAGGTAAGGAGTCTCCGCTTCAGTCGTGTGGAATGGACCCTTGTGTCGAGCTTAACCCCTAGCTGTTCCATTCTGGACTGATAAGAGCTCTACGAGATTACCTAACTTGACCACCAGTGCTGTCTCCTCATCTAGCCTAGTTTCTTCTATGTAGAGGACCAGTTTGGCGAAGACAATACCTGATACTTCTCGCACCTTGTCTTTGTACTTTTTTTTTTTTTTTTTTTTTTTTTAAAGAGACAATGAACGGAGGAAGGAAAAACACAGATAAAACAAAAAGGTCCATGTGCCTAAAGGCATCCTCCATTCATAAAATGTTTGTAACAACTGGATTTAAACATTTGTAGATTGTAAGTTTGTGGAAAGCAATTCGAGGGAAGTGAATTCCAAAGAGTAGTAGCTCTGGGGATAAATGAATTCTGATAAGCAGAAGTTCTGCATTGTGGAGGAGAAAGTGTAAATTCATGGGCGCTCTCAGCTGCCCTAGTTCTACGGGGAAAGATGTGGAGAGGCGGCACAATTGAAGCAAGTTCCTCGGAACAATTGCTGTGAAAATATCTGTAGAATAATGCAAGGGATGCAACGTTTCTTCGTATGGATAATGTAGGAAGGTCCTGTGTGATTGCAGGGTTATTGATTAATCTAATAGCTTTATTTTGAATTTTGTCCAACTGCCTCAATGCAACCACTCCACTTCCACCCCACAGAGGTGAACAGTAATCCATCTGAGAACGCACATGACTTTTATATATCACGGCCAACCGCTCGTCAGTGAAGAATTCTCGAACTCTGTACAGGAGTCCCAGTTTTTTAGAGGCATTCTTAGCAATGCTTCTAACATAATGTGTCCAGCTCAAGTTAGTAGTTAATGTTACACCGAGAATGTCAATACTAGGGGAAGTGGGAATATTTACATCATTAAAAAATATATGGGAGTCAGTGAGATTCTGTCGGTTAGAAAATTGAATGTACTTGGTTTTCTGTGCATTAAAGGAAACTAGATTCTTTTGTCCCCATCCATTAATTCTAGAAAGGTCCTGGTTCAGAGAAATTGCAGTGTTTATTTTTGAATTTATAAGATCGGGTTGGGTGAAAGAATTGGTAAATGTGAAGGAACTGTGGAGTGTTTTGTCATCTGCGCAGGAATGTATTGGATTATGAGTGGTAGATATGAGATCATTGATATGAATGAGGAACAGAATTGGGGCCAAAACTGATCCCTGGGGAACACCAGCATTTATTGAGTGAAATTGAGAATAAAGGCCATCTATCATTTCACGTATTTTTCTGTTATGAAGATAAGAAGAAATTAGTGGAACTAATGATGCAAGGCCGTAGTGCGACATCTTCGACAATAAGGATTGATGCAAGACTCTATCAAATGCCTTTGATATATCCAGTGCTATTGTATGTGTTTCACCATGTTGGTCTGTAGCTTGGTTGATTTGATGCGTAAGAAGGCAAAGCATGTCTGCAGTTGATCGACATCGTCTAAAACCATATTGCCTATCACTGATTAATTTATTATTCTCAAGATGCTTAATTATGTGATTATTTAATATAATTTCAAAGACTTTACCAAGAGTGGAAGTTATAGCTATTGGTCTGTAGTTTGATGGATCTGAAGAGACACCTTTTTTAGGAACTGGATGGATGTTTGCTTCTTTCCAGGGTACTGGGAAGCATGAGGTATGAGTACACAGACGGAAAAAATTTGCCAATACAGGAGCGAGCACCAAGGAGCAATTCTTAAGTACTATTGGAGGAATTTCATCTGGACCAGGAGCCTTATCTACCGAGAGATTCTGCAAAATTGTTTTGACCTCGTGGGTCACTTACAAGATTGCCAGTCGGAGATTTTAATGGTGGAATGGATGAAGCAGTAGTGAAGTTGGATTTAAATGAGTTAAGAGTAGACCAAAATATTTTGTTATCATTTGGATTATTTAGAAGTTTATTTGCCTGCTTGTGGAGAAAGTTTGATTTAGTTAGGTTTAATACAGTTTTGGCATGATTTCTGATGTTTCTAAAGTAATTAAAGGCTTCATGTGTTTTTGATCTTGTGTATGCATTGTAGGCTATTGCTTTTTGTTCAGTTACTCTAGCACAATTATGGTCAAACCATTTAGGTGAATTAGATCTTTTACTGTACTTTTGATGAGGAATAAAAGTTTCCATTCCAATTTTTACAAAATCTTGTATGTGGCTCAAGGTGGAGTGTGCATCATTAGAAAAGAAAGAGGTCCAGGGAATATCAATAAAGAAACCTTGAAGACCCTCCCAGTCTGCCCTATCGTAATGCCATTTAGTCACCAAAACAGGTTCAGAGTGGGAAGGTGTGGTAGGTGATAGACAGGTGGCCTGTATCAGACAGTGATCAGAAGATCCAAGCGGGGACCTCACTGTAACATCATAATTTTCTGAATTGGTTGTTAAAAATAAGTCCAGTAGGTGGGAATTATGATTAGGATTATCTGGTACACGGGTGGGTTGGTTGACTAGTTGAGTGAGATTAAATGAGTCTGCAAATAGCTCACATTCAAGACCAGCATCATCAGTCCTGGCTGAATGAGTGAGCCATTCAACATTATGGACATTAAAATCACCCAACACAGTGATTTCAGAAGAAGCATTTAAGTTGAGGACACTGAGTTGTGAGGACAGAGAATCAAAAAGACTTTGCTCTGGAGGAGTATTTGGGGAACGGTAGATGCAACATATGTATTTAAATTTACCAGCAGAAATTAATTTGTATATAGAATAATCAAAATAGGGACAATTGAAACTAGTAACCTCCTCCAGGGCAATTTCAGATTTTGCGAAGCAACATACACCTCCTTTAGGTCTGAAATTTTGGAGCAGTTGATAACCTGGAAAATTAAATCTAGACGTGTCAGATGTGGATGTTACTTGAGTCTCTGTCAAAAAAAGGAGAGTAGGGGATTCTGCTTGAAGAAATTGGTGTACAGAATTGATGTTAGAGTGAAGTCCCCTTATATTGCTAAAGAAAAAGCTGCACCGACGAGCAGCTTTGGGATGTTGCAATGCTCTTGACACAGTCGCATGATGACGACCGGGAGGGCCCTGCGTCAATGACCCAACCCTGCCGGGGGTGGATATCCGAGGGACCACCAGGTTTGCTCTTAACAATTGTACTGCCATGTTTATTGGGTAAGGTGTATGGTGTTACATGTATGATATGTAGTGGGAAGAGTAGTGTTTTATGGATAGAGGATAGCAATGTCGTGAAGTTGGATGTGTATGTTATATAAAGAGGGTTTTCCTGATACCCCTGATGTGTGAGGCAGAAAGATATGTATCCAGCTACCAAGGCCTGGGAGAGAAAATGGAATTCAGGCTATTCCCTGAGTCTCCCGAAACCTTGGCGGTAGTACTTCCCTGGGCGGGGCTGCCTACCCCTACTACCTACTTGGGTCCCTCAGACTGGGCCTTTCTAACGGTTGTGCAGCACTGATGAGCACTTCTTATGGTACTTGGCGTCCTGGGCGATCATGTCCCCGGCACTGAGTCGGCCGAGCAGTTCTGTGTCTTCAAGAATGGCTGCCCAGTCTCGAACTTTACTGTCCATTTGAAATGTTGCAACTTCGTGAAGACCATCGGTTACTGCAGGTTGTCTGCAGAAGAAACACTGGGCTTCTTGGGCCTTCTCTGTACTGGATGATCTTGAATGAAATCTGGTGTATTTGCATGCATCTGGTATGTCCTGGATCTCACCTTCTGTCATGAGTGTTCGCTTTTATGCATTTTGCAATTTTGTATTGTTATAGATGAGCTTGCGTGTTTGATGGTACAAAGCATTGTTTGCAACCATGGCCGCTTCAATGCCATACCCTTCATTGAGTCTTTCCAACTGAAGTGTTCCTGGAAGTTGCCCAAGCTCCCTAAATCTGATCAAATTGGCTGCGAGTGAACTGTACCCACTCCCAGAGTCTTTTTGCTTGGACTGTGAAGGACATGTCAGAGACTCTGCTTTGTCCTCTTGGCAAATGATACACATCTTCCAGCTAGTTTGAGTTGGGTGCGTTGATGTTGATGGGACAGGACGCTCAAGGTCAACCAATTGGAAGCTCTTGGACAAGGTCAAGTTGTTTAATGTTACACTAGGCTATATCTTCTGTTCACCAGCAACCACCACCATCAGGATCTGGAAATTTAGAGAGTAGGATAAATTAGTTATGAATTAAACCGGTTTTCTCCTAGCCCATAGTCATAAATACCATTGCCACTTCTACTACCAGGTGCCTAACCAATAGTGCTATATATGTTTATCATTGGTTTTCATTCAGAATCTGTGTCTTAATAAGACTAATTAGTCCCCTTCAACTGTTTTCTCAACCAAATCAAATTGACACTTTCTTTGACCATTATTGGACCTTGATAAATAAATAAACATGCACTGTCAACCTGCATTTCTCTCCAGTAAAGCAGATATGTATCATACCAGTAACCGCTGGCTGCCATTTAAAAAAATTGCTGCTACAGCCATCAGGAGCTGAATTTGAGATGGCCCAATATCCAAATCTGGTTATAATATGATAGTCTACTAGTGTGCCAAATTTGGTGCTTTCCTCACAAAATGCACAATTGTTATGCTATATTTACCTTAGCTGCCGGACTATTTGGCATGGATATCTTCCAGAGGTTATATTTTAAGAACAAATTGTTAGCCACCTGAAAATTCAAGATGGCTGCCATTTTTCAAGATGGCCGCCAATGCGATAACGTTTTCACTTGAAATTTGACCCAGATGTCCAACGTGAATGATATTGGTACTAATTATAATGTTATTTAACATTCAGATGTTATCATTCTTTAATGTCTCAATCTTATTATCCACTGAAAAATTCAAGATGGCCACCAGATTTCAAGATGGCCGCCAATGCAATAACGATTTTTTCACTTATCTGCTGCTCTATTATGTTACTTCCTGCATACCTCACGAAGAAGAACCCTCCTCCCTCAGCCCATACCAAGAATATTACTGTACCGGACACTGGCTTGCCCAGGACACTGCTGACCATGGACTATTAATGGCTGGAGAAAGTCAATCTCACTGAAGAGGTAGATGGAGCAATTAATGTGACCTGGTCAGCTCATTATGCCGCTCAGGCAAGAAGTCCTGCTTTCATAGTGAGTATCACCTCACTGTTGCCTCTCCTTCGTGATCAAGCTCACTCTGTAGCCACCATACGTCATTTAATGGACAAAATCAAGGAGTCCTTTACATTTCTGAATCCTGGACAAGTGCCCGTCATCGCTGCTGACCAGCCACTTTATGCACTGGCCAAGCAAATCCAGTGGCACTGGCCTGAGAAGTACGGGGAGGACAAGTTTGTCCTGATGTTCGGAGATCTACACATCGAAATGGCTGCACTGAGGTCCATTGGCACTTTCCTCCGGAACAGTGGATGGACAGCATCCCTCGGTGAGGCAGGTGTAGCATCATCTGGAAGTGACGAATCTTTTCTCTCAGCCTCAAATGTTACAAGAACAAGACAGGCCCACCAAGTTACGGACTCTAGTCTCTATAAACTCATGAAGGCTGCATACACCAACTACTGTAACAGCCTAAGCAGTGAAGAGAAAGTCCTGAGCTTTGATGACTGGCATGATAAACGAAGGGAGGAGAGTCCACTGTTTCAATATTGGGATCTTGTGCTGGAGATGGAGCTGACAATCTTCACCTTGATCCGGTCATTCAGGGAAGCAGATTTTGGTCTGTATTACGAACCGCTCTTTGCTCTGACTCCATTCTTCTTTGCGAACAACAATAGAAACTACGCAAGATGGATCTCTATTCACCTCGGAGATATGTTGCATCTCGACCAAACACACCCAGACGTTGCCAAGAAATTCCACAATAGACACTTCGTTATTCACAAAACTGAGAGTGTCTTCTCGGCCCTGGCCATCGACCAGGCACAAACAATGCCGTGATCAAAGCTGACGGCGGTGCGATTGGGATAACTGAGGATCCAGCTGCACTCCAAAGATGGATGGTTGCTGGTCCAGAAGTCAGCTGTCTACTTACAGCATATGAGAAGGCATCAGGCATGAAGGATGCGACGACTGACACACGGCACCATGAAACAGTCCATAGCTGATCAAAAATCGTTCTTTGAGAAAGTGACTAGACGCACTGCTGTCCTTACTGAGATGGGGAATCCCTTTCTGGAAGAGTCCACTGATTTATTTGTGCTGGACACCAAGGATATTGCCGACCCTGCCATGGTTGACCTCTTGAGAACACACCACCAAAGGGGTAAAGACCAATTTGCATTACTCAGAGAGAAAATGGAGAGTGGAAATCGGGAATTTTACCAGCCAATCAAGAAGAACTCTGTTTCTTTCTTCAAACAGGAACACGTATCAGTTAAGTCAAAAGAACAAATCTTTAAGGAAGAGTGCCACCTGTTCTCTGGTCTCTTCATATCCTGCCAGCCAAGAGAGTATGTTCTGCACGAGTTCTTCCAGTATGAGAATCAGTTATCTCCAGCCTCCCTTAGTGACGGTTGCAAACTCCACACTTGCCAGAAGTCTCAGCTGGTAGCCATTTTTGAATCGCTTGTGACAATGCCAGACACTGAACCAGAAGCTGACGTTGTCATCATAGATGGTTCAGCATTCTGCACGTGCATCAAAGACATTTGATGACTATGCCAGGCAGGATTTAATTCCCAAAGTAGAATTGTATGGAAACAAGTTCCAGAGTACCCACATGGTATTTGACGTATACCGTGAGGACAGTCTGAAGTCCGAGGCAAGAGACAAGCGAGGAGAGGGGGCTAGGAAAAGAGTGACAGGAAGCAGTAAAGTACCAACAAACAGGAGAAGCTTCCTAAGGAATGATAGCAACAAAACTGAGCTCTTCCACTTCATTGCAGACAAAATATCTGAGGCACAAACAAGAAGCCCAGTGATCGTGACCATGGATGACAACACCCTCAGCAACCATGATGTACCTCTAGAAGAAGTATCCCCATGCTCCCACGAAGAGGCAGACACCCGAATATTCGTACACGCTAGACATGCAGCAATGGAGGGCTACACAACACTGATGATAAAGGCAAATGACACAGATGTGGTTGTCATTGCTATCTGTGTCATGCAATCTCTGCAGAAACTTGGCTTGGAGAGAATGTGGATTGCCTTCGGACAAGGGACTTCATCACGATGGATCCCCGTGCACGAGATTTTCTCCAAGATTGGACCAGAGAAGACCCGAGGGATGCCATTTTTTCATGCATTCACGGGATGCGATGTTGTATCTGCGTTCCGAGGCAAAGGAAAGAAGTCATCTTGGCAAACTTGGAACGTTTGCACAGAAGCATCCGCCACTTTCGCCAAACTAAGCGAGCAACCAACTCATATGGACGAGGATGATATGTAAAAACTGGAGCGGTTTGTGGTGGTCATGTATGACCGATCGAGTGAAGCAACCTGTGTGAATGATGCCAGGCTGGACCTGTTTGCTCGCAAGCAAAAAGCATATGATGCCATCCCACCTACCCAGGCTTCCCTCAAAGAGCATGTGAAGCGAGCAGCCTACCAAGCAGGATGCATCTGGAGTCAGGCAATAATCAGCCAGCCAGATGATGTAAAGAGCCCGCCTGACTGGGGATGGGAAAAGTGTGGGGACGGATGGAAGATGGTGTGGACCACTATGCCACCTATTGCAACCGGCTGCCAAGAAATGACTAAGTGTCAATGCCAGAAAGTCTGCATTGGAAAGTGTAGCTGTTTCTGCTGTGGCATCAGTTGCACAGCACTCTGCAGCTGCGTGTGCCAGGTGTAGTTGGACATTTGTGTTCCAGCTACTGGTAAAGACACTATGAATAACGTCTTATAAACAATAATAATCTTCCAAGTTTCATGTGTAGAACCACTGTAAAACATCAACATGTGTTGTTTTATGTGAACATAGCAAGCCCTAATGATAATAACCTTTTTATCACATTATGTTCCCAACAAATCAAAAAAAATCTTCTTTTGTCAATAACAAATGGTCTCCTAGTGCTTCTGAGCTATACTTGTAGTATCTTCATGGATTTACTGGGTCAAAAATATACGAATCAACACCAATATAATTCATATCGGACGTACTGATCAAATTGTGCATCACAATGTGTATTTTCATGAACTCATTGTCAGCCATCTTGAAAAATGGCGGGCATTTTGAATTTGTAAGTGGTTTATAAGATTGTGAGACATTTAAGAATGATGGCAGCGTTTCCAGCATAGTAAATAACTTTAGCCATCTTGGATTTTCTGGTGGCAAACAATTTGTTCTTAAAATATAGCCCCTCGGGGATATTCATGCCATATTTGGCGCTTGTATCATCATTTGAACGATTCTTTGTCAAATCTGCACTTACAGTACCTGCCCCACTTTATGGCAGGAATGTATTTGAACTATAGTCTAATTGCTGAATGACAATCCCGTCTGAGTTATTACAATGAAATATAGAATTATGTTAAACCATTTGTATGCATGTATGAAAAGGAATTTAATTGCACGATGGCTTTAATCGTGTCTTATTACTTGGCTCTTCTCCATATATAAATGGAAATTTGGGTAACTGAAATATATATTATTTTACTAACACCATAAAATGTATATATATTCCGTCTCTCTCTCTCTCCATTGCACTCAACACCACTACTCCCTTCCTCCCATCCCCAGAGGCTCTCTTTCCCAACCCAATTGCCTATAAATACACCAGGGTCCACATTTATTTATGTATTAATGGTTTTTTGTTATCAAATAACTGTACTGGAGGGTGTATACTCTTGCACATTGATTCTGATGCATTAAACGTCATCAAATAACATCTGAAATCCTTTTTAAGGGGGTAATGCTTGTTTTTTGGTCAATGGATAATTATTGTATAACAATATTGTCGAGTTTCCTCGCTAGACCTTCATAATAGCTTTACAAAAAACACTCCTTAGACCCTATTTAAAGATAAATGTGTAATTTTTTTAGTAGAAAAATGTCCCGGGCGAAGGCTGCTTCCTTTTAAAATTACAGGTTCGCTTTCGCTTGCCAGGAAAACATCGACACCTAAATGGCACGAAAGCTCCTAATACTGACACAGAAATTGGGTGAAGGTCTCAAAATCGCCAAATTAATGGATAGAACGTCCTAAAATCTCAAAACTAATATGCTAAACATGAGGGAGATTGGTGTCCAGAACAAATATTACTACATTCCCCTTAATATAAGTATTTGCTAGCAAATATATATATTAATTTGATTCGTGTTGATAGAATATCAAATATAGTGTTCAGGAATATTGTAAATATCGAAGCTATACCAAATTCATATAATTATTATATAAAGCAATATGAAACTTCAGCACGTTCTGTTACGCTGCTGGAGGGCCCAAGGTATCCTATAGTCATTGGTGTGCAGCGTGATGGCTACTGTTATTGACGTTGTTTTACAGTCAAGCTCAAAGTTTGGGCCCAAGCTTCAAATATTTAACTATATTTGTCTCTTGATATTGGACAACCCTTCTGAATAAGGTATGTTTATCAGAGTTCACGCAGTGTATTCCTTTTAGGTGATGTATAGTAATATTGTAGTTGACATTATGATGGAAGTCAGGGCTTTTGAGTGTCCCTATATACTTCCTCAAAGACAGCATGTGTCCCTGAGACGGGCTGCTCGTCAATATTGGCGTGTTTAATTAGATGACCTGGATCAATGTTTGTGTGGGGTATGAGTCTAAAGAGAGGGTCACGGTCAGTAAACCTGCCTTCTACAAGGAGTGGCACACCAATAGCTCTGTGAGACTTGAAGTATTATTAAGGGGAAAGGGTTCATTAATTATTGGTTGATATAATATTTAATTTCTATATTTTTAATTTCCTCCCTAGACCTCCATTAGACTTAGAAAACACATCCTCAAGATCCCCTTTCGATATACATTTGTATGTTTTTTCGGTAAAAATATGTGATGTAAGGTTGAATGATAATGGAATGGCAATGGAAAATGTCATAGAGCAGTGCGATGAGTAAAGATGGGAATTTGGAGGATGAAGAACAAGAGAGGGATCAGCAATGTAGGAGGGTTGTAGGCACTCTGAAAATAGCGACTAGGTATAGGGAAGTGACCATGGACGTAAAGAAACCATTGCATGATACTGTAGTAATCCCGACATTGACGTATAGGAGTGAAGCGTGGACATATTGGAGAGGCATACATCAAGAGTGAGAGGGATGGAAACGAGTTACTTGAGAAGTGCGTGTGGGGTCACTTGGACAGACAGACATACAAATGAGGAAGTATGAACACTATGTAGTGTGGATATATATGTGATGAAGAGCATGAAGAGGAACACCTTGTGGTGATTCGGCCATGGAGAGTGAGATAATTATAAAAAGAGTGCATGGGAGAGAGGAGGAAAGGCAGATGGGAGATATAGACCCAGAATGAGATGGAAGGATGAAGTTGAGAGGTATATGATCGGAAATGGGGTTGGGTTGGGTGGAAGGAGAGCTGCTGACTAACCAACGACAGGAATATGAAATGTCTTCGTGACCGCTTCCTTGGGGACTGAGGCGTCTGCTAATAAAAAGAAAGGTAGATCGATTTCAAAGTTATAAAGCTTGAAATCACGGTCACGATTGATGGTGTTAAATTTAGAAGTTATACAAGGCATACTCTTTCCTTGTAACTAATTATCTATCTCTTTTAATTTTGCAGGCTCATGTATGGGGCGTGAAGTCTTAGTATGGCAGAATTAGTCTCTAGGAGTGTGTTTCTAGGAATGATAAGTTGATAATGCATAAAATAATCGTGCGTTAACTATTTAATTAGTAAGCCTGTATTGTGATTCTGAAGTAAGGTTATCAACATTTATATTAATTGTTCTGGTAATTATCATATGCTTTCATTAGTTTATTCTAGTGCTTTGAAGTTTGTAATGGAAGATTGATGTTAAGAACGGGGTGTTACTTAATATATGGATCGTATTGTTGGATATAGTAATTTGCATGTTGATTGATTATTTTAAGTACGTTGGGCATCTACTGAAGTGGTGAGGCTTCGAAAACGCTCCCGGGCGGAATATTTCTCCCAAAACCAAAAGTGTCTGTCTATTTGTAACTTTGGAACGTAGCCGGAGGCGAGAGAGTTAATAACGTACTAAAATTCCCAACATCAAACTTATTATAATACATATTATAGACATACCCAAATGGTCAGACTCATATGACGCAGAGGTTGCCAGATTAGCAATAAGAAATAGAGTTCTCTCACTCTTATGATTACCTCTCCAAAATTAGTTTTCTGCCCACAGCTAACTCAAAGACAACTGCAGAGGTTGAAGTAACTAAACTAAAGGTTTCTAAATACATCTGATGGTAACAAAGGCTTTAAAGTATCCCTAATAGGCTCAAAATCGCGTCATATGTCGGAGAGGGTTAACATTGTATGAATACAAATTAACAAGTTTTATGGAAATGTTTTACACGTACCTGCATGGTCATTACAAACATAGTTGTAACGCCAATATCAAACGATGGAATATAACGTTTTTTCCACATACAGTAATAGTCAGAAAATACATAATTTCCTATTTAACATATTAAGTAACACTACAACGTATTTGACACGGATAAGGATGGTCATTGATTACGTCAGTGTTATTAAGTGTAAACGTAATAATACCGAAGTCGTCTGTACATACCTGAATTGTGATTAACAACATCAGTAAGTTACAAATAATAAACGTTTTACAACAACATCTCGTGCAAATGCAATATTTGTAAATAATAACGTAAGAAATTCCCAACATCAAACGTATTATATTATGTATTCTGGACATACTTAAATGCTCGTCATTGACTTAAACGTTTTATAAAATTGTCTGTCTGACGTATTTGCATGGTCATTACGAACGTAGTTATATTACCAACAATAAACATTGAAGCATAACGTTTTCAGCACATTCAGAAATACTCAGAATATACGTAGTTTCGTTTTTGACATATTACATAAAACAGTAACGTATTTGACACTCATATGGATTGTTATTGATAACGTCATAGTATTATTAAATGTACACATAATATACTGAAATTGTCTGTACTTACCTGAATTGTGATTATCCCATTGGCTGTGGGAGATGTTTCGGATCGCCATGGCAATTTATAGGCATTTACAGCCTGTGGATATGTGTGCGAGTGAGCGGGAGCGTGCCAGGCACCCCATCCTCTCTCCAGCCAGGCAGCCGTGGCACTGAGGAGTATGAGCCATACTCCCGCTAGACATACAGCGCTGCCAAAGGCAAATGTAGCGCGACATTAGCGATAATTGCTCAGTATTAGCGAATATCTATGGTATCGCTACAGATTTAGCCCGTGCGCTATGAAGCTCGTTCTGGTGTCATTTTAAAGCAATTTTCTTCGAGTTTTTAGCTGAATACATTTCAATTCATTCAGACACTTGCTCAATCATTCAAGAGTGCCTGAATGAGCTCTAAAATAACGATAATATGCCCGCAGCGTAAGTGTTAACAACATCAGTAAGTTACAAATAATAAATGTTGTACAACGTCTTGCGCACATACAATATTTGTGAATAATAACGTACTAAAATTTCCATCATCAAACTTATCATAATACGTATTCTAGACATACCAAATGGTCGTCATTATCATTGTAAGATTAAAAATTAACGTTTTATAGAAATGCCTTTTACACGTACCTGCATGGTCATTACGAACGTAGTTGTAACACCAATATCAAATGGTGGAATATAAAGTTTTTTGCACATACGGTAATAGTCAGAAAATACGTAGATTTCTTTTTAACATATTACCTAAGACAGTAACGGTAAGACAGTAAAGTATTTGGCACACATAGAGATGGTCTTTCATAACATCAATAGTATTATTTAATGTAAATGCTAACGTTATCTGTACATAGAACTACCTGAATTGTGATTAACAATGTTACAAAAATATATGTTTTACAACAACATTTCGTGCACTTACCATATGTTTATAATAACGTAATAATATTCCTAACATCAAACCTATAATGATACTGTCATCTTCTAGATATACCAAATTTTCGTCATTAACTTTATAGGAAAAACATTGTAAACGTTTGTTTGGAAATGTTTGTCGCACGTACCTGCATGGTCATTACGAACGTAGTTGTATTACCAATATAAAAGTATACACTATAACGTTTTCTGCACATACAATAATAGTTGCAAATAACATGGTTATGTATTTAATAAATTACATAAGACAGTAACCTATTTGACACACAAAAGGATGGTCATTGATAAAGTCATAGTATTTTTAATGTAAACGTAATATACTGACATAGTCTGTGCACACCTTAGTTGTGAATAGCAACATCAGTAAGTTACAAATGTACTGTATATGTATGCACAATATGTGCAGTATATACTCAGGCACATACCCATTGCTGGGGGGGGGGAGACAGAGCCCTAACATGAACCTTTAAAGTTCCAATAGTTATGGTCCGGAACCAGTTTCATGTTCCCTCGCCCCTTTCTCTGTCTCGTTGAGTCAGATAATTTTACAACTGGATGAGGATTCTAGCCTACTGCTGTCTAGGCGGCTGCAAATTGGACAACAAATAGCCATACATAGCATCTATCGATAGTATACACCGCCACCCGTCTCGGGACAGTACGCTTTGATTTCCCATGGAGCCCACACGACCCTCTGACTCGCACTCAGCTGATTCACCCAACCATATTGCAGGAGGTGTTAGCAGTCGTAGAAGGACCAGGAGACCTGCCAGGAAGCCCTCTTGCTTATAGACCTACGTAGGACAGTAGTTCAGAAGAGGAGAGTGCAGTAAGAGCACGAAAAAAAGGTGCTAGAGGGGGCAAAACACTTGCAACAGGCACGACACTTGCCAAGAGGTCATTGCCCTCTGCTTCCTCATCCACCAGCCCTTTCACCACTACTAATACCACCACCACCGCCCCCGCCCCCACAATAGTACCTGGGACACGCACGATGCCCACCACCACACCAGGAGCAAGTGGCCATCCTAGGGATTCAGGATCTGCAGGAGCAGCTAGGAGGAAAGGGAAGGGTCATGCTTATCAGTATAAGCAAAGTAAGGTGACCCCTCCAACCTCAACTACCACCTCACCACCACCTGCCTCTACCACCACCGAGCTGCCACCACGCCGGTCCCTGCACCACTGCCCACCACGGCTGCCCCTGCACTGGCGCCCACGCCCTTGCTGCTGGCTCATTTTGTCACATCAATAAAACATTGACACCGTCAAAGTTTAATGCTCTACTCTTTCCTCCTGACAGGACTGACGATGACGATGCAGGAGCCTCAAGGGACCACCCGATGCTAGGGACTTTGGTTGGGGCGGTGAAAGTGGGAGCGAGTGTGATCATAGCCACCAATTCGGGGAGGAAGATGAGGAGGAGTAGGCGGAGGAGGACTTGTTGGAGCTTCATAATCATGTCAGCGAGCTGTCTGACATCGGCACAAACGCTGACGCTGATGGAGGAACTAATCCCATTCGTAAGGCATCAGTTTATTCATTTGTCCGGTCTGAAGGATCTGATTTCATACCAGATTTACACCAGTTCGATGCAAATCAATCTGGTTCAACTATAGATTGGCCCTGCAATGGCCAGGCAAATGAAAGTGATATCTTCTGTGCATCTCTTAACCAGATGATAACACATATTGTTTCCCAAACCAATGCATATCATCGCTGGGTGAAGGAAAGAATTTATGTAATCTCACCAAGGGCAAGAATTCACGCCTGGGGTGATGTAACTGCAACAGAATTCCTGGTGTTCTTTGCAAATGTTGCTTATCATGCCTCTTTGACAGAAGCATGTGATGCAACATTGCTAGAGGCATGAAGCATTCATCAACACCCTAATTTTCCAGAAATACATGACTCGTGAGAGGTTTATTTTGCTGTTGCGCTTTTTGCACTTTGCTAACAATGAAAATCCAAACACAGATGATCGAATCCGGAATGTCCGGCATCTGTTCACCATGTTGTTGCAAGGGTTCAAGAAGTATTTCTACCCCTTTCACAACCTGATGATTGATGAGTCGCTCGTGCTCTTTAACCACTTAAGGACGGGGCCATATGTTGACATGACCTAGCTGCCAGGCGGGTATATTTACCGAAAACAGGCTTAGTTCCATGCTCTTTTTCATGCATAAACAAGAGCCAAAGCGTAATACAATTATGTATCCGTGACGATAATAGAGCTTTCCAATGACACCTGAATCATCCTTGTACGACCACAGGTTATCCTGTAGCGATCGCGTAACCGGAGGTGAAAATACCCTAAAATAGGGTAATTTCAGTAGTTTTTTCCTTATCTCGCAAGGACGGTAATGGTAGGAAAACGGCGGTGGTCCCAGACGCAGCCCAGTGGTGGTGCCGAGTGGTCACATCCTGCATATTGTCCTCCCAACGCGCGAACTCTCTCTCAGATCCCCTAATGTGCTCGGAATGCCGCCCGTCATATGACGGGTACCGGAGGATAGGCCATTTATCTCTCGCCCGTCCTATGACGGGCACCGTGGCTTGAGTGTTAAAGGGCGCCTGCTGTTCAAGGAGTACATACCCTTGAAGAGGCACAGGTTTGGGATCAAGCTGTATGTGTGACTGCGAGACAGGCACAGTGCTTGACATGATCGTCTCTACCGCCACAGATATAGATATTCTTAGTCAGTGCCAACGACCCCTTAGGTATGTCAGAGCACATAGTCAAGAATGTGATGGAGCCCTACATGGGCAAGTGGCACGCGTTGTACACCGATAATTGGTATAAAAGTCCTGCTCTCTGTCCGTTTCTTCATGACAACCAGACAGGGTTATGTGGAACTGTCAGAAATAACAGGTAGTGCATGCCCAGCAGCCCAAGTTCACTGGCCCTCGCATTCAACTGGACAACCCCTCCTCCAGTGACACCCCTTTCGAGGACGACTTGGCAGAGGAACACCGACAACGGTAACAGGATCAGCAAAGACGAAAAAAGGAAGACCACTACAAACAGCTGGAGAAGTCTGGGAAAGTCGTGTCTATAAAATGGAACGAAAGATAGCTAATCCATTTGCTTTCTACTGTCCATACAGGTGCCCAAGTGGACACTGGTGAAATCCACTACCGTACCAAGAAGCCTATACAGAAACCTTATATGGTGGTAAATTATACCAAGAACATGCACCTGGTGGACAAGTCGGATTGCTACCTTGCAGGTTTTGGGTGTCTGAGGAAGACTGAAGTTGTATCATAAGCTTTTCCTCCACATGGTCGACATCACGAAGCTCAACGTCTACAACTTGGCTCCGAACAAAATAATAAAGTTTCAGGACTTCGTCTACAATGTTGCTTACCTGATCTCGCGAAACATAGCACGCCCACCTCCACTTTCAGGGGTCGCTGTCAAAAACAAATCATCAACGTACCTTCTATAATACATGGGTTTACAGCTAATAGGATAATTATTTAACCATTTGGTCTCCTTACTACACAAAAATGCATTCGCAAAAAGGGGGCCTAAGCAGGATCCCATACTTATACCGTCTATCTGATTGAACAAGGAACCATCCATCAAAAAACAGGACTCTGATGTAGCAAACTTAAGTAATTTGGTTAAATAATTGTCCTATTAGCTGTAAACCCATGTATTATAGAAGGTATGTTGATGATTTGTTTTTGATTTTTGAAAATGACTGCAAATCAAGATTTTTTAACGTACATGAATAGCCAACATGCAAATATAAAGTTCACTTGTGAAAAGGAAGAGGATGGTAAATTAGCTTATTTGGATGTGTTGGTTAGGAAAACGGAACAAGGACTTACAACAAGTGTTTATAGAAAACCCACTTTCACTAATCAGGGACTCAATTGGTTTAGTTTCACTCCCAATATTTATATACTTAACTCTATCCGTACACTACTAAATAGGGCTTATGACTTATGTTCTTCTTATTTTATTCTTCATGATGAAATATTATGTAGGCTCAGGGAATATTTTGTGAGCAATAATGATTCAGTAGACTTGTTTAATCAGATTCTCAAGAAATTCTTATATGATAAAGTTTGTTAAGTAGAGATGCCAAAATTTGAAGTACCCAAGCTAATAAAATATGTGAAAATGCCTTTTTATGGTCAAGTTAGCTACCAGTATAGCAAACATTTGCTGAAGCTTTTGAGTAACAATTTCCCGGCTATCAACTTTCGAGTTGTATGCACTAATGACTTTAGAATTAATAACTTTTTCCGACATAAGGATCAAATACCTAACCAATTGTGCTCGAACATTGTTTATCAATTCACATGTCCTGGTTGTCAGGCCAGGTATATTGGATGTTCAGGACGATCATTCAAGGTTAGAATGTTCGAGCACATGGGTAAGAGTCACAGATCCGGTCAAATGTTGCAACAAATGTAATTTACCGCTATTAGAAATCATGCGAGAGAACAAGATCATCCGTACACAATAGATAATTTTCAAATAATTGGTAGATTCAGGAGTCAAAGTGAAGCACTCATTGGAGAGAAATTGCTTATACAAAAAGTCAACCCTGAGCTTAACATTTCAAACAATTCTTAATTGTGTGTCTCTGTAGCTTAGTGATAATGTCATTTTGGGTTCATTATGATATAATTTGTTGTTGTTGTAATGATTAGGTGTGATTTCGAAGCTTTTAGTCTAGATAGTTGCTGTTTGATAGCTATTTTTCTAAATGTTTAGTATATTTCTTGGGTTTCGGTGTAGATTGATCAGTTCTCACTCATATTTTTGTTAACCTTCAGTTGTCCACGGCAGTTTCTTTAGTGTGGATGTATTTCATCCTTCTCTTGCTGACTTAGCAAGTAATATGTTTACGATGTGTTCGTTTTTTGGGGAATAGTATAGAAACCTGTTTATTGTATTGATAAAATGTAATAGTCTTTTTAAATTTTGTTTGATTATTTGCGTTTCTTTGTGATCTAGGATGATTTAATGTGTTCATGTGTTCATGTTTTATGCTAAACTTTAAATTTTTAATTATATTTGATCCACTTTTACTTTGCATTAATTTTAGATTTCAGTTTGTTTAAGGATCAGTTGTTGTTGTTGTTGTTCCCCAGGCTGCCTGGCCGAACAGCCCCAAGGTCCCGAGCAAGGCCAAGGCCATAGAGCGCCCCCACAAAACCCTCCCTGCTTACCACTAACAAAACCCAGGTGACCGAAGCCACTCTAAGGCAGGGAGCTGAGGAGGGCGCGGAAACGCCCGAGAAACCAAAGCTCCACCCAAGGCCCTGTGCCCCTCAGCAATTATGAAGGGAAAGTTGAGGGGCAAGGGAAAAATGTGACGCTTTGGCTCCCAATCTGCCAACTTTTAGGTTGGCAGTAGGGAGGTCGATCCACGGAAAAGACGCCGTCACTTGAGATCTAGAAGATATATAAGTAAAAGGAACAGTCACAGTAAGCTATGGGTATGGCAGAGATCGCTCAGCTCTCACTCTGATAGACCAGCCAATCACCACATGACTAGAACCCAATCCTCTCAGCATCAGCTAGGAAAGGCCCTAGAGAGCCGCTTTTGGCGGGGGGGATAGCTCCCCTACTTCAACTCCTTTCGGAGTTGGTCCGAAAATGTGAAAAGAAGTAAGTTAAAATAAAGATGGCGTTGAGTACAGTTTTGACTCTTTTTAATATGCTTACTATGGAAAATACGGTGCCCTAGGCCACCCACGGATGTACTAATATATATATATATATATAATATATATATATATACACAGGGTGATTCAGTAACCCTTTTCATAAATTAAATGGCAAATTCGGGAGACAAAACAAAAAACTAATTTACTCTATGACCCTTAGGGTGAGTCTTTGATATGATGGAGATATTACACCTTTAAAGTTATCGATAGATAGAAAAGAAAAAAATCT
Source organism: Paralithodes platypus (assembly GCA_032716605.1). Classification (NCBI taxonomy): domain Eukaryota; kingdom Metazoa; phylum Arthropoda; class Malacostraca; order Decapoda; family Lithodidae; genus Paralithodes; species Paralithodes platypus. The sequence goes on from CM064512.1 coordinate 21,366,951, forward strand.
AAGGAGTGAGAATGAAAATGTCGTTGCTAACTGGCAGGGTAGCGTAACCAAGACTTGGTATCAAAATGGCTGCATACGGTAGCTGGATGCAGTTCGTTTGGCAATTTACAAAGGTACATTACTACTGTATTTGTATTATCATTATTATTAATAATCATTGTATTAGTAGTAGCAAGGGGAGAAGCAGGGGGCGGAGGATAAGGAAGAGGAGGAGGAGTAAGTGGTGGAAGAGGGGTAAGTGGAGAAGCAGCGATCTGACTGCCCACTTTGAGCTTTGATACTCCGCTCGTCTTAATGAATCTTCAATCAATCTGTACATGAATCTAAAGATTGTTTCTTTGCTTACACGTGGTATGTAAATGGTTGCATATGGTAGCAGTTGTCTCAATGCTCAAAAGAACGTTAGCATTTTATCACCATCATCATAATTAATACTCTATTCATCGTAGCTGTAGTAGTAGTAATAATAGTCGTAGTTGTATTATTATTATTATTATTATTATTATTAGGTCAAGTTATGTCATTAGCATGTTATCATTAATTATTTATACAGTATTGTGAAATTTATTGTTATTATTATTGATTGGTGCTGTGGATGGTTTGTACAGTAATTTTTCATGTGGTGCTTTAAAGCTTCTCATTATGTTGGTTTTTTGTTCACTTATCCCTCCTCCGCCCGCTTCTCCCCTTACAACATCAACAACTACTATGAATAATGTACGTATAATAATGATGATGATGATAGTACAAATAGTAATGTACCTTTGTAAATTGGGAAACGAACTGCATCCAGCTACCGTATGCAGCCATTTTGATACCAAGTCTTGGTTACGCTATCCTGCCAGTTGGCAACGACATTTTCATTCTCACTCCTTAGATTTTTTTGTTTTCTATCTATCGATAACTTTAAAGGTGTAATATCACCATCATATAAAAAACTCACCCTTAGGGTCATAGAGTAAATTAGTCTTAGTTTTGTCTCCCGAATTTGCCATTAAATTTATGAAAAGGGTTACTGAATCACCCTGTATATATACGGTATATACAGGGTGGATGGGACTCGTTAGCCTTGATCGGCAACTCATCTATGGGAGACAACCTTCTACAAATCCGGGTGGATGGGATTCTTGTCAGCCTTGGTTGGCAACCTGTCTAGGGGATTAAACCTGATACAAATCCGTACTGCTTACCTAGGGGTAAGGCAGGTTAGTGGATGGATTAGCCGAACACCACTGTAGAAAAATAGTGCTAATAAGATACACCGAGGGCCTCTTGAGTCGGACGGATCCTAAATTGAGTGGTCAATCCTGTAAGTCCTTCACTAAACTGGCTCGGGTTGTCCCTCTCACAGGGAATAGGTCCGCTTGGGGGCATTCTGTGTATGGCCACCCTCGTAAGGGGAGTAAGGTGTCCGGCAATAGATAGATATATATATATATACCGGTACTGTATATATATATATATATATATATATATATATATATATATATATATATATATATATATATACCGGTATATACAGTATATACCAGTACATGACTTGTACCGGGTTAAATTTTCCAATTTTTATACAAAAATACTCTGCTGAAACATGACTTACTGGACAGAATGTACAGCACTGTCATTTATTGGTATAATCTTTCATTAGTTTTAATTAATGCAGAGTTTTATCATTACAGGAACATAAAATGCAGTGAATATTAGTTCAGATATACATCACATCAAGTGCGTACCAGTATCTGTATATAGGTGTTGTTAAGTGGTAGGCCTATCATCATTAGTACAGTACCGATATGCATGTAGGGTACCGGTATATTATATTTTGCCTTACATTGAGTCTTACTCAATACCGGTAGGCTACCAATTATTCCTAACAAGAAAGAGGAACATGGTGTATACAAGTTTGAACCAGCCTGTGTGAAACCTATGAGAGCTCTCCAGAGATTTAAATTCAGTTTAATGATCCCAGCTGAAGTCAGTAGCCTCGAGTTGCCGTGATCTTTAAATTTGCTATATAATTGTTTATGCTTGCAAAGAAATACTGATATATATATATATTATAAATAAGTAGGCTAGGCTGCTAGGCATCTCAAATCCTAAACCCAGGGAAAGGAAAACAATAAATAAATAAATACAATATAAGATACAAATAATATATCTCCAGTTAGGGCCACTAGGGGTAAGGATGTAGTATTTGGGCGTACCACCTGCCTTGTTTACACTACTCGGCACGCTCTCAATCATTTTCCCGTCTATTTTGACTGCCGTGGGATATAATAGGTTGAGGGGGTCTTTTTCCAGCCTCACCCCCATAGCCTATGACTTATTGTTATCATCATATATATTTCTAGCAGATGGCAAATAAAAAAAAAAAAAATAGCCTATGACTTATTGTCATCATCATATATATTTCTAGCAGAGGGCAAATAACAAAACAAAAAAATAGCCATCAAAATAGACGGGAACATAACCGCGAGCGCACGACCGATAGCCTATAAACATGACGACCATATGCCTGGATACTAAATCCTTCCCAGGCTAGGTTGCAGCATCTGCCTAGCCAATGCCATCTTAGCATTTAAAAGAAAAGGGCAAGGGAAGGGCTGGTAGAGTGGCAGGCTGACCCCTGGGCCCACTATATTTTTTAAAAAGCCACTTTCTGTCTAAGGCAAATACGGTACTTCATACTTAACCTTACCAGGCAAGCAGCTTATGTAGGCCTATATATAGGCCCCCCTCTCTCTCTATATATATATGTATATATATATATGTAGTATGACATTATAAGCCCTACATAATATATTGCTATACATATATCTCACTGCTTATATGCCTTTATCCCTGTAACTTCTAAACTCTTAACATTCATATTAAACATTCTTCATTCATTGAACTCCCTATAACTTTATCTATCTCATGAACATATAATATATTTGTTATTACTTCCACTTAAATCAACACCCATTTCCTCTGTAAATGTAAACTGTATAACGTATTTATCCGGTCATACGTCATACCAGAATGCTGAGTTGATGCTGTGTTGCTTCAGCATCCTTGAACCCAGTCGATGCCTTCTTACTCAGGCATCTTCAGTTAGACTTCAACAGACCTCAGCCAGAGAGAGTCAGAGCTCTTTACTCCCTCTAGACTCTAGACTCAGACTCACCCTCTATAGCCAAGCTCCTATATCCCCTAGATATATTAGACCACACAAGTCATATATCACCTTGCTCCTCAGGCTTTTATTATAAGCCTTATCATATATCTGTACTTATATACTTGTACGTTTATACTTATTATCACTTATCCAATAATTAATATGTTGTGTTATTACCTATAATCCCCTATATACTTAACATATTATATGGCGACCTTGCAAATAGCGTATTAAGGCTATACTTAAGTCCCCCCCCCCCACAATCTACCCCTCTACAATTATCAACATTACAAATCCCTAATTATACCTTACATTTCATGTGAGGATAATTGCTGTACTTCAAACCCTGCCTACCAGCCTTGCAGTTTCTCCAAAAGCCTTACAGCCTGCCAGCCATTCTGCCAAGCTGCAAGCGTGTGCGTACGTCCATGGTACACACACAGTCACAACGCCTCCACCAGCCGCAACAACCACACACAACTAGCCGCTACGTGTGTACATCCGTACACACACACACAACGCCCCTGCCTGTCGTACGACCAACTGATCAACACTGACACAACTTTCTCTAAGAGGAATCATGTGAGTGCTTAACTTTACTTAAAAGTGCATTGTTTAAGAGGATTAAGTGATCATGTTTTCAAAGCCTCAACCATTAGAGTTCACATATACCGCAGGTGCGATTACTAGATCACATTCTCAAAATGACCCACTGACACACATAGTCAAACACCAACAACAACACCACCACCACCTTTACCTACCCTCCCTCCACCTGATCAACTACCGCATTCACAAATTTCCAAAAATACCAACCTCCAACCCCCACTTACACAATATACGGAGGCCACAGAACACTTATTTACTCTGCCATCTAGAGTTAATGATAATAGACGTGTATCATTTTCTCAACCTCAAAACTCAAATACATATTTCAACATCACTTATTCAAACAAACAAAACACAGCCCCTCCTATGCATTCAGCTTCTAGCTGGAATACTACTTGGGATGATGGTTCAAATCCCAGGGACAGACCTGTGGTGTCACCTACGATTGGTGCTACAGCTCATTCTGAAGGATTTTGGGATTTCCAACTCTCTGACCCTAAACCAAGGTTGTATGCCAACAGCAATATCTTTCAACCTCCTCAACAACAACAGGGTCTCTCACATCAAATTCCCATGTATGCCAACAGCAATATCTTTCAACCTCCTCAACAACAACAGGGTCTCCCACCTAACATACAGTCACCAGCAATTTCCTACTATCAAACAAGAAGCGGAACAATACCCAACACATCCTTTATCATCATCCCACCAACCCCATCAAATATCCTACCAACCTCAACAAGCACCTTACCAACCAAATATCCTTGAAATCATCCATCAGAACGCCCCTAGGTTATTTTCTGGGAACACCCTCTAGAATTATTCTGTTCATGCTTTCATACAGGATGTAGACGGCGAAATTGCCATGAGAGGTGCCGGTCAAAATGATAACACCAAAGTGCAAATTTTCAAAGCTAGAATACACAAAGGTGATTCCAACTCAGCTCAGCTCCTTCTAGAGTCAGACAAAACTGAAGACTGCTCTTACGAGGAACTGAAAAGTATGTTCATTCAAAGATATGGCATACAGATGGCAGGTACATTCTCAGCTACTCACATAATTGCTAATGAATTAAAGAACCACCAGAAATATCTAAATACCCCAGTCGATAGGATTGTTGCCACAGCTTCCACCATGACCAAATCACTTAGACATGAAATGAAGGATAAGGACTGGACACTCAAGCACGGCGGTGAGGAATACATGAATATCAAACAAGTGGCCAAGTTTGTTGGTTACATGATGGTATCAAACCTCCTTCCTGAATCCATAACGGGATTAATACAATCTATTCCATTCACCCTTAACGACACACTGGTAGATTTCTCTCAAACTGTCCATGCCAAATGTAAAGAGAATGGTCTAGACCACAAAATCCAATTCCTGACCAATCCCTCAAAACCCCAAGGTGTTGTAGCTGCTATTCACAATCACTCAACCTCCCCCAATCATGCCAAACACTACAATGCTCACTCAAAACCTTTCGACCACTCACAGAAACCTAAACCTCATTACTCGCCCAAGACACCCTATCTTTCTTCCAAATCTAACTACAACCCACACAAATCTCCGACGAACTCTAACAGTAATGTCACCTGTTATTATTGCGGTAACCAGGGTCATATAACTCCTGAATGCCTCATCAAGGTAAGAGAGGAACAGGAGATGGCATCACATAAAGAACCATTTTGCCGCAAATGCAAATCTAAGGGTCATTGGACCAAGTTCTGCACTCACATGAAGGCTCTTAGGGAAAAAACTAGGACGGCCACACCAGGAAACACCAAAACGGCCACACCAGGAAACACCAAAACCGCCGCTTCAGTCAAGACAAAATCAACCAGTTCGGGGGAAGAATATACGCCCAGCACGGTGCTATACCTCCAAACTGTGCTGGGCGGACCAACAATGCCACCCAAACTCGACCCCTCAAATCTGTCGAAATAGGTTGTCTTGATAAATCTTCCTTGCTTTTACCCGCTAAATGCGAAGAGCATAATCTAAATCTCTTCTTAGACACAGGCTCCCCAGTGAATCTTATAAGTCTCAACAAATTTAATCTTATAAATTCTAATAATCAATTCAGTCAATCTTACCCTGATATCAATATAAAATCAGTCGGTGACAACCCATTAGAGACATTATCTAAGGTTTATCTACCTATCAAGATCACCGAAGAATTAGCAACACCCCTGCCATTCTATGTCATTAACAAACTCCCCATAAATGCCGACTTGCTCCTAGGGTTTGTTAGTATGAATATGCTCAAAATCATAATTTTCACCCATATGGACCAAGTTATGATCGGTGGTTTAAAAGGCAACACCATCGAATGCACACGCAGTAGTGAATCCTCTGTCAAAAGTACCACCAACCACCCAAAACAGGCATTCGATCACACTAAACCTAGACCCAAAAGAAAATTCAGTTTCAAAACTACCGTAAAATCCAGTCCCTTTTCGGTCACTCAAGAGGTCACTAAAACCCCCCTGATGCCCCCACTCCTAGCTATCAATACACTGAGGTATCTATAGGTGATCTGATAACTGACCATTCCCTTACAGCTGACGTAATCTTGCAAGATGATGTAACTATTCAACCAAAATCATCTATGAAGGTAGAAACTTATGTCAATCAATTACCCGCTAATTATCACAAATACAGAATCATCACTCTTCCAGACACTACCTCCATAAAGGGTCTTATAACCACTCCAGCCCTTCATGAGAGCAAGAATGAATATTTTTAAACTTTAATTCTCAATTACTCAGATAACATACTTAGTATTAAAAGTGGTACCAAGATTATGGAAGCAGAAGTTTTCCCTTTTATTTTTAATGACCAAAGCTTACCAGTTAGTAAAGACCTTGTCATTAACGCAGCTATTAGCAAGGATGAATCAGAGACTAGGTCACAAATAAAATCTCTAATTAATGATCTTGATTTTGAGGACTACACTGAGAATCTTATGAGTTTGTTGTGCACGTATAAAGAGGCAGTTATGTTACATAATGAAGATCTTGGGTTTTGTGATGTGCTTCAACACAAGATCATATTACGCAACTCGGAGACTAACCCCATTCTTATAGGTTAGCTCACGCTCAGAGAGAACAGGTAGAATCTCAAGTCAAGGCTATGTTAGACCAACAAGTAGTCTCTCCCTCATCCAGTCGTTGGAAGAGCCCTATATTCCTAGTGCCTAAGCGGAACCCCAACGAGTGGAGATTAGTGGTGGACTTCAGGAAGTTAAATGACGCTATCATTGAGGAGAAATGTTATATGCCCTCCATCAATGAAGTTATGAGTAATTTGAACTCTAAAAACAAAATCTTCTCTACCATTGATTTAGGTAGTGGTTTTCATCAGATAAAGTTGGACGATGATTCCCGTAAGTACACAGCTTTCAGCACTCCCAGTGGTACTTACGAGTTCAATAGACTCCCTCAAGGGTTAAAAACTAGTCCAGCCTTTTTCCAACGGCTTATGTGTCCCATTCTTGCAGGCCATTTGGGCAAAGATATCCAAATCTACATAGATGACATCATTATAATGTCGCCTGATATCGAATCTCACCTTGAAAGCATAGGAAAGATCTCTCAAAAACTAAAGGATGCAGGTTTAAAGGTAAAATTAAAAAAGTGTAAATTCTTAAAACGTAGTGTTGAATTTCTCGGTCACGAACTTTCTGCAGATGGCATCAGAACAAAAACCGATATCACTAAAGCTATACATGAATTTCCCCAACCTGAAAATGTGACACAACTCCGCCAATTCCTTGGCCTAGCCGGGTACTACCGTAGTTTCATCTCCAAATTTTCGGAAAAAGCCAGTCCCCTTTTCAAACTGTTAAAAAAGGACGCTGAATTTGATTGGAAAGAATCCGAACAAACATCATTTGACGAGTTGAAGCATCACCTGTGTAATCCTCCTTGCCTGTCTTACCCCGACTATACTCAACCTTTTATTATCCACACCGACGCGTCCTATAGCGGTATTGGTGCTTGTTTAATGCAAAAAGACAGCCGCGATAAATTTCAACCTTTAGCCTTTGCCAGCAGGACTCTTAAACCTGCCGAGAAAAATTACTGTGTCACTGACATTGAAGGAGCCGGTCTAATCTGGGCTCTTCAGACATTCAAAGACAAAATCCTTAACTATGACATTGAAGTGTGGACGGATCACAAGCCTCTAGTTGATCTGTTTGACAACAATAATATGTCTGGTAGACGCGCAAGGTGGAAGTACATATTACAAAGTTTCAACCCTAGGATACTCTACATTAAAGGTCACAAAAATGTCGTAGCGGATGCTTCTCTCGTAATCCGGTACTTTGTGCACATTTAAACACGATGACTTTAGCTAATGAAGACATGTCCACAGCTCAGAGAGGTGATCCCAAGTTGTGTGAGATCATTCTTGCTCTAGAGAATAATGAAACTAACCAACACCTAGAAGATTACACTCTAATTGATAACACGCTATTTCGTAATCAACTCATCAAAGGCAAACATCAACTTGAAAGAAACATTCTGCAGTTAGTTGTACCCAACAATAAAGTAGAAGAAATACTCCCTCATCTTCATGGTTCTAAATTTGTCGGTCATCCTGGCAAAGAAAGGGCTATGCTCATTGCTCAAAAACAATTCTACTGGAATTCCATGAAATCTGACATAGATAATCATATAGACGCTTGCGAAAACTGTGCCAGAATTAACCCTAAGCTTACACCCCAAGCTAATATCAAAACTTATCCTGTCCCAGAGAAACCTTTCCAGTTGATTGCCATAGACCTTTTGAAAATTGTTAAGACTAACAGTGGTATGAATTATCTTCTCGGATCATTTCTCTAGGTACTCTATTCTCTCTCCCATACCTGATAAGGAAGCCAATACTATCGTTAAAACTCTTGTAAATAACGTGATTTGCAAATACCCCTCACCTAAATTTATTCTTTCAGATAATGGCGGGGAGTTTGTGAACGAGACTATGTCTAAGATGTGTGATGAGTACGGGATAGAGCACATCAGGGTTGCCCCTTACTCACCACAGAGTAACGGCCTAGTTGAGAGAGCTAACCGTAAAATACTCCATGAATTGAAAAACATTTGTCTTGACAGGGATCATGAAATTTGGGACGAATTTATCCCCTTCGTGGAATGCACTATGAATTCTCTGCCTAATATCTCCACAGGTGAATCCCCTCATTTCATCGTCTTTGGAGAAGACAAACACCTACCCCACATGCTCAATGAACAGATTAAACCCATATATACTCAGGATTTCATAACTCATCATATAAACACCTTTAAAATAAGTCATAAACAAGTCATGAATAAACTAACCTTAACCAAAGAACAAATGATAAAAAGCAATCACAAATCTAATAGACAACAAAAACTGAAACCTGGAGACATTGTGTTCTCAAGAATTCACGACAGGGCTGATAAACTAGACCCTCTGTTCGAAGGCCCCTATCGTGTGATCAGTATTCGCCACAACATTGCAGTCATTAGACATCTGGAGAAAGGTAAAGAATCCAGGAGTAGCATTAACCACCTAAAATTAGTGCACAGAAACTTAAACTGTGTACAAGAAAATATGGACAAAGATATCATACCCATCAACCAATCCCCTGATAAAATCCTACAAGCCCCGACCCATGATTATACTTCTATAACTCAACTTCTGTTTCAGAATAATATTAAACCTAATATCTTCTACTCATAATACACCAAGTTTGCCTATATATCTATTTAACTATGTATTTATCTTGTGAATATATTTAGTGTACTCTTGGCCAAATTGTTGTCCATTATTTATTTTTGCATAGATATCTCATATTTCATGTTTAGATGTGGCTACTCCCAGCGTTCGCATTATCTAAAAGAGTTCGCATTGCTCCTTGTGTTCACTTTACTCCCTGTGTTCACATTACTCCTTGTGTCCGCATTATTCATAGCGTTCACATTTATCTCAATTTTTACTCAAATTTTACTCCTTTAAATCTCCAACTCCAATTATTATTTACACTCCCAAGTTATATATTTTGTTTTACTCCTCTATAATATTTACTGTTATTTTTAAACTCCTTTTAAACCCCCAGGATGACCAAGGGAAGGTGTGGGCCGATTCTTTTGATCGTCTTGATTGTCCACCTGATGGGCACCTTTGCCATCCATTCGAATGGCGCGGTAGTTAGTCCTACAGGTAGGATGACCTTGGTTTCGGATGTTATGGCAGTAAAATTCACCAACGTCGACCTGAGTGTTATGGCCCCGACCTTGGCGAAAGCTATCAATGCCTTAAGAAGTTCAGATTCTATTTTGACAGTGTATCTGAATCACTCAAACATCAAACATAGCAATCACAACGCAACTCTAACTCAGTTACTTTGGAGAACTAATGTGGTGAAAAACACCTTAGATTACTTGTTCATTCAAATAGCCTCTAAAAATCCAGTCAAACCACGGTCAGAATCCAAACGAGCTAGACTTAGGAACAAGAGAGGACTTATTGATGCAGGAGGTTACCTGTTGTCTTCTCTCTTCGGGACAGCTACTGAAGACCAAGTGAACGCCATCGCTGATAAAATCGGTGAAGTAGAAAATACCCTCAGAAGCCAAGAAAAGTTAGTGGAGATCCAAATAGACACTATTAATGAAATCTCTACTCATGCTAACGACTTACAATCTCTCATGAGTAAAGCGGAATCTACCATTAATGAACTCTCTGATATTACCTCATTTCTTGAAAACATTCTAGAAATCTCTACCCAACTTGACAACATTTATTTATCTCTATGAAATTAGAGTCAGACTTTGGTAGACTCTTAAACGCCCTCAACGATGCTGAACACGGTATAGTGAGCTCAGATCTTCTTCCCTTGAGTAGTCTGAGGAAAATCATCACTCAGGCCGGCAATGACTTCCGCCTCTTACCAGTGTTCCCGCTTGACCAAATTGAACTATTATATGGATATATAGATGTCCACATGTATAACTATGAATATATGCTTATTATTCCATTTGCATCATCCATTTCTTTCGCCCATTACATGATCACTCCTTTCCCCTTTTTTCTCAACAATCAATTAGTTTCTTTGGACAACTCCTTCAGCAACTTGTTCATCTCCACTTCCGAGAATCACCACGCCTGGTTGGATGATTATTCATTCTCTACTCTCTGTCACTCCCCTATTATATCCCAGGCCATTTGCCCAGCCTTTGCTCTCAAGTTAATCCCCTTCCATGCTGACGGCTGTGCTAGTGCCTTGATTCACAATAATTCCATTATAGAACATTGCCAGGTCAAGGAAGTTGCTAAGAAACCCTTCTATCATGCTCATGTGTCTCACTCTCATCACCTTTATTTCCCTTCTGACACCACCATCTCCATCTCTTGTCAGAATGATATTCCATCTTCTGATCAGATAATTTCTGGTCTCATCATTATCCCTGACACTTGCTCTATCGCCTCTTCCAAGGTAACCATTTACCCCACAAATTACCACCTTACTGAACTCTATCAACTTTACAACGTGAACGATATGTTTCTCACTCTCCCAAATATCTCCGCTAATATATCTAAACTTCACATCAACTCACCTGATTTAAAAACCCTTCAATTGATCAACAAGTCAATTCTACCTATGGATTTTGTTAAATACTATCACCCTTACATTGCCATCCCAGCGATTGGTACTCCTATGCTCATTATCATCATCCTAGGTGTCTCTTGGTTTGCTCTTTCTCGCCTGAGTCTTCGCATTGCTGCTCTCGAAGCCCACGCGAGGAATAGAGCACTTTAAGTTCTTTCTTTATTTTATTTTTAATATATTTCTTTATATGTATATATATTTATATCGTCAGTGGAACAGCTTAGGGTATTATTTCTTTCCACTGTCAGATGTTAAATTGTATTACTATATAAGTTTACACCTGCCATGTGTTATATATAGCAGTTGTAATCTTCTCCTTATACTCAACTATATATTTATATTATTTAACTTAAACCTTTATTCTAATTTGTTGGTAGCTCACACCCTTGATCTAGGTCTAATGGACAATTTTGATACGGTGTGATGTGTAAACAGACTAGTTATTTTTTTTTTACTATAGTTGATCATGGTGAGATCAATTCTTTTACCCCCCGGCGAATGTAGTATGACATTATAAGCCCTACATATATCTCACTGCTTATATGCCTTTATCCCTGTAACTTCTAAACTCTTAACATTCATATTAAAAAATTTTCATTCATTGAACTCCCTATAACTTTATCTATCTCATGAACATATAATATATTTGTTATTACTTCCACTTAAATCAACACCCATTTCCTCTGTAAATGTAAACTGTATAACGTATTTATCCGGTCATACGTCATACCAGAATGCTGAGTTGATGCTGTGTTGCTTCAGCATCCTTGAACCCAGTCGATGCCTTCTTACTCCGGCATCTTCAGTTAGACTTCAACAGACCTCAGCCAGAGAGAGTCAGAGCTCTTTACTCCCTCTAGACTCAGACTCACCCTCTATAGCCAAGCTCCTATATCCCCTAGATATATTAGACCACACAAGTCATATATCACCTTGCTCCTCAGGCTTTTATTATAAGCCTTATCATATATCTGTACTTATATACCTGTACGTTTATACTTATTATCACTTATCCAATAATGAATATGTTGTGTTATTACCTATAATCCCCTATATACTTAACATATTATATATATACATAGTATATATAGGCCTATATATATATATATATATATATATATATAGACCGGTATATACCCCCCCCATTAATTATTGTCATCAACATATAGGGTATATCACCAGCAGGTGCAAATAACATCAGTCAAATTATATGCGATGATGCAAATGTAACTGCGAGCATCTATCTATCTATCTATTGCCGGACGCCTTACTCCCCTTACGAGGGTGGCCATACACAGAATGCCCCCAAGCGGACCTATTCCCTGTGAGAGGGACAACCCGAGCCAGTTTAGTAAAGGACTTACAGGATTGACCACTCAATTTAGGATCTGTCTGACTTCGAGGCCCTCTGTGTATCTTGTTAGCACTATTTTTCTACAGTGGTGTTCGGCTAATCCATCCACTAACCTGCTTTACCCTTAGGTAAGCAGTACGAATTTGTATCAGGATTACTTCCCTAGACAGGTTGCCAACCAAGGCTGACGAGTCCCATCCACCCGGATTTGTATAAGGTTGTCTCCCCTAGATGAGTTGCCGACCAAGGCTAACGAGTTCCATCCACCCAGAGAACTGCGAGTATGCTTCTATGTAAAAATAGCGGAAGGTACGCTCACCAACACAATTCTTACCGGCCTATGTTTCGGAAGGTACGCCCACCAACACAACTCTTACCGGCCTATGTTTCAATGAGACTCAAAAACACACTCACGATACACTTACTATATACCGGTACTGGCTACCAATCTAGGCCTAGGCTCTTGTCTCATGAAATAAAGTCCCACAAATATAGCAACATAAAGCTAGCCTACTATTACCATGCAATTTGCAACCGCAGACTGGCCATGTGGAAGCCTAAACTGAATATTGACAAATGCCATATGCTACACCTGGGAAAAAATAACACAAAAACCAGTTAAAATTTGGAGGATGTGACGCTCTCGGTTAAAGAGCAAGCAAAGGATCTAGGTAATACAGTAAGCTCTTCATTAAAATTCCATGACCATGTTGCTGAGGTTACCTCAAAGGCTAACCAGCTACTTGGTAGGCTACATGAAACATTGAACAATATAATTATTTCAGTTAACCTAACCTAATCTATTATATTAGGTGACTATTTATGAATGTAAAATTTAAAATTAGGCTGCACCGGTATTGCAACATTACCGGTTATTACCAAATTATTGAGATACTCTATAAGTACAGGTCTCCCCACTTCACAGGATTATACCACGCATTTTCTTCGGCTTTCCTCGGTAAGTGTTTTGTTGGCGGATTTGTAGCCTATATTACGGTTGCGGTAATATTCCTGTCTAATTTGAATGCTTGACAAGGTCCTGTGTAGCAGGGAGAACTGTTTTTCAGATGCCTATTTACTAAGAAACATTGAACAATATTGGGAAGGATGTAGTATCCGGGTGTACGGTCGCCATGTTTACATAGGTTGTGCACTCGCGGTTAAGTTTCCGTCTATTTTTTCTGTAATTTGCCCCCTGCTGGCAATATATATGATGATGACAATAAGTCATGGGGGGGGGGGGGAGAGGGGGCCAAAGCCGCCCCCACCCCCCTTCAACCCATTATTGTATCCCACAGCAGTCAAATTAGACGGGAACATGATCGCGAGCGTGTGCATAGACTGTAAACGAGGCACCCTAATAATATATCCTTGCCATAATATTTTTAACCTATGTATGTATATACTCAGGCACACACCCCAATGCTGGGGGCGGTCGACTCAAAACAGAGCACGAACAGAAACCTGTAAAGTTCCAATTCTTAGGGTCCGGGACCACTTTTCCATTCCCTTGCCCCTTTTTCTGTCTCTTGAGTAGGAGAATTTTACAACGGAGGTCCTGGGAGAAGGATTCCTAGCCTCCTGCCCACAAACCAAAACTTTAGTATACGTATAGGCTACAGTATGTACTCCAATTTTGCGAGAAATTGGTCGACATTGCAGGCTGCAAAATTGGATTAACTAACCTTATGGGGAAAAATGAATATGGTCGACATTTCATCAGTGATGGCCCAATTTTTCATGATTTCCGTCATTTATTTGCTTTGTTTGTACACACATACATGTAATTATACATCTCACAATAAAGAAAAATACAGAAAAACATAAGACATTATCATCATCCTTGAGAAAATCAAATTAAATGAGCAATTGAGCATTTACCTAGACTCGAAAGATGGCTGAGCTTGCTGGGATGGAGGGAGGGTGTCCGAGGCTTGGGTGGCCCGGCCACCCCTCCCCCCAGAAAACTAGTGCGGAAAGCCCCACTTTCTTACGGCGACACACACAAAAGTAGAGTTACATCACAAAATTAGGTTTTCATCAAACATTGGGGGATGGATGTAGTGATCGGGCGTACGGTCGTCATGTTGTGCGCTCGCAGTTACGTTCCCGTCTATTTCGACGCTATATTTTCTGCTATTTTCCCCCTGTCATTACTACATGAATACTAGGTTAGGTTAGGTTAGGTTGTTTGGTTGGGCTAATGTATTTTTATATCCAAAGGCAGTCAAAATAGACGGGAACATGATGGGAAAGGTCCGACGCTACTACGCGTAGTGTAAACAAGGCTGGCGGTATGCCCGCACTTAACATTCTTGCCAAAATTGGTTAGTGGGGTCTCGGTCGCAAAATTGGTGTTTCGCAATATTGGAGTAAGTACCGGTACTGATTATTTGACTATTTATGAATGTAAGATGTAAAAATATATTGCAACCTTACCTAATTAGGCTAATGAGATAATATGTATGTACAGGTCTCCTCACTACACAGGATTATACCGAATGTTTTTTTCAAAATTGCTGGTAATATATATAATGATGGAATCTTTTATGGCACGGTGAATTGGTAAAATGTTATTTGGCTAGAACTAATTTCGGTAAATGTACAGTTATACTACCCCACCCCCACTACCTCTCTCCTTCAAAACACGCCTTTTAGCGTGTTTTTGGATGGTTCAGCAGACGCGGAAACAGAAAAAAAAAAGTACTTTGATAAACATTTATTACCAACCAGATACGAGTTTTTATTTTATTATTTTTTTTTATATACAGTGTTATTTAACCCTTTCTCTGCGGGGTGTTTTGGGCTATTTAGGGCATATTCAGGCACTCCTGAATGATAAATCAAGCATTTGCATTAAATGAACTGTATTCTGCCGAAAACTAGGTGAAAATAGCTTCAAAATGAGACCAGAACGGGCCTCATACGTGGCCTGGTTCACCCGCAGCGGTGCCATAGAAAGGCAGGAAACCCGCTATTTGTTAGTACTCGCTCGCTCGGCAACACTGTTGTGAGGGGCAGTAAGAGACCCGCGCGAGACACAGTCTACCTCAGTGAGCTGCTCGCTGCTCTGAGGGTCGGAGGTGGGCCACTCACGCTCCTGCCCACTGACACTCTATTTCTACGGTTTTTACAGGCTTTTAAAGCCTGGAAATTGCTGTAACTTGCCAAACATTCCAGAACGTCACCAGCAGCCAAAGGGTTAATAATGAGGACTGTCACATTTTAGTATTTTTAACATTAGCCTAGCCTAACCTAACCGAAAACTAACCTATCTCGCCGACGGTCTAAACCCAGCTCACGTTCCCTGTTTATGGGTGCGCGACGGTCTAAACCCAGCTCACGTTCCCTGTTTATGGGTTCGCGAAGGTTTGTAGTACTTCAATGTATCTATTTCAAGTCAAATGTATATTTCTGCGCATCATCAAACCATACTAAGTCTACTACTAATAATATTAACCCATTAGTACCAACAGAATAGTGACAAAATAGGGGTAGGGTAAGGCGGGGTGGAATCGCCTTGGGGTGGATTCGACGCGGACTGTAGATACTTGTCCAAAAAAATTGGTCATAAATCCAAATACGTATGGAATTGATTCTAGGTATGTTTATAGTACGTATAGATGATGATAGAACACAAACATGCATAGTTGTCATTTATTTAACGAAGACAAATATTTTTTTATAATTTATAAAAATGCTCACGACCGCTTACATATTTTTCAGGTTGTAAACCTGAAAAATATGTAAGCGGTCGTGAGCATTTTTCGTGGCGGCGACCTTACCTCTCCCACCTGTGTTACAAGATGGTTGTTTATGATTTCTAAGTGGAAACTAACTCTCTTTCTCTTTGTTTCAGGCAAGAATTTATAATTATATAATTTATAATTTTATAATACTCCTAGGTCTACAGTTTTATACAAGAATAATTGGATTATATCAATATAATAACAAAACATCTTAATTGTTACTTTTGCAGAGTAATTGGGGGTAAAATTGCCGCGGCAGGATGAAATCATTGATAATATATGGCAGTGGCGATTTCACCCCTCACTATGGGGTGGATCCGCCGCGCGATTAACTTTTTTCGCCACCCCATTACAAACCTTTATGTTTTGTTTTTTCACATAAAAATGACATGAACGTGTGCAGGAAGGCCTGAATGTAAAAGTTATGTAAAAAAAACTTCTGAATACTGATTCAGTTGGATGCTGTTATCAAAGAATCACGTTTCGCAGTGAATCTACCCCACCTTACCCTAGTATAACTGTAGATTTATCCTAGTTTCTTATTATATAGGCTAGGCTACTTATTGAATAGGTGAAATCTATTGAATGCGTAAAAACTGTTAGGTAAGATCCTGTGTAGCGGGAGGAACTGTTTTTCAGATGCCTATTTACTGTAAGAATCATTGAACAATATATTTAACCTAGCCTAACCTAACTAGCCTAGTATATTAGTGAACTATTTATTTTATGAATGTAAAATGTAAAATTATATTGTAACATTACCAAATTATTGAGATAAATACAGGTCTAACCGCTACACAGGATTATACCAACTGTTATTGGCAAGAATGTAGTTACCGGGTGTACCGTACTACCGCCCGTCTTGTTTACACTATGCGGACGCACACCATCATGTTCCTGTCTATTTTGACTGCCTTTGGATACAAAAATACATTACCCTAACCAAACAACCTAACCTAACCTAACCTAACCTAGTATTATAGATTTACAGGTATTTATCTTATTATAAGTATTTATAGATGATTTATGTTGTATGTCGGTAGTTGTCGGGAATAGGGTAATGATCCCGACAGGTTTTGGTCCAATAGGACATTTGAATTTGGCGGTATCGTATCGCTTGTACGATTTCGGCTGGTTCTTTGTGTATTGTAGTTTATTCTTAAGTTAGGTTAAATATTAACTGTAATGTATAAATATCTACATCAGCTCTAGATGTATTATGAAACCAAGTTATGGGTTATAATTATTATGAGCCGGCAGCCATATGTAATTTCGCGAAGCGATCGGAGGCCGGCCCTTCAGTCTCTCAATAAACACCGTACAGTCAACATCTCCTCCCCCGGCCCTGACTCAACCCACAGTTCACCATGTGCTACAACTACTAACAATATTAACAACAGTCCTACATCACCAGTCCTCTTAAGCTAAGTTCATTGTATCGATATTGTATTATGTGAACATTCCTACATGTCACTTACGCCAACAACACTTACGCCAACAACACAATCTACACTCAATGAGAGCTCTGTGGGAAAGCCCGATCGTGGCCATGGCCTTTCTCAGGGACTCGGGGCTGTTCGGCCAGGCAGCTTAGGGAACAACAACAACAACAACAACAGTCCTACATCACCAGTCCTCTTAAGCTAAGTTCATTGTATCGATATTGTATTATGTGAACATTCCTACATGTCATGCAATTGAACTAGCCGCGTTGGTCCTGATGTGGCGGCGTCTACGCCGTGGGGCCACCTCCCGAGGCTGCCAACCGCGGATGGCTGCCGACCCTCCACAGCCGAAGACAAAATCAACGACCAGTGGAGGAAAACCGGATGCCGGCCGCGGGGAGCAGTTTCGGGAGCCAAACCGTCACAACCATCCCCTGCCCCCTCCCTGGGGGCACGGGTCCTTGGAGCGGCTTCGGTCGCGCCGGGAATTTCCACACCTCTCACACCACACACACACATCACACAGTTTTTCCTACACCGAGAAATGACTCTCCGGCTGTCATTTCTCGAAGACTTCTTCTAGCCGGAGACATTGAGAGCAACCCAGGACCCACGTTCACATACATATGTCCAACTTGCTCAAAACCCATCACTTCGAGTCGCCATACTAAGGGTTCAGTTCTCTGCAATTCATGCGGGAACTGGACCCACTTCACCTGCACAACACTTGCCTCCAAGAAACACTACACAAACACCTGGACCTGTTCCTCATGCCCCTCCCTCTCCCAGTCAAATCCCTCACCTAAAACCCGTCCACCTCTCCTCCCCAACCCACCTAACCTTCCCATATCATCCACTCCCCCCCCTAAAACCCGTCCACCTCTCCTCCCTAACCCACCTAACCTTCCCATACCATCCACATCCTCAACTCAACACACCACACCCCATCCTAATCCATTCCAACCCCCATCTCCTGCTCCCCAATCCCCACCCCCACCTCACCCATCCCAACCCCCAGCCCCTCCCTCACCCCCACCCCACCCCCCCCCATCACCCCCACCACCACCCCATCCTCGTGCAGCAGCACCCAACATACATCGTGCACATAACATTAACATTCTTCAACTGAACATAGATGGCATCAACACAAAGAAACACGAACTCTCACACTTCATCAAACAACACAACATACACATTGCCATCTTACAAGAAACAAAACTCCGCACAACACAAAAAACACCCACATTTCATAATTTCACCACCATCAGACAAGACCGGGATGTCGGCGGGGGCGGTGGACTCATCACCCTGGTACACAAAGAAATATCATACATAGTAACCAGTGTACAAACCAAATCACTCCTCCCCCCAAATGATAACACAACAGAAATACAGTCAATTAAAATACGCACTGGCAACAACTCCAACATAACCATCATAAACACATACATCCCTCCCCAAACATCCCCTACAGTACCAAATGATTACAGACCACACTTACAACACATCACAAACACCCCACACACCCCACACATCATCCTGGGTGGTGACTTCAACGCCAAGACGTCGGCCTGGTTTGTCGACAACCCCGACACAGACAGAGGGCTGGTACTACAAAACCAAACCGATAACCTCATCATCCTTAACGACATCCATCAACATACCCATATTCCTCACCAAGCCCTCTATAACCCATCATCTCCAGACATCACCTTTTGCTCCCCAGAACTCGCCCCCACAACATCCTGGAGGGTGGTCAGAACCTTAGGCTCTGACCACCTCCCGATCATTATCACCACCAAAACCAGACTCACCCCAGCTAGCCACAAACACACATACACCAATTATAAAAGAGCTAACTGGGAAGCATTCACAAATGAGACAGAACAACACTTCACAACTCTAAACAGTACACCCATCACTAACATCAACAATGCTGTACACATACTCAATAAAACTATCCAAAACGCTGACAAGAAACACATTCCAAGAGGTAACAGAAAAAGACACAACCCCAACTTCACACCAGAAATTCAAAACCTCATCAGACAACGCGACATACTGAAACACTCCCCAGCACCCCACACACAAGACATCACACAACAAATTCAAGCACTCAACACCCAAACTAACAACAAAATACAAGAACAACAAAAACTAAATTGGAATAACTTCCTACAAACACTTGATCACAAAACAAACCCCAAAAAACTCTACAAAACACTAAACAGCATCACACTTTCCAACAGCAACACAACACAATCACATGCTGCAATCACAACAACAGACTCTACTCCTTCATGTAAACAACAAGCAAACACTCTCATCAATCACTTTTCACATGTCAGCCACCTAAAACCTCACAAAGACGACCGACGTGTCATCCGACGTAAGAGACAATTCCCCACAGACCCTGACTATACACCCTTCACCAATCACCAGACAAAGCATATCATCAACAATCTCAAGCACTCACCCGCCTGTGGCCTAGACAACATAAGCAACATACACCTCAGACACCTGGGACCACAAGGCATACAAGCACTCACTAACATATCAAACTACAGCTATTCACACAACACAATACCAGACATTTGGAAGCATGGTATCATCATCACATTCCCCAAACCCAACAAAGACCCCACGCTACCCTCCTCGCACCGCCCCATCACACTCCTTTGCTCCCCCTCCAAAGTCATGGAACGCCTAGTATTACAACTAATTACACCTGACCTACCCCTAGCTCCAACACAACATGGCTTTAGGCCACTGCACTCCACAAACACTCTTCTCACAGACCTTACACAAAGAGCTTTCGACGGCATCAATTCAGCTAGACCACCACACAGATCACTATTAGCCACACTCGACATTAGTAAAGCCTTCGATGCCATCCCCCGCCATAACCTAACAAACAAAATCTACAACACAAACATGCACAACAACACAAAACGGTGGCTGGCCAACTTCCTAGCAGGCAGATGTGCACACGTATCTTTTGCCGGTCAGTCATCTAAAATCAGAAACTTTCCAAACGGAGTCCCACAAGGATCCGTCCTATCGCCCGCACTCTTCAATCTGTACATGCACGATATAACTAC
This sequence comes from Paralithodes platypus, assembly GCA_032716605.1. Classification (NCBI taxonomy): domain Eukaryota; kingdom Metazoa; phylum Arthropoda; class Malacostraca; order Decapoda; family Lithodidae; genus Paralithodes; species Paralithodes platypus. The sequence goes on from CM064512.1 coordinate 21,388,024, forward strand.
ACCCAATACGCCCCAAATAAACTTAGCCTCCTATGCAGATGACATAACACTCACATGCACACACCATGACCCAAAAAGAGCAACAGATCTCCTTCAACCCTATCTCAACACACTACATGGCTGGTGCACTACAAACAGACTTAATATAGCCCCAGCCAAATCCACCGCAACCCTGCTCACAAGTTGGACAGGAGAACACGAATACATCCCTCAACTCACCATAAACAACACACCCCTAACACATACACACACACCCAAAATCCTAGGAGTAACATATGATACTCATATGACATTCAAACAGCACACCACAAACATTAAAAAGAAACTGACACCCAGACTTAACGCCCTCAGGTCACTTGCTCACACAAAATTTGGACACAACAAAGAAACTACCACCACAGTATATAAACAATACATAAGATCAGTGATGGAATACGCAAGCCCAGCCTGGGCTTCTAACTTAGCTGAAACACATCATAAGACCTTACAGACTATTCAAAACAAAGCCCTGAAGATCATTACAGGCTGCACAGCTACTGCACCCACAGATCACCTACATCAAGAAACCAAAATCCTCAAAGTCAAAGACCATCTGGACATGAGAGGCACTCAATTCCTGGCAGCAGCCTCCACGAACCAAGACCACCCACTAAACTACATGGCAACACACCCACAGACACCAAGAAATATCAAAACAACACCCAGCACACGGTATCACACACAACTATTGTCCTCTCTCCCTCCCTGCCCACCCCGAACCAACTTCCAGAAGCACATCCATACTCATATCTCTCACCGATCCATCCACTCACTCACAGACAACACACAGCTGCATGCACGACCTCCCGAAATCCATCCTTCCGAATCCTCCCTTCCTCGCGAGGACAGAGTCCACCTGGCCAGGCTGAGATGCGGACACCATCCAGCTCTCCTGAGCTATCAGAAGAGACTGGATGACTCCGTTGTCGACGCCTGCCCGGGATGTAACACAGCACCCCATACCATTAAACACATCATAGAAGACTGCATTTCACACAACCACTTACGCCAACAACACAATCTACACTCAATGAGAGCTCTGTGGGAAAGCCCGATCGTGGCCATGGCCTTTCTCAGGGACTCGGGGCTGTTCGGCCAGGCAGCTTAGGGAACAACAACAACAACAACAACAGTCCTACATCACCAGTCCTCTTAAGCTAAGTTCATTGTATCGATATTGTATTATGTGAACATTCCTACATGTCATGCAATTGAACTAGCCGCGTGTGGGGGACTGGATTACACCCATCAACGAATACCTCGTTGGTAATTATATTATAACTATTTGTTGGGATATTTCATGTACCAGTGATATGTAAATTAACCTCTTTATCTAAATTCCCGATAAATATGGTACACCCGGTAACTACATCCTTCCCAAAATCTATCTCATCATGATAGGACTTCTCTCATTTTGAATTGGTAAAATCTAGCTCTTTTTACGTACCGGTACCGGGTATAGGAGTTGTATATTTAATTGGTAAAATGTAACTATAACTAATTACCGTAGTTATTACTTATTGAATAGGTAAAATCTATTGAATAGCCTACGTAAAAACTGTATTTTTTCTTATAGGCTAGGCCTATTATTTTCCAGTATTAGGTGGCTAGAGAGTGTTTCCCAGGCAAAACATTTACCGAGTTCCGTATGGAGCTCAGTGGTCTGGTTAATCTGCTCTACATAACTAACTAAGGCAAGAATGTTAAGTGCGGGCGTACCGCCAGCCTTGTTTACACTACGCGCAGTGGCATCGGACCTTTCCCATCATGTTCTCGTCTATTTTGACTGCCTTTGTATATAAAAATACATTAGCCTAACCAAACAACCTAACCTAACCTAACCTAGTATTCATGTAGTAATGACAGGGGGCAAATAGCAGAACATATAGCGTCGAAATAGACGGGAACGTAACTGCGAGCGCACAACATGATGACCGTACGCCCGAAAACTACATCCATCCCCTAACTAACTAACAATGATAGGACTTCTTTCATTTTGAATCGGTATAATGTAGCTGTTTTTACGTATTGGAGTAAAATCTTGAATAGGCAAAATGTAACTACAACTATATAATGATAACTCTACAGGCTACAGCTGTATAATCCTGTGTAGCGGGAGGACCTGTATTTATATCTCAATAATTTGATACCCTAATTTTACAATATATTTTTACATTTTACATTCATAAATAATTCACTAATATAGGCCTACTAGGTTAGGTTAAAGATATTGTTCAATGTTTCTTAGTAATTAGGCATCTGAAAAACAATTACCGGTACTCCCGCTACAGCCTACACAGGATCTTACCGCTACAGCTTCACAACCCCTGATTTGTCGCTATTATGTTGCTCATAATAGGTTACTATTATTCGTAGTAGACTTAATATGGTTCGAACTTCGATGATACTCGGAACTGTATATTTGACTTGAAATACGTAGGCCTGCATTGAAGTGTTAAAAACCTTCACCAAAGTGAAACAATTTTTAATAGGCTATGATCTAAATTGCAACATCCTTATTCTGTAATAGCCTTCATATATTGCGAAATAATTAGTGGTAGCCTAGTTTCGGTAATGGGCCTAGGCCTATGTACCAAAATAAGGGCGAGAGCCTATTCCCTATAGGGGGGTATGGACCTTTCGTCACCATCCCGTTTCATCATCAACCCGGTTCGTCCCCAAAAACCCGTTTCGTTACCAAAATTCCGACCCGTTTCGTCACCACTATGTTTAATGGGCTCATTTTTAATTTAGGTTCAACTGATAGGTTAATTTAAGGTTAGGTTAGGTTAGGTTAAGATAATATAATAGTAGGCTATAAAGGAAAACAAATCGTGCCAAGGGGCCTAAGATTCTCACGCATGCGCAGAGGACAGTATCTGGAAGGATTTGGTGCTGCAGACAACGCCTCCCAGAATCTAACAAAACCATATCAGATACATATCTACCGTCCCATAATACAAATAGGCCTAGGCAACCAATCTTTGATAAATCTACAGTTATACTACCCCTATTTTGTCGCTATTCTGTTGGAACTAATGGGTTAATATTATTAGTAGTAGACTTAGTATGGTTTGATGATGCGCGGAAATGTATATTTGACTTGAAATAGATACATTGAAGTATTACAAACCTTCGCAAACCCATAAACAGGGAACGTGAGGGGGAGTTTAGACCGTCGCGGAGACGGGTTACTTTTCGGTTAGGTTAAGTTAAGTTAGGTTAGGCTAATGTTAAAAATACTAAAATGTGACGGTCCTCGATATTAAACAACACTGTAGCCTATATCAAATAAAAAACCAAAAAAAACAACAACAAATTACCTGATAAACTCGTAGGCTATCTGGTTGGTGATAATTTTTTATCAAAATATGTTTCTTTCCAGTTTCCGCGTCTGCTGAACCATCCAAAAACATGCTAAAAAGGCGTGTTTTGAAGGGGGGAGGTGGTAGGGGGTAGTGGGGGAGGGGTAGTATAGGCTAACTGTAGATTTACCCAATCACTAAGTTTTCATCACAAATTATAACCATAAATACTTAGCCCAAATCAACGTCCAATGGCCTTGAAATGGTAGTGGCTCATTATGGTGCCGAAACGTCCGAGATCGCGGTGACGAAACGGCTTGGTGACGAAACTTACTGTATCCCCTATATGCTAGGCTAATTATCAAAGAACTAACTACATTTCTTGGTAAATATCCTAAGCCTAGGCCTATTAAGTATTAACTTAAGCCCGCACAATTGATCTTGGTATAGCCTAGCCTAGGCATAGCCTAATCCTGTGTAGCGGGGAGACTTGTATAGGCCTAGGCCTACTTAGGATATAGGCCTAGGCCTATCTCAATAATTTGGTAATGTTACAAAAGCCTATAGCCTAGTCCTAGGCCTATGTTTACATTTTACAGTCATAAATAGCCTAGCTAGTCCACTAATATACTAATAGGGCTAGCCTATAGGATACTAGCCTAATTAGGTTATGTTTTGATTAGGCTAGGTTAGGTTAAAGATAGCCTAGGCCTATTGTTCAGTTTCTTAATAAATAGCCATCTGAAAAGAGGGAAACATTTTATTTTAATACCACAAATTTTCCGAGTATTTTGGTTTTGTGTTCATTTGCATCAATACATAGTGTTTCTAATTAATTAGAAATCTCGGGAAAACCTATTTCCCCCATTATCGATCAATGTAAAGACACGCCCCCCCCCCCCCCATAGTGGGGAGGGCTATGAAGATCAGGGAAATTACGGGGTAAAAGGTGTAAAAATACGATAATAAGGTTTTGACACGAAAGCTGGCTCGAGTTTTCATGAATGTGAAACCCATAAAACCCGAATTTTGAAAAACCCGAGCCAACTTTTGACCAAAGTTGGCTCGAGTTTGTCGATTTTTCAGATTAAAAAAACCCAGTTACCTAATTTCGAAACTTGGCTCGAGTTTTCATGAATGTGAAACCCATAAAACCCGAATTTTGAAAAACCCGAGCCAACTTTTGACCAAAGTTGGCTCGAGTTTGTGGATTTTTAGAGTAAAAAAACCCAGTTACCTAATTTCGAAACTTGGCTCAGGTTTTCCGTGTTTTGAAAGTCTTAAAACCCCACAAATGGAAAACCAGAACCAAGTGTTGTCAATAGTTGGCTCGCGTTTATCGATTTGTCAGATAAAACAAAAACAGTAACTTAATTTCTAAACTTGGCTCTGGTTTTCCGGGAAAAACCGGGCCAAGTGTTTGCAAACTTTGGCTCTGGTTACCTGATTTGTGAGAGTAAAAAAAACCCAGGGTAATTATATGGAATAGGCTCGCACCCTTATTTTTCACGTTTCCTCCCGAATTTGAGAAATGAGTGTTTTCATGGTCTTAGTTATAATTTTGTCATCAACCTAACCTAACCTGGGGGCTGCCGCCCCCAGACACCCGCACGATTAGCATGGGGTAGCATTCAAGGAGACTACTGCAGGACCCTTCTTCTTCTTACCTCTGACCGGGTATAGGCTATCCTAGTGTTTACTACCCTATACCCCTTTGAAAGGACATTAGCCTAACCTAACAACCTTACCTAACCTAACCTAGTATTATAGGTGGGGGCTGCCGCCCCCACACCCCCGCTTCGACTTAGATTTTTGGTGTATTTGTCTGTGAAGTGGTATTTTTCAATTTGTTGATAACGAAAATCCTCCATGCGCACTATATGGAGAAAAATATGGCGAATCTATTGGTGCCTATTTTCCCTAATAAATTGTTTCTCATAACGTCGCACTAGTGTCCTTGAATATTATCGGGTACCGTACCTTATTGAGAAGATTTGGAGGGAGTAGGTGGTGAGGAGGTGCGTCGGCGTGTACGGCGCGAAGGTCGGCCCACTTCGAGGTCTGGCAGGGCGACCGGCATGCGTTTGTGATGAGGTCGATGTACAGTTGGTCAAGGATGAAAGTATACAGTTTTTTGTCTGCTATAACCACACATAGTTTGTCATGTTGGCAGCCCTGGTAGCCATATCTTTATACAGGGTGTTTAAAAACGTGTTCCTGGACTTAGTTGTCAGACGGAAATATGAATATATTGCTCTATAATCTTTGACGTGAATATCACTTCGTAGATATTAAACACTTAATGTTATTGATAAATATACAAGAAATGCGAGAGTGAAAACGAAAATCAAAACGTCTACCTATATACGATATTTCAGTGGAATACAGGTCCATTTTCACACGTGGTAATATGTGGCTAATAATGTAGGATATGGTGATATCAATGTTGCAGTTGGTTTGCAGGTGTTCTGCTGATAAAAATAATAATAATAAATAAATAAATAAATAAAAATCACAAGTAAAGCCTCATTATGCTTCGAGGACTGACTCATAAAGCAATGGCGCTCGCAAGATCAGTAAAAATTTTGGGTCATTACCCTATTGAACACACAGGCTTCCTTACGTCCACGTTTAGGAATTAGATTTTTGTGTATCTAAAGTAGACGAATATGGAGTGGCTATAAAAGATATTACGATATACACTTAACATTATAACATTCATAATAAATAATGAGTAGAAAGAGGAATCTAATAATACTTGTTAATTAATAAGTAGGTAAATATTGATATTTCACTTTCATCCCCAAGACTGGATTATATGTGATCCAAAGGGCAATGAAACTGAGGCGAGCGCCGGTTTGGGCTAGTGGAAAGGCTGTCATGGCTGCCAACATGACAAACCATGTGTGGCTATAGCAGACGAAAAACTGTATACTTTCATCCTTGACCAACTGTACCAGGCAACGGAGAGGATTGGACAGAGACAGGACGGGACCGTTTTCGTGAAGGAGAGCTTGGAGCACTGGGTTGAGGGTGTGATGGGTCAACATCCGAAGGCGTGGGTGCTTCAAAATCCTCAGTCGTCGAAATATGAATCAGGAGATTCAAGGTCAGAGTCAGTAGGCTGAGGCTGAAGGTGAGACGTGTCTGACTGCGGAGGGTATAACTTAGCAGCCTCAACCAGAAAATAGTGGAGAGCTCGGCGACGGCTGTAGGATTTCAGGAATAAATATCTGGCAAGGTACTGCTTTAAGAAGTGTGGACGAATGCCAGGCTTCTTGATGTATTCCTTGACATCCCTCCACAGCCGCTCGACAGTCTGGGTGTGGATGTCCTTGTTTTCTGGATTGGTGAAGTTCAGCTTGTGGTTGACAGTGCCGTGTTCATATCCATATTCACTGATGGTGTTGTAGGCCTTCCAGCAATCAGAGTATATTATGGAACCGGGCAAAATGTACTGATTAATGATAGGTAGCAGCACGTCTCGACTGCGTGGGAGAGGGTCGAAGTTGTCGTCGATTAGCGGCACCACAAAGCGTTTGCCAGACACACACTCAATCCCCCCGAACAACCAATACTGTTTTTTTCTCAGTTCTCGTCCCACGTGATATTTGGCCTTGACAATGAAAGTTTCGTCGATTTCAACGACAATGTTTAGGCCACCAACAGGTTTCTGTTCAACAAACCAGGCACTTGTCACCTCTGAACAGAACGATCTCCAGTCAACGCTTGTTTTGCTAGTTATATCAATATTTAGAACCGGCTCCCAATGTTGAAAGTTTTTATTGAGCCACAAATTAATATAACCTATTATCTGCGAAGGTTATAAATGGGCATTATCGAGGAAGGTCCCTTTTCTATGGGCAGTTGTAAAGCCACAATTCTGGCGTGTCGTCGTCTTCTTTAAAAACCAATATTCCGGACATCGCCACTCATTCCTATCCTCATAAAAATAACACTATTGGCCACATAGTCGACAAGTGACAGCAGTAGGTAAGCAACCGTGTTCAGTAAATAATTTTAGAGCTGCAGTATTGTTCCGTGTCGTATCAATTATTATTGAATGAGGCAGAAGAGCACAGCCTTTACACGCACCTGTCATGACTATACTGACCACCGGCTTCAAGGTATTTGAGGGGGTGTGTGAGATGGTTGTTTGTGATTGGATCACTGCAATGACGTAACTGTTCATATTACAGGTGAGTGATTGGAACCTGCTTATATACGTGACGATAACCTATGACGTATAATGACGTGTTCATACAAAACACAAATAAGAAGCCAGAAGTATCTCGTGACGTTATGCAGAAGGGGTGGGAAATATGAACCATGATTTCTAATGAGGATTGGCAGGTGGCGTTGTATTCGACTGACAGGTTGATAGAAAGAGCTCTCGAGTAAAAAAAAAAAAATGGCTGGCACGAACGGCGCGCCGTCTATAGGAGAATTTTTGACAACCTTGTTACCAAAAAATACATTTCAGTACCGTAATTTTTTATTACGTTTTGCCGAGGGTTAAAACACATTTTCATATGATCTTTAAAGCATATACATTACATATTTATCTTCAAATATATAAAATAAAAATTGTGGTATTAAAATAACATTGAACCGAAAAGAGTTATGCACACTACACAGGACCTCACCCTGACCTTAAGTGTAACCGTAATTGTGAACACTACCAAACACTGTAGCCTAGGCCTAGGCCCTAAGCTAATTCAAATCTGATTTTTGTGGAAGCGAATGAGCTCCTTCACTCGTTCCTCCACTCACCACTAGTTTGTCTTCACTTTTCGTTATCACTGAATCTTTTACCTCACTCTGTGTCACTTGACACCATTATTAGGCCGGAATATGACTAAAGTAGCGATGAAACACGAGAGGGGTACTTCTTTTCACTAAATATTTGAAACAGCTGGTGACTGGCGAGCGGGTAACGTCACGTGACTATGGTACCTAGACGGAGAGCATGGCGGCCTGTGATGGGCTGAGCTGAGATGTAAACATAGGGAATAAAAGTCACCACACTATTGGTTACAGCTTATATCCGAGACTTCTAACTTGAACTCTGTTCTAATAAAATTAATTTCAACCTCTTCTCACGGGTCACAGAAGGTCTATATTGGTATGTTTTTTGTTCAGCTCAGTCAGCTGTAGGAGTCTCGGACCCACAATATTCGCGCGAAAAATGAATTTCTCAAACATGTAGCACCAAACCTTATTATTATACTGTATATATAAATATATATATATATATATATATATATATATATATATATATATATATATATATATATGAGAGATAAATAGAGATCTACATAGATCTAGATTCTAGATAGTGGATACATATGGTTTGAAAGCACTCCACAATACTTTGAATAACCTTGGAGGATAAAATTCTTTGCTTGTAATTTAACCTAAAACTTTTGCAAAATTATTAAGATAATTACATAAGTCACAGACTTTTCTTTCCGAGCCATCTGCCTCAGTTTCCAGGTCACTAACACCATCTACAGTACTTTTATCATGATAAATATCCAAATCTACAGAAATGTCAGTTGTATTTGGTAGACTACTAGCTTTCAGATTCAGTAGAAGTGCTACTGAATTGGTATTGAACAAATTGTACTGGTAGGCCTATTATCTCTAACTTCACATGGAATCTGATTAATAATTAACTGAGCAATCTCGATGATGGGAAAAATGGGTGAAAGTCCTGGGGTGGTGGAACCATTATTGATTAAACCGTGAAAACATCATCATGTAGCCTACAGGCCTATCATTATAGGCATTATAATCTGTTGATATCATCCACTTTGACAGGCCACGTTTCTGAAGCACATATACTGTAGGTCATTGCGCTACTAATACATGAAGTGCAAACCATTTTCTTTCAGGGGAGAGGGAGTCGTTTCATGGTTAGAATTGGCAGCAGATCTCTGTGCTTTCCCCAGCTGCATCTAATTCTGGCAATAGTGGCGGCCTCGGCCCCACCACCGGCAGAGATGGTATCTCCCAAGTAGCAAAACTTGTCCACCATCTCCAGCGACACATTGCCACGGTTTACACTCCCGAGCCGATCATTCAACACAAACTCAGCTTTGCATACTATACACCCAAATTTCTCAATTTCAGCTTTCTTCCTCGGCAGAGGTCCATTTATTCTACTACAGTGCTTCTTCCCACGAAGTACCCAGAAACGACAGATGCTACACTGAATTGAATTCACGCCCACCCCTTTTCTGCATACTGCACATGGGTATGCAATGTTTTTTTCTACATTTCCACGGGCCAAGCTACTGTGCAAAAACCTTGGTTTTATTGATATTAACTTTTAATTCTTTGTTTGTCATGCCCTCACTCTACCTTCTGAACCTCGGCATCCTGCACATTATCTGTGATTAGAATTAAGCCATCTGTGTATAGCAGTTCCCATGGGAGCCCAGTTCTAAAATCTCCAAATAGGGCCTCCAAAACTATAACAAAGAGGAGAGGGCTCAACAAAAAAACCTTGGTGAACTCCAACATGGACTGCAACCTCCTCACTCAGTATTCCTTTCACCCTCACTTCCGTTTGCGAGTCTTCGTACATTTTCACTATAGCACACACACCAGCCACTCCTCTACACCAAGTTTTCTCATGGCCCACTGTACAACATCCCTGGGCACCTTATCAAAGGCCTTCTCCAGGTTTACAAACACAAGATACAGATCCCTAGCTTTAAGTAAATATCTTTGCCAGTGGCAGCAAGAAGGCTATGTCCAAGGAAGTTCCAGTGACTACCTACATCATGTGACCTAGTGCCCCTATTCCTATCTATTTTCTCCAGTTCGCTGCAAAACCTATCTCTATATTCTGATTTATTCAACAACCTTAATTTCCTTTTTCGCATGCATACCTTCTTGCACACAAGATCTCGCTTTAATATCATGTCACACACTAGTAGCTTATGTTGAGAGATACATTCTCACTCGGGATGACCTTTAGCCTACATCCCTAAACCACTTCCAGTCATTTCTACATGTTCACCAGGAAATAATCTATCTGGCTACTGGAACCCCCAGAATTGTATGTGATCAGATAACTCACCCGTTTCTTGAACTTTATGTTACACACTACCATGTAAAGTGTAACAGGACTCCGGTATACATTCGCCTTCTAGATTTCTCCTTCCGTATCCATTTCCTCCATGAATGCCCCCACACACATCAGCACGTGCTCCAACATTCCCATTTAGGTCGCGGCCTATTACTGTGGTGTCATTCTCAAAGAGGCCCGAAACAACACAAATTATGGTCGTTCCAGAAATCTTTCCGTTCTCTACTCAAACCAACCTGTGGGGCATGTGCTGATATCACATTCAGTATTCTTTCACCAACTTTCAGCTTCAGTACAATCAATCTTCCATTTACTCTCTTGATCTGAAGAACACTCTTCTCTCACTCCTCGGCCACCAAAACACTCACTCCGCCTTTTGCTTTTCCAGACTCATCTCCCTTCCAGTAGATCCTGTATCTCTTGTTTTTTGCCAACTATCCACTGTGCACCGCACCACTTCCAATGGCTTTCCTGGGTGCAGCACACATCCACTCTTCTTCTCTCAAGTGCTTCCACACCTTCATTTGATCTGCCACTCAAACTTCCTACATTCACATTAGTAAGCCTGAACGCTCGGGAGGCTGCATGCCGTCCCCGGTGAGATTATGTGTTCATCAGACTTAGGTGTTTTCTGTCATGTTGTAATTGTCATAGTCAGCTAAATGGAAGCTCGCCAGGAAAATTTACCGTCCCGAGGACACCGGTTCCAGACTGCCCCAGAGGCCGTTCCCAGCACCTTTCCCCAACAAAGTATTGCCTTTTTATGGCCAAAGTACATCTACCAATAAGAAAAACAATATATTTTTTGCTTTGTAACATAACAGTATCACCCCAACATCTGACAGCCACCCAATATCCCATTATAGAAAACATTTATCTATTTCATATCAGGCCGATATCCTTTTGCCATTTCTAAACTGTTATACATTGGTCTCATATAGGAAATCTAATATCCTATAGTATGGTTATATGCCAGTACCAGCCGAACATCTGGTACCAAACACAATGCCGATTAATGGAAAGCCACTATAAATATGATAAAGGACCAATATAGTTTTGCCTTCTTCTGGCCGAAGTACAATGGCCCGTTGTAAGGAAGCCATTATCTCTTCACATAGGGAAATTCATTTATGAATTCAAGATTGGGTCAATATAATTTGGCCATTTATTTGCTGCTATCCATATGCCCAATACACAACAACTGTTATCCTATAGTACTGCAATATGCCAGTATTGGTCCTACATATGGAAGACTACCTTATGCCGGTTAATGTTTAATAGTAATGAACATAATATTAGACCACTAACTTTGGGCCTTTTTCTGGGCTACATACAACGGCCCGATATAGGCAAGTCATCATCTCTTACTTTCCGTTATATTCCAGTATTGGCCCAAGGTCTGATAACCACATAATTCTCGATGATTGAAAATATTGATTACATTAAAGTTGGGCCGACACAACTTTGCCACTTCAAGGTCGTTACTCATTGGCCCAACACAGGAAGTTCATTATCCATCATGACTAGCTAATACCAGTATTGACCCCAATTTGTAAAGACAACCAATTACCGGTTAATGGAAAATCATACTGAATGAGATATTGGACCAATACAAGTTTGCCTTCTGGCCGAAACACAATGGCCAGGTATAGGAAAGCCATCCTCTCCTATCATCCACTATATATATATATACCGGTATTGTCCCAACATCTGCCATCCATCTACTATCCTATGATAAAAAACATTTATAAATACAGAATTGGCCTGATATAGCTTGGTATTTTTTGGCCGCTATACTGTACATATGCCCAACATAAGAAAATATCTTTTTGTAATGATTTATGTCAATAGTGGCCAAACACCTGGAACCCAATCCAACGCCCAGTGAAAACTATTTTGAATAATAATGTTGGACCAACATAATATTGCCTATTTATGGAAAAAGTACATAGACCCAATATAAGAAAAACATTATCCGTTTTGTTTAGTAACATAACAGTATCACTCCAACATCTGACAGCCACCCAATATCCCATTATAGAAAACATTTATCTATTTCATATCAGGCCGATATCCTTTTGCCATTTCTAAACTGTTATACATTAGTCTCATATAGGAAATCTAATATCCTTTAGTATGGTTATATGCCAGTACCAGCCGAACATCTGGTACCAAACACAATGCCGATTAACAGAAAGCCACTATAAATATGATAAAGGACCAATAAAGTTTTGCCTTCTTCTGGCTGAAGTACAATGGCCCGATGTAAGGAAGCCATTATCTCTTTCTTTCTCCTCTATTTTTGTATTGGCCCAACATCTGGCAAACACCAACTATCACATAGGGAAATTCATTTATGAATTCAATATTGGGTCGATATAATTTGGCCATTTATTTGCTGCTATGCATATGCCCAATACAGGACAACTGTTTTTCTTTAGTACTGCAATATGCCAGTATTGGTCCTACATATGGAAGACTACCATAGGCCGGTTAATGTTAAATAGTAATGAACATAATATTAGACCACTATCATTGGGCCTTTTTCTGGGCTACATACAACGGCACGATATAGGCAAGTCATCATCTCTTACTTTCCGTTATATGCCAGTATTGGCCCAAGGTCTGACAACCACACAATTCTCGATGATTGAAAATATTGATTACATTAAAGTTGGGCCGATACAACTTTGCCACTTCAAGGCCGTTACTTATTGGCCCAACACAGAAAGTTCATTATCCATCATGACTAGCTAATGCCAGTATTGTCCCCAATTATTGAAGACAACCAATTACCGGTTAATGGAAAATCATACTGAATAATATATTGGACCAATACAAGTTTGCCATCTTCTGGCCGAAACACAATAGCCAGGTATAGGAAAGCCATCATCTGTTATCATCCACTATATTTGCCAGTATTGTCCCAACATCTGCCATCCATCTACTATCCTATGATGGAAAACATTTATTTATTCAGTATTGGACCGATATAGCTTGGTCGAATTTTGGCCGCTATACGTATGTCCAACACAGACAAACAATACCCTTTATTAATGCTATATGCTAGTAATGGCCCAACACCTGGAATCCAATCTAATGCCGGTGAACGGAAAACCATTTTGAATATGATAATGAAAAAACAAAATGTTGCCTTCTTATGGCCAAAGTACATCTGCACAATATAAGAAAAACAATATCCTTTACTTTTTGCTATATAACAGTATCGGCCTGACATTGGGCATCTTATCCGTATCCAATGATGGAAAACATTTATTATTTCTATATTGGGCTGATATAATTATGCAATTATTTGGCTGTTACACATTGGCCCAATACAGAAAATAAGTTATCCTGAATCCTGTTAAGTGCCGGTGCTGGCCCAACACTGCAAACCCAACACAAAGACGGACAAAGGAAAACTTTTTATAAATTTACTATCGGACAGACATAGTTTCAGAATATTCTGGCCAACTTACATTGGCCCAATATGAAAAAGCCTACATTCCAGACTTGCTGGCATTGGCCCGTACTTCCAATGTTTGCTGGGAATATTATTTTTTTATTTTATTTTTTTTTTCCAGCTTACTTCCTCTCGGGCATAGGCTGAGAGCCTTAACATTCACCGCTTTACAATGAACAGTGAAGCCCGTGAGGTCTTGTTCCAGTCTAGGGAGTGAGACATGTGAAGCACGTAGAGTACAACGAGCACCTGCCATCTTGCCTTCATATGAGGCACGGTGCTCACTCATGGCCCGAAACGACCACATCTCTGAAGCCACCTCGTTCCCGTGCTTCACTGTCTCACCACCTACACTCGGACTCTCACACTTACACACACACAACGCCACCTGTTGAGCAGGCCCTTTATTGGCCCTTTTATTAAAAATGGTTATCCATTTATTGGATGTATTTACTGTATCGGCCCAACACTGTGCATCCTCTTCTGAATCAACTATGGAAACCCATTATTATTTCTAGAAAGGACCGATATAATTATGCCTTAATCAGGCCGATAAATATTGGCCCAATAAACAAAATAAGTTATACTTAATAACATCATTTGCTAATGCTGGACCAGCATAATGTATTCTGCCCCAAAACGGACACAGGAAAACATTTATAAATAATATATTGAACCAATACCGCATTAGAAGATTATGGCCAACATATTTTGGCCATATATAAAAAAGCCAACATATTTTACCTTCATGCAGTTGCTATTATTGACCCAATATCTATCATTCAACAACCTATCTATTATGGAAATCATTAATAAGATCAACAGAGGGCCAATATATATTGGCCACAATATGGCTGATACATATAGGCCCAATGCAGGTAAATGACATTATTTGGTAAAGGCGATATGCCAGTACTGGCCCAACATAAATATTTCATAATGATGGCGGAGATTGGCAAGCCATTTCAAATATAATGTAGGACCAACATTGTTCTACCAATTTACGACTAAAATATATTGGCCCTTTTAATTCAAGATAGTTATCCATTTCTTGAATGTATATACTGTATCGACCCAACATTGTGCATCCTCTTCTGAATCAACTATGGAAACCCATTATTATTTCTACAATGGACCGATTGAACCAATATCGCTTTAGAATATTATGGCCATGTTTTGACCCGATACAAAAAAGTGAACATATTTTACATTCATGTAGTTGCCATTATTGGCCCAATATAAAAATATAAGAAAATGGGAGTCTGCAGGAAGCCGATCGGCTCACACAAGGCAGGTCCCTGTCACACCCAACCCCAATTACAGACCCAACTCATTAATACCTTGAGGACTGACCTCACCAAAATGTTCAGAGATCAACACAGGATTACAGGAGTCTGCAGAGCGCCGATTGGCCCACACCCGGATGATCCCCCCTCATACTCAACCCTTCTCGTCCATATGCCTATCTAATTTTATCTTAAAGCTCCCTATCGTTCTTGATCATACCATATCACTTGGTAGCCTATTCCACATGTCTAGAAATCTGTTACCAAACCAATATTTGCCTATATCTTTTCTGAAACTAAATTTGTCTAATTTGAAACCATTTGTTCCAGTTCTTTCGCTATCACTGAGCTTCAGTACATTTGTCATGTCCCCTTTATTAATCCCACTAACCCACTTGAACACTTCTATCATATCCCCTCTAACTCTGCGTTTTTCTAACGAATGTAAGCCTAATTTTTTTCAACTTCTCTTCATATGGCAGATTTCTATTAATAATTTGTGTCATTCTTCGCTGTACTCTCTCAAACGAATCTATGTCCATTCTGTAATAAGGACACCAAAATTGGACAACATAATCCATATGAGGTCTCACTAATGATAATTAAAGTTTTAAGATAGCATCCAACATTCTATCTATTATGGAAATCATTAATAAGATCACAGGGGGCCAATATATTTTGGCCACATTATGGCTGATACATATAGGCCCAATGCAGGTAGATGACATTATTTGGTAAAGGCAATATGCCAGTACAGGCCCAAAATAAATATTCCATAATAATGGCGGTGATTGGCAAGCCATTTCAAATATAATGTAGGACCAACAGTGTTCTACCAATCTACGGCCACAATATATTGGCCCTTTTATTAAAAATAGTTATCCATTTCTTTAATGTATATACTGTATTGGGCCAACATTGTGCATCCTCTTCTGAATCAACTATGGAAACCCATTATTATTTCTACAATGGACCGATATCATTATGCCTTAATCAGGCCGATAAATATTTGCCCATTAAGGAAAATAAGTTAAACTTAATAACATCATTTGCTAATGCTGGACCAGCATCATGTATCCTGCCCCAAAACGGACAAAGGAAAATATTTATGACAAATATATTGAACCAACACCGTTTTAGAATATCATGGCCAACATATATTGGCCCGATATTAAAAAAAAACATATTTTACCTTCATATAGTTGCCAATATTGGCCGATACATATAGGCCCAATGCAGGTAGAGGACATTATTTGGTAAAGGCGATATGCCAGTACTGGCCCAACATATATATTCCATAATGATGGCGGAGATTGGCGAGGCATTTAAAATATAATATAGGACCAACAATGTTCTACCAATTTACAGCCACAATATATTGGCCCTTTTAATTAAAGACAGTTATCCATTTCTTAAATGTATATACTGTATCGGCCTAACATTGTGCATCCTCTTCTGAATCAACTATGAAAACCCATTATTATTTCTACAATGGACCGATATCATTATGCCTTAATCAGGCCGATAAATATTTGCCCATTAAAGAAAATAAGTTATACTTAATAACATCATTTGCTAATGCTGACCAGCATCATGTATCCTGCCCCAAAACGGACAAAGACAAATATTTATGAATAATATATTGAACAAACACCGTTTTAGAATATTATGGTCAACATATTTTGGCCCGATATAAAAAAAAACATATTTTACCTTCATATAGTTGCCATTATTGGCCCAATATTTATCATCCAACAACCTATCTATTATGGAAATCATTATTAAGATCAACAGGGGGCCAATATATTTTGGCCACATTATGGCCGACACATATAGGCCCTGTGACGTCAACCACTCCGTTAGAACCACATGGCTTGTCCTACAGTGACTCGCTAGGATAGCCAGGACAGTGGATGTGGCTACAGTTTGTGTATTGTTGTGTGCTTTATTTCATATGAAAGCTCGTGTCATGGGCAGTCCAGAAAGGCTCTTTGTTTTCAGCCATGTCAAGGCTTTATATATTTAATTGTAAAGTATATGTTTTATCCTTAACTAGTAATGATAGGATCAGAGAGAGAGAGAGAGTAGAACAGAGTGAGAGGGGGCGCGTAGTGTTTTTGCCCCGCTCGATGACGTCACAGCTGGCTGGCCTCGTGGGGATTGGTTGAGGGAGTTCTTTACCATGCTTGGTGACTTATTGTTTTGCTAGCTACTTTGTTAGTGGTTAGAGGACTTGTTACCGCTTTTTCCCCACGCGGCTCGAGCTAGTGCTGGTACATATACAGTTCCCTCGCCATTCTCTCCCTCAGATCTGGTTTCTAGAACGCATCTCCCTTGACACCTGTTCCCCGCTCTGCACCTGAGAATCTTTTCCTCTGCCTACCTCTCTTTTTCCATATCTTTCACCACCTTTTATTAATATTATACCCCCTCTGGTTAATCTGCAAAATCAGCTTAATGCTGGCCAGTTGTATTATGTGTTAAGGTCTGATATAAACTATGTATGTTTAGTTGTTAAGATAAGTTGATCACGAAGTATTGGTTGGCATTTATATTGTTTAGTACCGCTTCCTATAATTATTAGTGTTCTGCTGGATTAGATAATGCTAGACTAGGGGTCTGATATTATAAGGTATTGTTTCCGATGAGTGCAGGCTTTAGTTAAAAGCTGCACGACATACCTGAGAACTGGAGTTGATTGGGTAAATTCTAGTCTGTGTGCCATTGAGAGTAGAGCATGCACGAATGAGGGCTTTTTGCCTATACCATTCTGCACTGTTCTAAGCTCGGTTGTTTTTCTTTGAGGTACGCCAGGAGAACGCTTGATACTTAGGTATTAAGGTTTCTCAAGAGAGCTACCCTTCACTATAACGTAATATTTGACGCACAGACTTGAGATTTACACTAGGCTATGCGGCATGCAATGCGCACCAGTATCTCGTATCATTGACTCTAGCTAGACTTTATCAATCATAGTAGACATTAAGTATATTAAACCAAGTACTCTTATTATGCATACCCATTTATGATTACACAAGCATTTCGCAGCCTAGTTTGATGTATTGAGACACAAACGACTTAGGCTCTTTTTGTTGATAGGAATACTGCATTGTCGTGGCGATTATTATTGTTGTAGCGTTTAGGATATTCTTGGCTCTGACTGCATTATATATTCTGCCTTTTTGTGTGCATAGCCTGCACGAGCATTGTTCCGCTGCCTGCCTTGTTGGGTTCCATTTTCAATACGAGCATCTTTATAGCATCTAACATTTAAAGAAGATTCCTTGTTAGTGTTGAAGGACTTTAGTGCACTTTCTTTCATGTAGGAGTGCCTGACATTTATTGATTAAAGTAACGTAAGCTGTAACGTCTCTTACTACCTTACTTTGCATACCATAACCAAGCACCTTCGGTTATAGGTAGTAATAGGCTGTTTTCACATAACATTAAGCCTAGAGTAGACGCACATTTATTGAGAGTTTGATAGCCTATTATTGCAGTTAGAACTCGGGAGAGTATTTGTGTTCTTTGTTCACTGGGAATATACATCAGAGGTTGGAGCTAGCACTTTCCGTGTAGCATTTATGCCAATACTAGTCCAATGAATAAGAGCCCTGATATATTTGAACCTCAGTCGTAACAAATGGCGACCTTACCTAGGATTTGGTGAACCTACATTTATTAGCAGGGAACATTTGTTGTTTTGGGGAATATTTTGCGGGGATCAGCAAGAATGTTTTTTTTTTTTTGAAACCTAGTATAGCCCTTGAGAATTGTTGTGTGTATATTGAGGTATAAGAGTTTGGGGTGCTTCCTTTCTGAATATTGAGGTGAGAAATTTTTGTGAGCATCATGTCTTCTACCGGATCAGAGGAGAATGGAGACACAGTACGTCATGTCGAAACTGAGGAACAGCAGCATGATGAAATGGTTAATCAGGTGAACTGTGAGGAGGGTGCTAGGATATTTTTGCAATGGCTTGTTACTGCTGAGCGGTTGGAGGGTGTGAATCGGTACGGTCTTCAATGCCTGGCCACAGCTATCGGTCATGCGGGTACTAGCAGCATGACCATTGACCAGGGATAACTTGATAACGTGTGTACTGGGCAGGGTGACTAGTGAGCGAGATGGGTTGAGTGCTCAGGGCCCTTCGGCCATGCTTCCCCTACACTCGACTCCCAGCCATCCCAGTGGTTTGCCGACCCCGGGTACGCTTCCACAGGTGGGTGGTGACTGGCAGGGTGGGTTGCCCCTGGGGGGACCACCGGTAATTTCAAACATTGTAGCACCTTCACCTCCTCAAGGGTTAACTCCAGAATTATTGCTTCAGCTCAAATTAGCTAAGATCGAAGAGAGAAAGGCTATCAGGGTATGTGAGCTTCAGCAGCAAACAGAGCTAGCAAAAATCCAAGCCGAGTCGACTAGGTACTGTGCCGACAGGGACGTAGAGAAGTCGCGAGTAGAGACAACGGGACAGTGACTTGGGGCTCGTAACCGTGCTCCTGATCGATCTCTCTCGCACTTATTGAAACTGGTTCCGGTGTTTGATGAGAGTGGTGTAACATAATTTTTCGCATGCTTTGAGAAGAAGTGCCAGGAACACCAGTGCCCAGAGAATAAATGGGCAGCACTTGTATCCTCGAGATTAATAGGCAAGGGTCTTAAAACCTGCGATGCGTTACCTTTGGAGTCATGTATTGTGTATGAGGATCTCAAGGAGGCTGTCCTGAGGGCTTACGAACTGCAACCAGAAACGTACCGTTTGAAGTTCCGGGGTGTAACTAAGGGAAGAGATAGCACCTTTTTGGAACACGCCCGGGACTTGTCCGATGCTATGGGGAACTGGCTCCGATCTGAGAAGGTAACAACGTTTGATGGAGTTAAGCAGTTGATGATGTTGGAGCAGTTCTTTAAGAGCACGGGCAGTGATCTAACTTTGAACTTAAAGGAGAAAAACCCAAGAACTCTAGTCGAAGCAGCAGAAATGGCTGATCGACGGCTGTCGTTGATTAGGGGTTGCGGGTCCTCACAGAAGTACGATGCAAGTGCTAGGGACCGTTATCCTCCCCCTCCCCGTAGCAATGACACATTTAAACAAAAGAGCAAGGAAACTAAAACTGAATCCAAACCTTACACCACACCGTATGTGAAAAGTCAGGGGCCTTTTACATCACAGTATAAGCCGAAACCGAAATTTATGTGTTTAGGTGCCACCAGGAGGGTCATAAATGAGTGCCCTAGTCGACCTCCTCCGGCAGCCGTGTCTTTTGCTCACGGCATTGGAGTGTTCAAGAGGACATCGGAGTTTGTTAGAGGCATTTCTTCCGAGGTAAATACACTGCCAGTGGAGAAGGATCCGGAAGGCTTATTCCCTGTCCGTGATGCCTTTAGTGACCACAGGGGACTCGGTTGTGTGAAGTGGGGGGGTAGAAGACATGAGGTGAGAATTTTGCGTGACACTGGGGCATCGCAAACACTGTTGAGAAATTTCACTGGTAAACCTGTCAATACGGCGCGGGTGGTTGTGGTTCAGGGAGTTAATGCGACAAGGTCATACCCGCTTGTAAGAATGAAGATGGAAGTTGATGGTGTGACTCGGGACCTGGATGTAGTAATTGTGGAGAAGTTACCTGTTGGGGGCGTCGACCTCCTTCTCGGCAACGACTTTGCGGGACCTACTTCTGAGACTCCACCCTTGGTCGTTGCCGAGAAGCCGGCCGACGTGAGTAGGGAGGAGCAGGAGTGGGTTGAGAAGTGTCCGGTGCAGCCTATGGCGTGTGTTGTCACCGAAGATCCTGCATCCAGGAAGTCACATTCTGGTCAACAATCTTTAGATCGGCGGAGGAAGGGTACCGAGAAGGGGTTGAAAGTTGATGCGGTTGAGAGTTTAGTATCAACGGACCTTCTCGGGGACTCATTATTAGGACCACATTTCGAGTCTGGAGAAGACCCAGTAACTGTTCCTGAAAAGGCAGAGGATGGGCTTAAAAAGACGAAAGAGTAGAAGGAGGACAGTGATGCACAGTCGGGAGATGTAGCAACAAGGTACCCTGACGCGTACCCTATGAGAAATGGGTCGGCGAAGACGGTGGTCCGAAGCTTGCTAGTGTATTTTTCCCGGTATGGTTACCCGCAGGGGATTCAGTCAGTCCAGGGACCCAACTTCACTTCTAGCCTCTTTGTTCAAGCAATGCCGCAGCATGGGATTGTTAGGGTTGTGTCATCTGCGTATCATCCGGAGAGCCAGGGTGTGTTAGAGCGATGGCACTCAGCCTTGAAATCTGTGCTTCGTTGTTGTTGCTTTGAGAATGGGAAGGATTGGGATCTTGGCCTGCCATGTGTTTTGGTTGCTGTGCGGGAGGTACCTGGGGAGAGTTTGGGATTCAGCCCTAATGAGCTCGTCTTTGGACACCGTGTCGGAGGGCCTCTCCATATGGTTGAAGAAGTATGGGAGGGCGCAGAAAAACCTTGCTCTATGCTCAAGTGTGTCCTCAACAGTCGAGAACGGATGTTGCGCAGTCTGGAGTTGGCTGGCCGTAATTTGACTAGCTCTCAGGCCCTCAGGAAGGACAGGTACGACCTCAAGGTTGAACTCGGAGAGTTTCATGTGGGTCAGGAGGTGTTGATTCTACTGCCCCTTGTAGGTCACCCCTTATCCGCGAAGTACGCTGGTCCTTATAGGGTGGTTGAGGAGCTATCAGACCTGGATTACTTGGTAGCCACTCCAGACAGACGGAAGCACAATCAGTTATGTCATGTTAATCCCATGAAGGAGTATGGGAGGCACCCCCCTGAGCCTCTCACTGTGCCTGTGATGACGTTTAGCAGTCAAGGTGGAGAAGGAGAACGGAACAGTCAAGCTCAGGTGGGGGATAACTGGAAGGATAAGAAATTCAAATGGGCGCCTGAGTGTGAGAAGGCGTTTAGAGAAGTAAAACACCTGTTGTGCACTCACCCGATCCTCAGGGCTCCTGACTTTAGCCTACCTTTCCAACTAGCAACGGAGGCTAGTGGTGTGGGGGCTGGTGCCGTCCTTGTGGAAAAGGACGATGATGGGCTGGAGCATCCTGTTAGTTTCTGCTCGGAGAAGTACAATTCGGCCCAGGGGAGCTGCTCTGTTGTCGAGGAGGAGCTGCTGGCGGTTGTACTTGCTCTGAGGCATTTCGAGGTCTATGTTCCAGCCTATGGTCCGGTCGTTGTAGTTTACCCAGATCATCACCCTCTCAAGTTCTTGGACCAGTTTCACAATCGGAATATGAGGCTGACCAGGTGGTCACTAAGGTTACTGGTATATAACCTGGACATACGCCATATTGCCGGTTGTGACAACGTGGTTGCAGATGGTCGTTCAAGGGTATATGATCCTGGGTAGATTGGCACATGGGTAGCCTCCTGCTTTAGTTTGAATAGTATTTTGCGCTTGGTGCTTGTTGGCTCGCGGTTGTAGCCCAGCGTATTGGGTCGTAAAGCAGGAGTTGAGCGTTTGGTATAGAAGAAAAAACTAGGCGTGCCCCTATAGTGCAGCCGAAATAAACAAATTAAAAACATGAAAATCAAATAAAAAACTCTTTCTTTGATAGCGAATTTTTCAGTATGTTATAGTAGTAATTCTGAGTTGCACTCCTCTCAGAATGCTGGGCTAGAGAAGCTCGCTCTTGAGGAGCATAACTACATATAATTTAACCTATTGTGTTGGGGAGGGTTATAATTTTGTAAAATGTTTTGTTGAGGAACTGTGCCAGATATTTTACTGCCGCTGGGTGATGGGAAGTAGAGATATAGCATGGGTTCTAACCATCAGATTTTTGTGAACCTTGGGCCTCTGAGAAAAATCTTGGGGGGGGGGTGGTGATGTTAACCACTACGTTAGAACCGCATGGCTTGTCCTACAGTGACTCGCTAGGATCGCCAGGACAGTGGATGTGGCTACAGTTTGTGTATTGTTGTGTGCTTTATTTCATATGAAAGCTTGTGTCATGGGCAGTCCAGAAAGGCTCTTTGTTTTCACCCATGTCAAGGCTTTATATATTTAATTGTAAAGTATATGTTTTATCCTTAACTAGTAATGATAGGATCAGAGAGAGAGAGAGAGTAGAACAGAGTGAGAGGGGGCGCGTAGTGTTTTTGCCCCGCTCGATGACGTCACAGCTGGCTGGCCTCGTGGGGATTGGTTGAGGGAGTTCTTTACCATGCTTGGTGAAGTATTGTTTTGCTAGCTACTTTGTTAGTGGTTAGAGGACTTGTTACCGCTTTTTCCGTACGCGGCTCGAGCT
This sequence comes from Paralithodes platypus, assembly GCA_032716605.1. Lineage (NCBI taxonomy): Eukaryota > Metazoa > Arthropoda > Malacostraca > Decapoda > Lithodidae > Paralithodes > Paralithodes platypus. The sequence goes on from CM064512.1 coordinate 21,411,489, forward strand.
GGTATATATACAGTTCCCTCGTCATTCTCTCCCTCAGATCTGGTTTCTAGAACGCATCTCTCTTATCCCTTGACACCTGTCCCCCGATCTGCACCTGAGAATCTTTTCCTCTGCCTACCTCTCTCTTTTTCCATATCTTTCACCACCTTTTATTAATATTATACCCCCTCTGGTTAACTCTGCAAAATCAGCTTCATGCTGGCCAGTTGTATTATGTGTTAAGGTCTGATATAAACTATGTATGTTTAGTTGTTAAGATAAGTTGATCACGAAGTATTGGTTGGCATTTATATTGTTTCGTACCGCTTCCTATAATTATTAAGTGTTCTGCTGGATTAGATAATGCTAGACTAGGGGTCTGATATTATAAGGTATTGTTTCCGATGAGTGCAGGCTTTAGTTAAAAGCTGCACGACATACCTGAAAACTGGAGTTGATTGGGTAAATTCTAGTCTGTGTGCCATTGAGAGTAGAGCATGCACGAATGAGGGCTTTTTGCCTATACCATTCTGCACTGTTCTAAGCTCGGTTGTTTTTCTTTGAGGTACGCCAGGAGAACGCTTGATACTTCGGTATTAAGGTTTCTCAAGAGAGCTACCCTTCACTATAACGTAATATTTGACACACAGACTTGAGATTTACACTAGGCTATGCGGCATGCCATGCGCACCAGTATCTTGTATCATTGACTCTAGCTAGACTTTATCAATCATAGTAGACATTAAGTATATATATATATATTTTTTTTTTTAAGAGACAATGAACGGAGGAAGGAAAAACACAGATAAAACAAAAAGGTCCATGTGCCTAAAGGCATCCTCCATTCATAAAATGTTTGTAACAACTGGATTTAAACATTTGTAGATTGTAAGTTTGTGGAAAGCAATTCGAGGGAAGTGAATTCCAAAGAGTAGTAGCTCTGGGGATAAATGAATTCTGATAAGCAGAAGTTCTGCATTGTGGAGGAGAAAGTGTAAATTCATGGACGCTCTCAGCTGCCCTAGTTTTACGGGGAAAGATGTGGAGAGGCGGCACAATTGAAGCAAGTTCCTCGGAACAATTGCTGTGAAAATATCTGTAGAATAATGCAAGGGATGCAACGTTTCTTCGTATGGATAATGTAGAAAGGTCCTGTGTGATTGCAGGGTTATTGATTAATCTAATAGCTTTATTTTGAATTTTGTCCAACTGCCTCAATGCAACCACTCCACTTTCACCCCACAGAGGTGAACAGTAATCCATCTGAGAACGCACATGACTTTTATATATCATGGCCAACTGCTCGTCAGTGAAGAATTCTCGAACTCTGTACAGGACTCCCAGTTTTTTAGAGGCATTCTTAGCAATGCTTCTAACATAATGTGTCCAGCTCAAATTAGTAGTTAATGTTACACCGAGAATGTCAATACTAGGGGAAGTGGGAATATTTACATCATTAAAAAAATATATGGGAGTCCGTGAGATTCTGTCGGTTAGAAAATTGAATGTACATGGTTTCTGTGCATTAAAGGAAACTAGATTCTTTTGTCCCCATCCATTAATTCTAGAAAGATCCTGGTTCAGAGAAATTGCAGTGTTTATTTTTGAATTTATAAGATTGGGTTGGGTGAAAGAATTGGTAAATGTGAAGGAACTGTGGAGTGTTGAGTCATCTGCGTAGGAATGTATTGGATTATGAGTGGTAGATATGAGATCATTGATATGAATGAGGAACAGAATTGGGGCCAAAACTGATCCCTAGGGAACACCAGCATTTATTGAGTGAAATTGAGAATAAAGGCCATCTACCATTACACATATTTTTCTGTTATGAAGATAAGAAGAAATTAGTGGAACTAATGATGCAAGGCCGTAGTGTGACATCTTCGACAATAAGGATTGATGCCAGACTCTATCAAATGCCTTTGATATATCCAGTGCTATTGTATGTGTTTCACCATGTTGGTCTGTAGCTTGGTTGATTTGATGCGTAATAAGGCAAAGCATGTCTGCAGTTGATCGACATCGTCTAAAACCATATTGCCTATCACTGATTAATTTATTATTCTCAAGATGCTTAATTATGTGATTATTTAATATAATTTCAAAGACTTTACCAAGAGTGGAAGTTATAGCTATTGGTCTGTAGTTTGATGGATCTGAAGAGGCACCTTTTTTAGGAACTGGATGGATGTTTGCTTCTTTCCAGGGTACTGGGAAGCATGAGGTATGAGTACACAGACGGAAATTTTTTGCCAATACAGGAGCGAGCACCAAGGAGCAATTCTTAAGTACTATTGGAGGTGGTGATGGGCTGGTCTATTAGAGTGAGAACTAAGCAATCTCTGGCATACCCATAGCTTACTCTGACTGTTCCTTTTACTTATATATTTTCTAGATCTCAAGTGACGGCATCTCTAACGTGGATTGACCTCCCAATCTACGAAGATTGGAAGCCAAAGCGTCACATTTTTCCCTTGCCCCTCAACTTTCTCTTCATAATTGCTGAGGGACACAGGGCCCTGGGTGGGGCTTTGGTTTCCCGGGCATTTCCGCACTCTCCTCAGCTCCCCGCCATGGAGTGGCTTCGGTCACCCAGGCTTTATTGTGGTCGGCGGGGAGGGTTCTGTGGGGGCGCTCGGTTATGGCCTTGGCCTTGCTCAGGGCCTTGGGGCTCTTCGGCCAGGCAGCTTGGGGAACAACAACAACTATTGGAGGAATTTCATCTGGACCAGGAGCCTTATCTACTGAGAGATTCTGCAAAATAGTTTTGACATGTCTGGTGTGGATCTTAAGTGAGGGAATTTCAGGTGAATTAAAATTAAGTACAGGGACATCTTGATTTATTTCATCTAAGGTTGAGTTGGTGGAGAAAATATCCGCAAGAAGGTTAGCTTTACCTCGTGGGTCACTTTCAAGATAGCCAGTCAGAGATTTTAATGGTGGAATGGATGAAGCAGTAGTGAAGTTGGATTTAAATGAGTTAAGAGTAGACCAAAATATTTTGTTATAATTTGGATTATTTAGAAGTTTATTTGCCTGCTTGTGGAGAAAGTTTGATTTAGTTAGGTTTAATACAGTTTTGGCATGATTTCTGATGTTTCTAAAGTAATTAAAGGCTTCATGTGTTTTTGATCTTGTGTATGCATTGTAGGCTATTGCTTTTTGTTCAGTTACTCTAGCACAATTATGGTCAAACCATTTAGGTGAATTAGATCTTTTACTGTACTTTTGATGAGGAATAAAAGTTTCCATTCCAATTTTTGCAAAATCTTTTATGTGGCTCAAGGTGGAGTGTGCATCATTAGAAAAGAAAGAGGTCCAGGGAATATCAATAAAGAAACCTTGAAGACCCTCCCAGTCTGCCCTATCGTAATGCCATTTAGTCACCATAACAGGTTCAGAGTGGGAAGGTGTGGTAGGTGATAGACAGGTGGCCTGTATCAGACAGTGATCAGAAGATCCAAGCGGGGGCCTCACTGTAACATCATAATTTTCTTTGAATTGGTTGTTAAAAATAAGTCCAGTAGGTGGGAATTATGATTAGGATTATCTGGTACACGGGTGGGTTGGTTGACTAGTTGAGTGAGATTAAATGAGTCTGCAAATAGCTCACATTCAAGACCAGCATCATCAGTCCTGGCTGAAGGGAGTGAGCCATTCAACATTATGGACATTAACATCACCCAACACAGTGATTTCAGAAGAAGCATTTAAGTTGAGGACACTGAGTTGTGAGGACAGAGAATCAAAAAGACTTTGCTCTGGAGGAGTATTTGTGGAACGGTAGATGCAACATATGTATTTAAATTTACCAGCAGAAATTAATTTGTATATAGAATAATCAAAATAGGGACAATTGAAACTAGTAACCTCCTCCAGGGCAATTTCAGATTTTGCGAAGCAACATACACCTCCTTTAGGTCTGAAATTTTGGAGCAGTTGATAACCTGGAAAATTAAATCTAGACGTGTCAGATGTGGATGTTACTTGAGTCTCTGTCAAAAAAATGAGAGTAGGGGATTCTGCTTGAAGAAATTGGTGTACAGAATTGATGTTAGAGTGAAGTCCCCTTATATTGCTAAAGAAAAAGCTGCACCGACGAGCAGCTTTGGGACGTTGCAATGTTCTTGACATTAAACCAAGTACTCTTATTATGCATACCCATTTATGATTACACAAGCATTTCGCAGCCTAGTTTGATGTATTGAGACACAAACGACTTAGGCTCTTTTTGTTGATAGGAATACTGCATTGTCGTGGCGATTATTATTGTTGTAGCGTTTAGGATATTCTTGGCTCCGACTGCATTATATATTCTGCCTTTTTGTGTGCATAGCCTGCACGAGCATTGTTCCGCTGCCTGCCTTGTTGAGTTCCATTTCCGATACGAGCATCTTTATAGCATCTAACATTTAAAGAAGATTCCTTGTTAGTGTTGAAGGACTTTAGTGCACTTTCTTTCATGTAGGAGTGCCTGACATTTATTGATTAAAGTAACGTAAGCTGTAACGTCTCTTACCACCTTACTTTGCATACCATAACCAAGCACCTTCGGTTATAGGTAGTAATAGGCTGTTTTCACATAACATTAAGCCTAGAGTAGACGCACATTTATTGAGAGTTTGATAGCCTATTATTGCATATAGAACTCTGGAGAGTATTTGTGTTCTTTGTTCACTGGGAATATACATCACTGGTTGTCTTGCAACGATCGTGCAACCGAAGGACAAAATCGCTAAAATACGGTCATTTTGTTACATAATTACGTGTGTAGTGAGTGAGAGAGGGTGGAGTAGAGTGGAGTAAATGTCAGTGGGCCCACGACGGTCGTGGCGAGCGGTCATGAGGTAACCTATGCTCCTCTCACTGCTCGGCTCTCTCTCAGAGCCAATATTGCGCCCAAATTGCACATGGACTTAAGTCGGGCCCCACCACATTGTCCAGCTTTTTAGATACAGACTTAAATCGGGCCCCGCTAAAGAAGGGTTAAGGGGAGGTTTTTAGTGTGTTTCCTAGACTTCCATAAAGCTTGAAATTACACCCCCTTGACCCCCTTTCAAGATAAATTTGTACATTTTTCGGTAGAAAAATGTTCCGGGCGAAGGGCGATTAAAATAATAATATTATAATAATAATAAAGTTTATTTCCACCGACAGTGGTTATTCTTCTTACATAGTATTTACAAATATAATTATATACAGTTGGGGTTTAGTATTTTCAAAGTAGATACAATATAGGAACTAATACATAATTTAGTGTTTCATACAGTAGGCAATTTTACAATTCATTAATACATGTGTTGTTAGTTGTGTATTCAGACCAGGTGTGACGGGCCACAATGCCTAAGCTGTTTAATTACAAATACACCGTGCCAAGTAGGTCAGCTCAGATCTGTGTAGATTTTAAGAGGGCAGATAAGCCTGTGTTAAATAGGTTAGCCCTTGCACCTGGCTCAGGGTAGGACATCTTCATATAGCCTATCTAAATACAGTAACTATTTATAATACCTATAATACCCAAATTACACTGCAATAATTTATTATACTTAGCACTAGTGTTTGTACAACGATTGTTCTAGTTGATTTGTCAAAGTGATCTTTTATTCTATTGATATACATAAGTGTCCCTACTACTTTTTTACTCATTTCACTAATGTGGACATAAACGTTCATATGTCTATCAAAATATATGCCTAGATATTTTACATGAGTGGTAGGTTCAATATTGCTGTCATTAAGGCGTATGGTGGCATTACTGCGTATTTTTGAAAGTACCTGACGAGTGCCTATGAATATGCACTGGGTTTTATCAGCGTTCATCATTAATCCATTTTGTATCAAATATAGTCTCAGTGTTTTTAGTATTTCTTCCGTTTTAGTAATTAGATTGCCAAAATTATTTACCGAGTCACTGAGTAGAAGTTGTGTGTCATCGGCATATTGTACTAGTGTACAGTCTTTGATATATTTAACATAAGAATATAAGAACATAAGCATGTCATTTACGAATATAATAAACAATAATGGACCTAAAATTTATCCTTGAGGAACACCGTATGTTACTGGTAATTTTGAGGATAGTATGTTATTCATAAGAACTGATTGCGATCTTTCATTTAGATAACTTCTAAACCAAAATGGGTTAACTTTGAATTTAATAAGTTAATTAATAAGGGTGTTATGATGGACACTGTCAAATGCTTTAGAGAGGTCACACAAGGTTAGCAAAGATACTTGTTTTTTATCCATATTATTATATATTGCATTAGTGACAACTGTAAGGGCCGTCTATCTATCTATATGCTCAGGCCCAATCCCCAGCTTTGGGGGTAGCCGACTCAAGACAGAGCATAAGGGTGGATAATTTTGGTCGGAATCCATGTTGGCATATTGAGAGTAGTTTATTAGTTTCTAGGAAATTTGATAGTTGATTAGCGACAATCTTTTCTAGTATTTTTGAAAAAATGGCGAGTAATAAGATTGGTCGGTAATTAGTGGCGTCATTATTATCTCTGCTTTTAAAAAGGGGGGTGACGATAGCGTGCTTCCATACCGTAGGAAAAATGCCAGTGACAATGGAGGTGTTAATAATGATTGAAAGGTAAAAAGCAATAACCGGTAATGAATCTTTAATGAATCGGAGAGAAATGTTGTCACACACAAAAGATTCAGTATTACGTAGGTGCTTTATTGTGAAGATAATTGTGTTTGTATCTACGGGTTGGGGAAGAACATGGGAGGAGAGGTCGTTATAGTTATTGTTATTTTCATCATCGGCTGTCGAGTCTTGGATATTATTTAGGGCTGCCATGTGTTTTTCATATGTCCTTTTTCCGACGTTTGCAAAGAAAGCATTGCAATGTTCGGCATTGGATTGCTCAATATCAGTTGGTGAGGCGTTGGATTTGGAGGGGGGAACTAATGATTTTAAAAATTTCCAAGTAGAGGCAATATTGTTTTTTGAGTTCAAAGTTCCAGCTGACCCACCCTCGCTCTGGGGCTCGCAGAATTAGCTGGCAATACTGGTGTAGTGGTGCAGGGATGCCACTTGCCATTAATGTGTTACCTGTGTCTGTCCTGTATATTACTGCAAATTAGACTATGTAATGTTCACGTTGTGAAGATTAAATGCTCCTTCATTAAGCAGCCACCAATAACACAGAAATATGTATTCTTATAATATCGAGTAAAGTATGTTGTGGCAGCCAGCTGGTTTCATATGCGTTGCCAAGCAGTGGATATAATAACTTTACTATTTAAGCAAATCTACAAACTTTGGGTGAATGTTCGGAATCATAAATAGCGATGCATGCATTTTTATTTGATATAGGCATATTTTCCCTTGTTTAGTATATGTTCTAACAATGATATAGCCAAAATCAGATCTACCAATTCCAATCTTTGTAAATCACACTTCCTTCCTACACCAGTATTGCCAGATAATTCTGCGAGCCCCAGAGCGAGGGTGGGTCAGCTGGAACTTTGACCAACTGTACATATACCTACATACATACATACATATACACACATACATTCATACAACACACAAATATAACAATATACAGTATATACATACACATTTATTATTATAATAACACTAATCATATAATGAAGCTATCAATTACATAATAATCATAACACTAAATCCTAAACTTTGTTTTATGTATATTTATCTTACGATGTATTGTATATTTTTGCATTTGGCTATTATTTGAGTAATCATATTCTGATTGAACATCCATTTAATTTGTTCATCGACCTTATCTATTACATTGTTTCTATATTTCGCTAGGTGTTGGAAGTGCAGTATATAATGATTTAAGGTATGACTTCTTGGTTCTTTACATAATTGAAAACATATTTCGTGTTCTCCTTTAGGAACACCAAGTTCCCACATATAACAATATCCTAACCTAAGTCGTGTGCACAAGAAGTCCTTCCAAGCACTTCTTAAGTTTCCGTATATGAAGCTAGTTCGCCGTGTAACGTTATTATAGTGATAGAATGTTGCACTATTCGCGGTTTTTTCTTGCATCATAACAAGTCCCGCATCCTTTTGTTTTTGTCTAATTGTTGATTTAATTTGTCTTAACCCCTTATTGGCAGCGCTCGACTTAAGTCGTGCACCAATTTGCAGCAAGTTAGGAGCATTATTAACACCTTACGAGCGGCCTATGCGGTTTATTTATATGTACCGCCCAGCGGGGTGTTTTTAGCCAAAATAGGGCTGTTTACGTGATCATTTTCATGCCTAAATAAGACCTAGAACGTAAAACAAGTACCTATCCCTGAAAGGGCATAAACAGAGCTTTCGAATGACACCATAACGATCCTTTTATGATGGCTAGTTTTCTTGCAATAACCGTGCAACGCGAGTGCAAAAAGCATGTAATTAGCCACTTTCCCGATAAAATTCCTTATATAGCGAGTGAGAGAGGGAGGAGGGAGCTGGGATTCGTGTCAGTATGTTCGCCGCGGTGGTCTGGAGCAGTCATACGCTCGCTACTCTCCTGCCACCACTTGTCTCTCTCTCTCAGCAACATTACGTGCTGAAATTGCCACTCGACCTATGTCGAGCGCCGCCACATAGTCCAGCTTTATTTAACTCGACTTATGTGGTGAGCCGCTAATTAAGGGTTAAGGCTTTTAAAGGGTTAAAATAGAGTGCAAATGGCCGGGAGCACAGCGGGCCAGACAGCCGACTCCCAGGGCTTACCGCCGCCCATTAACTCATGTTCCCTGTGTTCTCGAGAGGCCGGCAGTGTAGCCAGTAGTGAGCATAGCTGGGGAAAATATACCGATATATGCTAAACCCCCATGTTTGTGGCATCACTGCAAGAGAACCACGAGTGCTACGTAGCTCGTTCTTGTCTCATTTTGAAGCTTTTAGTGCCTAGTTGTTTGCTAAATATTTTATTTTTCATGCAGATGCTTGATTTATCATGCAGGAGGGCATGAATATGCCCAAATGAGCCCAAAACACCCCGCTATAGAATACACGAGAGAGAGAGAGAGAGAGAGAGAGAGAGAGGTTGTTGTTGTTCCCCAAGCTGCCTGGCCGAACAGCCCCAAAGCCCCGAGTAAGGCCAAGGCCATAAACGAGCGCCCCCACAGAACCCTCCCTGCCGACCACAATAAAGCCTGGGTGACCGAAGCCACGCCATGGCGGGGAGCCGAGAGGGTGCGTAAACGCCCGGGAAACCAAAGCCCCACCCAGGGCCCTGTGCCCCTCAGCAATTATGAAGAGAAAGTTGAGGGGCAAAGGAATAATGTGACGCTTTAGCTTCCAATCTTGGTAGATTGGGAGGTCAATCCACGGAAGAGACGCCGTCACTTGAGATTTAGAAAATATATAAGTAAAAGGAACAGTCAGAGTAAGCTATGGGTATGGCAGAGATCGCTCAGGTCTCACTCTGATAGACCAGCCCATCGCCAAAGAGAGAGAGGTACTCGTGATCACTGTGCAAGACAGTAGATGTGGCAACGTGTGGTATTGAGATGCCTTGGTAATGAATTGGCTTGGTAATGAACTGGTATGGTGATGAAACCGACTGGTGAAGAAAAGGTCTGGTCATGAGATGGCATGGTCATGAAGTGACTCGTCTTGTTTGTGTGGGGATATGGCATTGTCATGAGATGTCTAGCATCCTACTTATGCATACCCTCACCGCCTCCCCTTCTCTCTCTCTCTCTCTCTCTCTCTCTCTCTCTCATTATAGAGGGGCTTTAGCTCTGGAGGCAGACCAGGTGTAGGTGCTGATAATTCCACAGGAATATGTGTGAAAGGGATAAGTGGCCCGTGGGGCATTCTACTAATTCACTCATGCATGTTTCACCTTCTTTTCCAGTCCACTCCTCTTTATAGAAATGTAGCATGGATAATGATAACGTGGGTGATGATGACATTCACGTACACTTATCACGGTGAAGATGCAAAACTGTTATAGAAAGACATTATTTAAAAGTTTTAATTTACATGGTAGTACATACGGGTGTAATTAAGTTTCCAATACTATTGTAATATAGTACCCAATATATATTTTATACATAATAATTGAAGATCCATCCTGTATTCCCAAATTAATGTTTACTCTGCCACAGACTGCAATATTGCTGGTAACGTATCATGCTGTACTGTCATTGTAGTGCATCTTCTGCATTAAAATACTGCATATATTGATCCCGCTCTTACCTGACATTGCTACTGGCACGTTGTTCGCCAAACTACTTTTATCAAGCAATCTTCTATTATGTTCTGAGTTCTACGACATTGTATTGTGCAAAATGGTGACCAATAATAACTCTATCTGATGTTTGGTTCGGGCGTAAACCAACTAAATCCCAATATAAAACGGCTAGCCTATTCGAAAAGGAATATGCATGTGTTGTACTAATTCGGAGTGTAACTATTTTGTGTGTGTATTTCATATCATGTGCTAGTTAATCTATAGTAATACTATTGTTCTATCATGTATATTATAAGTTTAAAGATTTTACACAAACAGCTTCGTCAAATGATACTATTTGAAGCCTATAAATATCGTAATTATAAGATTCAAGATAGAATCATAATCTTAGTACATATTAACTAACACATGATATGAAATAATCACACATTCTTAAAAATACAGCATAGAGGTTATTCCTTTATTTAAACCGAAGGTTCATCTGATCAAGATAACGGTATAATATGACTAATTGACTTTGTCGCGGGTGATGATATGATGGTCATCCTCTCTCTCTCTCTCTCTTGAATGTCTATTGAAGAGTCTTGAAAAGAATGCAAAAATTGTATGGTCAGAATGAACAGGCCAAAATCTGAATGTGTGGTCAGTGGTATTCTACACTGGTACGGAAGTCGATGTAAGGATGGATGATTGAGTTCACTTCCCAAGCCTCACTATAACTCGTTCATTATAATACAAATCGAGACTCCTAAACTCTGTAACTATAAAAGGGCTAGAACAAGACGTGGCCTGTGACATTTCACATATATACCCATGGCTGACTCTTCCCAAATAGTATAAGCATTAGGTCAAATTACTCAAGTCGTTTATGAATTATTAGTGCAGCAGATAGGTGGAAGAATTGTGTGTTTCATGATACAAGTGTCAAAATTGGCACACACCATAATAAACACAGTCTAATCAAAATTAGCTATAGGGCCATCACAGGTTTAGCCTATGTTGGCTTTGGCAGCCCCTTTTCAATTAATCTCCATTAGAGTAATGGAACACATATATTTACCCCAAACTGTATACTGTGGTAGAGACGTCAAACTAGTCTCAAATGACTCGTCCGGGCAAGGGAAACAACTTGTATTCAGAGAATGTTTGGCTAATGTTGACCATTTGACTTGTACTGGTTCCTGAAGTTTATTATCATGCTACAAATTGGTAAGAATTGTTGCCAATTGCCACTAATTTGTTGAACTACAGGGACCAGTAGAAGTCAAATGGACAACTTTTTGATAAACATTGTCTGAACATTTATTGTTTCCCTTGTTTAGACGAGTCATTTGAGACTAGTTTGACATCTCTACCACAGTATACAGTTTGGGGTAAATATCGGTGTTTCAGTACTCTTATGGAGATTAATTGAAAAGGGGCTGCCAAAGACAACATAGGCTAAACCTTTGATAGCCCTATAGCTAAGTTTGATTATACTGAGTTTATTATTGTGTGTGCCAAATTTGACACTTGTATCAAGAAACGCACAATTCCCACTATGTTTCACATATCTGCCCACTATATGGAACATATTGGTCAACATATTTTCTGGTCTAACAATAATTAATAGACTATACACACACTCGTGCTTGCCATACTAGATGTTGGACGTGCCAGTATTATGATATAAGGTTCCATTTGTCCTGGTTAACATTACACTTTGGAAGTATTTATCTGAGATGGATTTGATGTTATTGAGTTCCAAAAGCTACACTCGACGCCATAGTCTCAGCCACACTCATACGAATTTGTGGATTTCATCTATTATTAATTATGAAAGTATATTATCTCTGGAAACGGATTGATGAATTTAATATATCTATCAACTAAATGTATACAGTATATATATATATATATATATATATGTTGGTAAAGCCAGGTAATAAATTTTCTTTAATACATACGAGGTTGAAAGAAATGGCAATTTCTGCGTTGGAATTTTATTATTCAAAGTTTCCAGGTCTCTGATGAGTTTTCGCTGGGTGGCAGGAAGTAGATGAAGGAGATGAGCAAAATTCATGGTGGTACAGGGTTACATTAAAGTACATGATGATACAGGATATACGACGCGTTTCACTGGACAACCAGCATTATCAAGTAAGGAAGGAATGATATAAAAGGTAAACAGGAAGGGTATATATAGAGGGTGGAGGATCAGAGGAGGCGGAAAACAGGGGGCAAAAGTCTGCTATTGGTGGAAGGGAAAACTAGGAGAGAAAAAGGGGGTAACCGCTTCACGCATGCGCACTGGATGCGGGATGGTGGTCGATAGGTGGGGTCGAAGCTGATTGGCTGCGTGTCGAGGGGCGTGGCCTAAGTTGTGTGGCGCCTGCAGAAGACGAAGCTGAAGGAGGTAGCGCGGGGGGCTGCGTCAAGGGCACCGGGGGGCGAGGAGGGGTGTTAGGTCCTGTAGGGTAGTGCCTTTTGGCAGAAGGAAGGATCTGAAGGTCCAGAGTTTGGTTGTTGATGTTGGGATGTAAGGCTTGGATATATAAAGCTTCGAGTATAGGTAATCTCCTTGGGTCACTTTCTTTATCGAGTATGGTGGTGTGTTTCTCTAACTCGTTGCGTGTGAGGTGAGGGTGGTTAGGGGTGAGATAGTGGTCTTTGATGGCTCCAGCCTGAAGGTGAAGAGTTAACCGACGTGAAAGACGAGTCTGCGTCATACCAATATAGGAATGAGGTCCACAGTCCTCATAATTACAGGTATGTTGGTAAATGACGTGATCGTCGGTCATCGGGCTCTTTATCTTGGTGGAGGCTGGTTTGTTGCGGAGAACGAGGTTGGAGGTCTTGGGGGATTTGTAATAAATTATTAATTTGATTTTGTTTTCCGGGTTGGTTGGGTGGACATGCTTGGAGATTATTTCTTTTAAGACGGCCTCGTCATTTTTGTGTTCAGAGGACATGTAATTGCGGTAGAAGATCTTAATTTCATTGGGGGGGTCAATGTTGGGAGGGCTTTGGGTGTACCATTTTTCAAGATGGTGGTTGATGGTGCTGGAGATGTCTGAGTTGGAGTATCCGTTATTTACTAAAACTTGGGATAGTCTTTCTAGTTCCTGGTGGGTGTCGGCCCAGGTACAGCAGTGCGTGAGGGCTCTCCTAACATAGGCGGAGATGGAGGATAGAAGATAACGGCGGGGGCATTCACTATCACCGTTGAGGCATTGTCCTGTGTTAGTTGGTTTAATGTAGACGGTGGTTTTGAACCCATGGTCGTTCAGAGCTACGAGGATGTCGAGGAAGGGGAGTTGTCCATTGTTAGATTTTTCAAAGGTGAAGTTAAGTCCGGAGGAGGTCATGAAGCGACGCTGGAGTTCCTGTAGTTCGTGGAGGTCCTTGATTTGCACGAAGATGTCATCCACGTATCTACAGTAGACGGCGGGTCGTTGGGCAGCCAGGAGCTCTTCCTCGATGGTACCCATGAAAAAGTTCGCAAAAAGAACTCCTAGGGGGCTGCCCATCGCCACACCGTCTATCTGCTTGTACATGTTGCCCCGGGGGCAAAGGAAGGGGGCCTCCTTGGTACATAGCTCCAGTAGTGTTTTCAGGGCCTTCTCCGGGATGTCCAGTGTAGGAGTATCAGGGCAATGATAAATTCGACGTAGAATCATGTCAATGGTCCTATCCACTGGCACGTTGGTGAACAGGCTTTCTACGTCGAGAGAGGCGATTGTGTGGTTGTTGTTACGGGGGGAGTCTCGTAAAATTTCCAAGAAATCGTGGGCTAAGTTAAGGTTGAATTGGCTGGGCACGTAGGGGGTGAGGAGGTTGTTCAGGGCCTTGGCGATCTGGTAGGTGGCAGTGGGGATCTGGGAGATGATGGGCGGAGGGGGTTCCCAGGTTTGTGTGTTTTGATGGTTCCGTACGCATAACCAGGGGTGTATTCTCCGACGAGTTTTTTAAGGTGGATCCCTCCTTGTTTGGCGTTGATGGCGGTGATGGTGGTGTTGGCAATACGTTTGATTTCGTCGGTTGGGTTGCGGGTGATCTTTTTAAATTTAGTGTTGTCACTTAAGATGACGTCCATTTTTCTAAGATATTCCTCCTTGTCATGGATCACGAGGCAGGAGGCTTTATCCGCACGACGGATGATGATGTTGGGGTTGTCTCTTAATAGTTTGGCAGCTTGGAAGTGTTGTTTGTTGAGTATTTTGCTATGGTGAGTTCCTCTGGTTTTGGCGGCTTCAGCGAGGAGAGTAGGTTGTAGGGCGGGAGTAGTGGTGACCTTGCCATCCTTCTTGAGTCGTAGGATGTCGTCCAGGAGGATTTCCGTTTCTAGGCGTTTCCGGTGGGGGCCAGGTTTGGAGCTGTAGTGGCAGTTGAGGCCTTTGTTGAGGAGGTCTTCTTGGTCCAGGGTCAGAATGGTGTTAGTAAGGTTTATATATCCTTTTGTTGGTTTGGGTAGTTTTAAGTTTCCGCCATAAAGACGGGCAAGCTTTTTTATGGTCCTGTTTTCGGCTTGTCTTCTGTGTTGTTCAAGGAGTTGTTCGAGGGCTGTGTTGATTTCGGCTTTGAGGTGGTCTGGAGGGGTTTCGTCTTCCCAAATCCGTAGAAGAGCATCTCGTTCTTTACGAAGGTTGTTGGCGAGCTCACGTTTTTCAATTATTTGGTCCTTCACCAGTTCTTCACGAAACTGGAGGGTGCTGGTGCGATGTCTGGCATTCTCGTGAAGTTTTATGTTGGTAAAGCCAGGTAATACATTTTCTTTAATACATACGAGGTTGAAAGAAATGGCAATTTCTGCGTTGGAAATTTTATTATTCAAAGTTTCCAGGTCTCTGATGAGTTTTCGCTGGGTGGCAGGAAGTAGATGAAGGAGATGAGCAAAATTCATGGTGGTACAGGGTTACATTAAAGTACATGATGATACAGGATATACGACGCGTTTCACTGGACAACCAGCATTATCAAGTAAGGAAGGAATGATATAAAAGGTAAACAGGAAGGGTATATATAGAGGGTGGAGGATCAGAGGAGGCGGAAAACAGGGGGCAAAAGTCTGCTATTGGTGGAAGGGAAAACTAGGAGAGAAAAAGGGGGTAACCGCTTCACGCATGCGCACTGGATGCGGGATGGTGGTCGATAGGTGGGGTCGAAGCTGATTGGCTGCGTGTCGTGGTACACCCAAAGCCCTCCCAACATTGACCCCCCCAATGAAATTAAGATCTTCTACCGCAATTACATGTCCTCTGAACACAAAAATGACGAGGCCGTCTTAAAAGAAATAATCTCCAAGCATGTCCACCCAACCAACCCGGAAAACAAAATCAAATTAATAATTTATTACAAATCCCCCAAGACCTCCAACCTCGTTCTCCGCAACAAACCAGCCTCCACCAAGATAAAGAGCCCGATGACCGACGATCACGTCATTTACCAACATACCTGTAATTATGAGGACTGTGGACCTCATTCCTATATTGGTATGACGCAGACTCGTCATTCACGTCGGTTAACTCTTCACCTTCAGGCTGGAGCCATCAAAGACCACTATCTCACCCCTAACCACCCTCACCTCACACGCAACGAGTTAGAGAAACACACCACCATACTCGATAAAGAAAGTGACCCAAGGAGATTACCTATACTCGAAGCTTTATATATCCAAGCCTTACATCCCAACATCAACAACCAAACTCTGGACCTTCAGATCCTTCCTTCTGCCAAAAGGCACTACCCTACAGGACCTAACACCCCTCCTCGCCCCCCGGTGCCCTTGACGCAGCCCCCCGCGCTACCTCCTTCAGCTTCGTCTTCTGCAGGCGCCACACAACTTAGGCCACGCCCCTCGACACGCAGCCAATCAGCTTCGACCCCACCTATCGACCACCATCCCGCATCCAGTGCGCATGCGTGAAGCGGTTACCCCCTTTTTCTCTCCTAGTTTTCCCTTCCACCAATAGCAGACTTTTGCCCCCTGTTTTCCGCCTCCTCTGATCCTCCACCCTCTATATATACCCTTCCTGTTTACCTTTTATATCATTCCTTCCTTACTTGATAATGCTGGTTGTCCAGTGAAACGCGTCGTATATCCTGTATCATCATGTACTTTAATGTAACCCTGTACCACCATGAATTTTGCTCATATCCTTCATCTACTTCCTGCCACCCAGCGAAAACTCATCAGAGACCTGGAAACTTTGAATAATAAAATTTCCAACGCAGAAATTGCCATTTCTTTCAACCTCGTATGTATTAAAGAATATATATATATATATATATATATATATATATATATATATATATATATATATATATATATATATTGAAACTCAAGTTCTATCCAATAATCAATCCAGATAGTCATAATTGCATGAAGAAGAGCATAGATTGTCCACGAATGTTTATGAGTGTGCTAGAGACTATGGTATCCGAGTGTACATCCACATCTGAGTTATGGCGTCTAATGTTAGCCAGAATAAGATGAAGTTGACACCATCTTACTAAATGGACTAATGCTTCAAGTTGTGATAAGGATTGACTGGTTTAGGAAAATTAAGCTTGTTCGGCTGCATGATATATATTTTACATGGGTGTTTGGTATGTAAAAGTACGTTTGCATAATGTCGAAAAGTTGTATTTGTTTTATATTGTATTTAATGGAAGTTGTGTTTTCAAAGGTTTGAATTTCAGCATCTTCTCTAAAACATAACATATACCTACTTATTAATATATATGTTTATAGTAAGAGGTAGACGGTATGAACATTTCTCTTATGGATAAAAAACACCATCTGAGGAAGAGCACTTTATTGACAAAGTTTCGCAGATAGCTTCATCAGGTCGCTCGTTAGTGACCTGATGAAGCTATATGCGAAACGTTGGCAATAAAGTGCTCTTCCTCAGATGGTGTTTTTTATCCATTTTGTCTACTTTTCAAGTACCACTCAACATGTCTCTTATAATAATATATTTTTGCAATATCAGTATCATTGAACTACTTCTCTGTGAAGAGAGCAAGCGTAAAATTGCAATCATATTTTGTTTGGTCTTTTAAATTGTCAAGCGAAAATTTTCCATTTGGTTTCTGGAAAAAAAAAACTCAACTCGAGTGGCACGGAGGGAAATATAAAAACATAGATAGATCGAAACATTCTCTATGTGGGAAATGGATATCGCGGTACCTGGAAAATAGTCTGCATCTGTGGATCAAAGGAATCGTCACGGGTTAACTGATTCCTGAAATTGACTGCCTGAGGTGTGATTGGAACCGTTTCAGTGCCAGAACTATATTTGAGATCTTCTTATGGTTAACACTAAGCGATTTTATTGATATACTTATACACATATGGGACTAAGAGGATGTAATTAAGAATGTGTTTACCTTTCATTCGTAAAAGTCCGTCGCAATTTGAAACACAAAATAAAAGCTAATTGATTGTTCGGTTTACTTGCCGTGATAGATGACATGGGAGGAGGGAACATGTAGAAGGTGGTGGGAGGGGATTCATAGGTAGAGACAGATAGGTTGATTTGTTGTTTTCTTTCTTTTAATTTGCTCCCTAAAATTCTATCAAGATTAAAACACACCCAAGAGATAAATGCTGTACATTTTTTGGTAGAAAAATGTCCCAGCCGATGGATAGTTCCTCCTTAATTACAAGCTCGCTATCGCTCACTGAAATGGCACGTCATAATAATCACAAACATGGGGCGAAAGGTTTAATAATCACCAAACTAATGCTCCCAGAGCGAACGTAGTACAATTTCAAAACTAATTTTATCGTTCGATAACGCCATAAAACGACTATCACGTATCGAGATCCTTTCATCATGGATAAGTGGGTGTTAGATTGACAATTGGTTATTTATAGACAGCATTCAAAAGCTGAAGAAAATGTTTCAATGACAAACCGCATAAAATGAAAATTACAGAACATTACTTACTGCAGGGATACAAGTCCTCTGGAAAACAAGAAATGTCTACTCTCTATGTGTGTGTGTGTGTGTGTGTGTAATTCACTCACTCACTTGTTCGTCAAGGGGAATCCACGCAATGCGAGCTAAGCTCATTATTATCGCGCCTCCTTAACTGGGAATGTATTGCGTGAAATGCATGTTAAGTGTTTATGTATCGTTGGAATGGCTGTGGATGTGTGTGTAGTCTGTATTTTAGCCAATTAGCAACATCTGGAAACGAAGGCTTAGGGTTAATCTGTACGGTACCATTCTCACTATGGTACCAGTCTCACCCGAAGGCTTAGGTTGACCAGTAGCTTAGGTTGACCAGTACGATACCCATCTCACCTTGTAACCGATCACCGACCCCAGATGGGACGTCACAACTTCGTCCACTTATTCCAGGTTACTATTTATACTGCTAGGTTAACAGAGGCTACACCGTTAGGAGATTTGCCCAAATGCCTCTTCCCCGCCCGGGTCTCGAACTCGGGACCTTCTGGTTGTGAGCCAGACGCGCTATCTGTTACGCCACGGGGAGGTGTGTGTGTGTGTGTGTGTGTGTGTGTGTGCGTGTGCGTGTGTGTGTGTGAAAATATTAAAGATGCCGAGGTTAAAATAAACAACTATACATCGTTCAGAACTGATAGAGCAAATAGAAGAAAGAAAGGAGGAATTATCACCTATCTCAAAGACACAATCTCCCCGTACACCAAAGTGATACTTTCATTCTCAAACTCAGTTTCTGAGGTACAAATGCTCAACATTGAACACATAAATCTGATGTTTATTGTCATCTATCGCCCTCCTGACTGTACCCAGAACAATTTTATCCCAATCCTGACACTGATTAAAGACAAAATAAATGAGATGTCAGCTCCCTTACCAAATATCATACTAACGGGTGATTTCAACTTACCAATAATTGACTGGGAAACTGAAGGGGTACAAGGAGGATCTACAGATGCACAATTACAAGCAGCTGCCCTCCTTGACCTAGCAGAGAACTACTGCATGAACCAGTATATCCGAGTCCCTACACGTGGACAAAATATCCTAGACCTATTCTTCACTAATAACGAAGAGCTTGTCCACGAGTACACTGTAGACCCAACTACTATATCAGACCACAATATAATTGTAATGACTACCAACGTAAAATCTTTAGAACACAACAAAGCAATGATACCACCCCAAAGAAACCTAAGTTTAAATGAACTAAATTTTTTCAGTACTAATACATGCTGGGAGAATATTGATAGAGAATTGGGTGAATTATGTTGGGAGAAATTGTTGACAGATACAGACCCCAATAACCAATATGACTTACTGCTGAAACATTGCTTAGCGATTTGTGAAAAATACACCCCTATTAAAAAACAACCCTCAACCACTAAGAAAATTCCCCGTGATCGAAGGATAATAATGAGAAAACTAAGAAGACTACGAGTAAAAATTGCCCATTCTACCAACGACCACAACCGTACTATGATGCAGCGGAAAATCTTGACGCTAGAAGAGCAGTTGAAAACCTCTATTGAAAAAGAAATGAAGCTGAGAGAAGAACAGGCAGTATCTGCAATAAAGTCAAACCCTAAATACTTCTTCAAATATGCAAGTAACCGATCAACAATTAAGGCCGCTGTTGGCCCTTTAACAAGTGAGCACGGTAAAATGATTGAAGACCCAACAGAAGTTTGTGAAGCTCTTTGTAAACAGTACGAGAGTGTTTTCAGTACTCCTTTTAAAGATAAGATCATCACAGAACCCAACAACTTTTTCTCCAATAAGATCAAGGACCCATCAATAGAAGATATAGCTTTTACTGAGAAAGATATAATGGAAGCAGTTAAAGAAATTTCCACCAATGCTGCAGCTGGCCCTGATGGTTTTCCGGCCATACTACTGAAGAAATGTGCAGAAAAGTTGTGTGTACCTCTCAAAATCCTATACAGATCTTCACTGGATTCCGGGATTGTTCCTGGATTACTGAAGAGAGCTAAGGTAACTCCCGTATTCAAAGGCGGGTCAAGAGGCAAAGCCGAAAACTACCGACCTATTGCCCTCACATCCCATATCATTAACACTTTTGAGAAAATTATTGTTAAGAATATTACAAACTACCTTGAACAAAACAATAAAATTAATGATAGCCAACACGGATTTCGACAAGGTAGATCATGCTTGTCCCAGCTCCTTGCCCATCATGATTTTTTTTTTAGTACACTAGAGAATGGCAGCAACATCGATGTAATCTACTTGGACTTCAGTAAGGCCTTCGACAAGGTGGACCACGGAATCCTATTACATAAAGTCCGCAATCTAGGAATAGTAGGTCGCCTTGGAGTATGGATCCATAACTTCCTGAACGAGAGAAAGCAATGTGTTGCTGTGGGTGGTGTCATTTCCCATGACTCAAATGTCTACAGTGGTGTCCCTCAAGGTTCTGTACTGGGGCCGCTGCTGTTCCTCATACTCATATCCGACATTGACCAAGGTACACTCTACTCAAAAGTCTCGTCTTTTGCCGATGATACCAGAGTAATGAAAGAAACTAAATCAATGGCAGATGTGGACAAATTAAAATCTGACCTTACCAAGCTATATACATGGGCCGAAACAAATAATATGTCTTTCAATAATAACAAATTTGAACTGGTTAGATATGGTACAAACAAAATAGAAGAAGTCCACTATTCGGCACATGATGGCCAAAGAATAAAGTGTAACAACAAAGTGCTAGACCTAGGGGTAACAATCAGTGATGATGCCACCTTCAATACCCACATCCTAGCAGTAGTACAAAAGACACGAGTCCAGGTTGGCTGGGTATTGCGTACTTTCGGAACTTGTGAGAGCGAACCTATGTTAACCCTGTATAAGGCCTTGGTAATACCACTCTTGGAATATTGTTGCCAGTTATGGAATCCCTGGAAGTCACGAGAGAAACAAGCATTGGAAGGCATCCAGTGCTCCTTCACTAGTAAAATAGTGTCTGTGAAGGAGGAAGACTACTGGCAAAGACTTAAGTCTCTAAACTTGTACTCTCTAGAACGACGCCGAGAAAGATACTTGATCATTTATACCTGGAAAATTCTCAACAACTTAACCCCAAACCTGCTGGGAGAGGAAGAAAAGGAGTTGATAGAGATAAAAGAAAACCAACGACTGGGCCGTATGTGTATTATCAGGTCAATTAACTCAAGAGCACTGACAAGAGTTAAGACACTTAAAGAAAATGCCTTCGCTACACGGGGTCCGAAGCTCTACAATGCACTGCCAAAAGAAATAAGAAACCAAAACTACCCAACCGTTGAAAAATTCAAAAAGGACTTGGATGATTTCCTGTCATCACTGCCAGACCAACCAATCCTACCCCACTACTACCTCCGTGCTGCCAGCAACAGCATTCTTGACCAGCTGGCACAGAGGAGGGTAGATGGGATGTACAGTGGCGGCGCCGCAACGGCGTGGACCACATGGCGCTAACTGACAGCCCTCAACTACAACCACAGGAACCACAGGAACCACAGGTGTGTGTGTGTGTGTGTGTGTGTGTGTGTGTGTGTGTGTGTGTGTGTGTGTGTGTGTGTGTGTGTGTGTGTGTGTGTGTGTGTGTGTGGTGTGTGTGTGTGTGTGTGTGTGTGTGTGTGTGTGTGTGTGTGTGTGTGTGTGTCCGTCCGTCCGTCCAGGCACCAAAAGAAGTGAAAATAATTTAATCTTCAAATATAGAAATATTCCTGAATTAGTTCATGTACAATTTAATGAGAGATGTTTGGTGTTGGGACTGAAAATAATTAATTATATTATATTAGGTAGTAGACGAGACTGGCTCTGATCGTAACTTGTTCTACAATTGAGCATATGCTGTAGATTGTATTGTAAATATTGATGAACCTTTTATATAAGAGGTATTACAGTTTGCATTATTTAGTGCACTCCGTTTGATGCTTAACAAAGCCTAATGTGAAAGATTATAAGGTAGGAGGGCACAAGAGAGACACGAAGTCACCAACTAGATCACTTTTACTTTAAGAGGATGACATTTACACAGACATTGAATTTACCTAATTAGCATACACATTATTTAGACACTCAGATACTATAAAGCTTGTGTACAAATGCTGATAAATCTTTATCATCTCTCATATTTATCATTTCCGCATATATTTTTTAATGTGGATAAGGGAGACAAAAGGCAAAACTGCTTGTGACGAGTGCCTCCCCCAGAGTTGAAAGAGTGACAAGGCCAAATTTAAGCAATGTTCGAGCAAACATTTCTGGAAACACGGAGATTGAAGCAATTTAACACCTTACGAGCGGCCTATGCGGTTTATTTATATGTACCGCACAGCGGGGTGTTCTTAGCCAAAATAGGGCTGTTTACGTGATCATTTTCATGCCTAAATAAGACCCAGAACGTAAAACAAGTACCTATCCCTGAAAGGGCATAAACAGAGCTTTCGAATGACACCATAACGATCCTTTTATGATGGCTAGTTTTCTTGCAATAACCGTGCAACGCGAGTGCAAAAAGCATGTAATTCGGTACTTTCCCCATATAATTCAGTATGTAGCGAGTGAGAGAGGGAGGAGGGAGCTGAGATTCGTGTCAGTAGGTTCGCTGCGGTGGTCTGGAGCAGTCATACGCTCGCTAGTCTCCTGCCACCACTTGTCTCTCTCTCTCAGCAACATTACGTGCTGAAATTGCCACTCGACCTATGTCGAGCGCCGCCACATAGTCCAGCTTTATTTAACTCGACTTATGTGGTGAGCCGCTAATTAAGGGTTAAATAATGGGATGAGGGAAAGATGGATTCAGGAAGAGAGTTCCAGAGCTCAGGTGTTGAATAGAAGAAAGATTGGGAGTATCGTTTTACTCTTGGGTTGGAGATTTGCACAGAGTAGGGGTGAGATTGTGTTGCAAAACTGATACAACGTACCCTACGTAGAGGAGGTGGTATACACTGAGAAAGCCCAGAAGAACACTGATGTATGTAGTAGCGATAAAATAGCGAGAGAGATGCAACATTGCAGCATAGAGAGAGAAATATTGCAGAGTCGGTGAGTGGACAAGAGTCAATGATATGAAAGGCTTTCTTTTCTACTTTATCTAGAATTGCTGTGCGAGAGCATCCTCTCAACACATGTAAACAATATTAAATAAAAGGACGCACTGTGTCCCTGTACAGAGCAAGAATCTGTGCAGTGGTAAAGAACCCCTTGAGGCAGTTGAGCTCACCCAGCTTCTGGGAGGCCGTTTTAGCAAGAGCAGTAATATGGTCCTTCCAAGAGAGATCCGAAGAAAAAGAAACACCAAGAATACTGAGAGAAAATGGAAGTTTGATTTTTGTATTGTTGAAATATGAAGGAGTTCCTCTGGGAGTTCCCGGCGGGTCGATAGATGGAGAAATTGGGTTTTGGAAGCATTAAAGGCAACAAAGTCTTATCTGCCCCAATTGGAAATGGTATAGTTGGATCAGAAGATAAGTGTTTTATGGCTGCATTATATTTGTATGCGTGGGATTGCTTGCTGGGGCATTCCGGAAAACTAGTTGAATAGTGTAAGGTAGAGTCGTCTGCATATGGATGGATAGGACAGGAGGTACAGTTGAGAAGATTTGTTATGAATATTAGAAAGGGAGTTGGAGATAGGACAGAACCCTGAGGAACACCGGAGTTGATAGGATGAGGAAGTGAATGATGGCGATTCACAACGGCAGCTATGGAATTGCCGGAAAGGAAATTAGAGATAAAGGCACAGATGGAGGGATAGAAACCAAAGAGGATAGTTTAGAAATTAGAGATTTTTGCCATGCTCTATCAAAGGACTTAGATATGTCTAGCGCAAGAATGACCTATGGAAGTCAAATTTGAATTTGGTTGATTTTTACCCCAGAATGTCCTGGTTATCGTACATGAACTTCATGGACAGAAGATTATAGGCCTCAATACCCTCAAGGATCCTATACGCTTGTGATAAAGAGTTCTGGAACTTCTAAGTTCATTATCCTGGCCTAGCTTACTGATTATCTTAGGGCCACACCTACATTGAGAAAATTCTATCTACCTCTCAGAAACATTTAATTTCTTAACACTACAGTACACTAGAACACTATTTGTTTCCACAATACCAACATTTTTGTATTAATACCAAGCCTTGCAGTGAACTTGTTATTCACATATACATAACATCCACTTTTAGCTTGGAAACTAAGATAGAGAAAGAGGAAGACAAAGAAGGAGTTCCTGTCAATGGCCTCAGATACCTGAATCTAGGTGAAGAAAAGAAGATTAGGTTTGTTGGAGGACAGGTGGTGTTGAACAGAAGGAAAGTTTGATGAAAGGCCGCGAATGTTGATGAAGCTGATAGAGAAAGTACCATGTTGACTCAAACGAACCTTCAATATTGCGATCTAACGTTCTTTTAATTGGAAGGGGCACTCACCCGAAGCCGCTTTGCATTGTGTCTCCTACTTACACATAGCAAGTAAAGACGAAAAGCTTATTGGTAGCCAGTACAAAATTAAAATGCACCATAATATTAAAGGAGACAACTCCTTCATTATGATGGCATAAGTTAACCCTCTCCAACATATGACGCAATTTTGAGCCTATTGGGGATACTTTAAAGCCTTTGTTACCATCAGGGGTATTTATAAACCTTTAGTTTAGTTACTTCAACCTCTGCAGTTGTCTTTGAGTTAGCTGTGGGCAGAAAACTAATTTTGGAGAGGTAATTTTAAGAGTGAGAGAACACGATTTCTTATTGCTAAACTGGCAACCTCTGCGTCATAAATGCGTGAAAGGGTTAAGTTTCATACTAGTTAAAATTATTGTATACAGTTAGAAATAACCTCTTGGATTAATAAAAGGGTATTAACTGTTTTATATAAAATTACCCTCCCCCATATCATGTTTAATCTGAAAAATAATAATATTTTTACGATAACTATAATTACATAGAGAAGAGCACCACCGCACTGAAAGAGTTGACACTGTTTGGGTACACTGTAGTGTTCCTATCTGGGGACAATTGATACAACTCTAAATTGCACAAAGGAATTAAAGATTGGGCAAAATGGACCCCGGATTTTTCACAGTTTAACCCTCTCAGTCATCTAAGACGTGATCGCGTCATATGGCGGTACCGCCCAAAGCGATCGCGTCATATGAACTTAGTGAAATAGCTCAATAATAAGTTTATGACCCAAAATCGCATCATATGGAGCTCAGTAAGTTAGGTAAATTAGATCAGAATCTGTCGGTTGGTGGCAACCCCAAATTCCTCCGACTTCTACTGGTCCCTCAGTGTAAGAGAGAGTGTTGTGGGGGCGATACTGAGCACTCTGTCAACCATTAAGTAAGTTAATTTAAGATGATGGAGGGGGTTAATTAAAAATCTCTACCACACCCAATCTTTGAACTAGCATAAGAGCAGTATAGTATGAAATAGTAAAGCATTGCATGCCATATAGCACCATAATTTAGAATTGCGTTGATTGTATGCTCATGTTTCTTATGTGTGCGGTTCTGTACTTCATTCTCTCATACAGTTTAAGGGTACAATATATTTTCACTTAATTAGATGTTTTTTCTTAACCCCCTTCTCCTTCATTCTTAACCTCACAAGTTTTGAGATTACAAAATATTTGTTCCATAAGTTTGGCTATTATAAGACCTTTCGCCCAAATTATCTGGCAATTGTAAGTCGTTCGTGCCACATAGGAGTCAATTTTTTCCTGGCGAGCGATATAAAACCTACAGTTTGGGAAGAACAGGATTCGGCTGAGCCATATTTCTAATTTATTTCGAAAGGGTTTTTGTGGGTACTTATTTAAGCTTGATGGAGATCTAGGGAGTAAACTGAAAACCACCACTTAAGTACAGTCTGCTCGGGAATGATCCCTGTGTCAAGTTGGTTTTGTTCAACACTATCATTATCCACAGTTCTCAATATTGATCCCTGTGTTAAGTCGGCTTTGTTCACCACAATCATTATCTACAGTTCTCAATATAGATCCCTGTGTTGAGTTGGCTTTGTTCACCACTATCATTATCCACAGCTCTCAATATTGATCCCTGTGTTAAGTCGGCTTTGTTCACCACAATCATTATCCACAGTTCTCAATATTGATCCCTGTGTTAAGTTGGATTTGTTCACCACTATCATTATCCACAGTTCTCAATATTGATCCCTGTGTTAAGTTGGCTTTGTTCACCACTATCATTATTCA
Organism: Paralithodes platypus; assembly: GCA_032716605.1. Taxonomy (NCBI): domain Eukaryota; kingdom Metazoa; phylum Arthropoda; class Malacostraca; order Decapoda; family Lithodidae; genus Paralithodes; species Paralithodes platypus. The sequence goes on from CM064512.1 coordinate 21,437,841, forward strand.
CAGTTCTCAATATTGATCCCTGTGTTAAGTTGGCTTTGTTCACCACTATCATTATCCACAGTTCTCAATATTGATCCCTGTGTTAAGTCGGCTTTGTTCACCACTATCATTATCCACAGTTCTCAATATTGATCCCTGTGTTAAGTTGGCTTTGTTCACCACTATCATTATCCACAGTTCTCAATATTGATCCCTGTGTTAAGTTGGCTTTGTTCACCACTATCATTATCCACAGTTCTCAATATTGATCCCTGTGTTAAGTCGGCTTTGTTCACCACAATCATTATCTACAGTTCTCAATATAGATCCCTGTGTTGAGTTGGCTTTGTTCACCACTATCATTATCCACAGCTCTCAATATTGATCCCTGTGTTAAGTCGGCTTTGTTCACCACAATCATTATCCACAGTTCTCAATATTGATCCCTGTGTTAAGTTGGCTTTGTTCACCACGATCATTATCTACAGTTCTCAATATTGATCCCTGTGTTGAGTTGGCTTTGTTCACCACTATCATTATCCACAGTTCTCAATATTGATCCCTGTGTTAAGTTGGCTTTGTTCACCACTATCATTATCCACAGTTCTCAATATTGATCCCTGTGTTAAGTTGGCTTTGTTCACCACTATCATTATCCACAGTTCTCAATATTGATCCCTGTGTTAAGTTGGCTTTGTTCACCACTATCATTATCCACAGTTCTCAATATTGATCCCTGTGTTGAGTTGGCTTTGTTCATCACTATCTGTTCTTAATATTAATCTCCAGGAAGCTGTTCAAGACGGCCACAATCCATTAAGAACTTGACCAGAACGACCAAAAAAAAAAAAAACACACTCCTAATCGACCACCATCACTACGTACGGCATTAAACCAAAATAGACCCAGTTATCAATATCACACTTATTAAACTCTAATCCAGCCAAACTTAACCTTATTAAGTTTAAATAATCATACATAGCCAATCATCACTTGATGGGCGCTCCAGCCCTGATTGCAAATATATAAGTAATTACAACCTAGGTAGTATATGTATATGTATATATATATATATATATATATATATATATATATATATATATATATTTTCCGCATGCACATAGACACACACAAACACACGTCCACATTGTTGTCTTACTTTATTACAATAGTATCACAGTGGCGTTGTTTACATTGTGTTATTATTAGCAGTACGCCCAGTACGCTTAGTTAGTTAAAATAGAACTTCAGAGGCTATCAACCCTTCTGGATTAATAAGCCAACACACTGTAAGTCAGCAATCCCTCAAAGACAAACGTAATGAGGCCATATAACACTTATCTTCTGATCTAACTATTATTTCAAATTGGGGCAGAGAAAACCTTAATTGTTGCCTTTAATGCTTCCAAAACCCAATGTCTCCATCTATCTATCCGTCCCAGAGGACCATCCCTTATTCTTCAACAATACACAAATCAATCCTTCATCTTATCTCAATAATCTTGGTGTCTCTATTTCTTCTGCTCTCACTTGGAAGGACCATATTACCAGTCTCGCTAAGGCAGCCTCCCAGAAGCTGGCTGTGCTCAACCGCCTCAAGGGGTTCTTTACCCCTGCGCAGCTTCTTGCTTTGTACAGGGGCATTGTGCGTCCTTGTATTGAGTATTGTTCACATGGGTGGGGAGGATCCTCTCACACTGCACTCCTAGACAAAGTAGAAAGGAAGGCTTTTCGTATCATTAATTCCCGTCCATTCACCAACTCTCTGCAAAGGCGCTCTTTACGCTGTAATGTTGCATCTCTCTCCCTATTCTTTCGCTACTACAATAATCAGTGCTCCTGAGAGCTCTCCCAGTGTCTACCACCTCCTCTACGTAAGGTACGTGGTACCCATCTTGCAACACAATCCCACCCCTACTCTGTGCAACTCTCCAACCCAAGATTGTAAAGTTACTCTCAGTTTTTCTTCTATTCAACAGCTGAGCTCTGGAACTATCTCCCAGAATCAGTCTTTCCCTCCATCTATGACTTCAATTGCTTCAAACTCAGTGTGTCCGGGCATTTTGGCTGGAACGTTCCTTGATGATGGCCCTGTCAATCTTTCATCTCTGGGAGAGGCACTTGTCACAGGCAGTTCTGCCTTTTGTCTCCCTCACTCACATAGAAAAAACTCATATTGCTTTGTACCTGTGAACTATTATCATTGTTTTTATTGTGTATATATATATATATTTTAGAGATAGAACAAAATTAGAAAGTACATTAGGCCTACAGTAGTTGGATAGAACAGGTTTGAGCGTAACTATACTATTAACCTTGTCTGGCAATGGTAAATTAACTTAAGACAGTGTCAGAGCTGCTTTTTCCGTAATGCTTTGGAGCAATTGTAGTCTGACAAATATTAAATTAAAGTTTTATAAGAATTACCTACCTAACATAATCTACATTCGATCTAGTTTCCGATCCCAGTGGAAAAGGACGTCAAAATAGTAAAATGTTGCTCATCGAAAATTGCCAAAAAATTGCGGTCGTGTAACACTGCATTAAATTAGCCTAGTAATTTAATTGTCCCTTTACATATAAGGTGTTTCTCCACAATTTATCTTATGCAAATTGTCTGGTGCAGCTGATGATTTGTTCAGATTTAATGATCAATGAATGGTGGCTGGCTAACCTTTATTGTTGAACTTTAACACCTTACGAGCGGCCTATGCGGTTTATTTATATGTACCGCCCAGCGGGGTGTTTTTAGCCAAAATAGGGCTGTTTACGTGATCATTTTCATGCCTAAATAAGACCCAGAACGTAAAACAAGTACCTATCCCTGAAAGGGCATAAACAGAGCTTTCGAATGACACCATAACGATCCTTTTATGATGGCTAGTTTTCTTGCAATAACCGTGCAACGCGAGTGCAAAAAGCATGTAATTAGCCACTTTCCCGATACAATTCCTTATATAGCGAGTGAGAGAGGGAGGAGGGAGCTGGGATTCATGTCAGTATGTTCGCCGCGGTGGTCTGGAGCAGTCATACGCTCGCTACTCTCCTGCCACCACTTGTCTCTCTCTCTCAGCAACATTACGTGCTGAAATTGCCACTCGAGTTATGTCGAGCGCCGCCACATAGTCCAGCTTTATTTAACTCGACTTATGTGGTGAGCCGCTAATTAAGGGTTAATATTGAAAATCTAAAAACAAATACTTTACCTTGTGTGTGTGTGTGTAAACCCATGCGTACTCCTCTACATATATTTTTTGTTTCTCCACAATTTCTCCTATGCAAATTGTCTGGTGCATCCGGTGATGTGTTCAGATTTAATGATCAATGAATGGTGGCTGGCTAACCTTTAGTGTGTTGAACTTTAGTATTGAACATCTAAAAACAAATACTTTACTTTGTGTGTGTGAACTCATGAGTACACTTTCGCAGAAGCCTTTATAAATATAAAACTATTGATATCTACCATCATTATATTCCCATAGTGCTACCAATAAACCATGACATTAATTATCCCCATTGTCTCCACATCCGTCAAGCGTGACTTAAATACATTGTTGTTCGGTACTCACACTATAACGGTTTCAGTGTGTTGGGTATGCGTTCACATCGGTTGTATTTTTAATTTAGTTCATTATTCAACACTAGTTGGTGCAAAATCTCGGGGGTTAATATGATATTTTCTTATATTATTATTGAGGATTTTGATTACAGTTTCCATTTTCGACCAATGTATTTTGTTTTTCCAATTAGACTTAAGAAAATTGCAAACAAAAATATAACTCACTTCATCAAAAATTTGAAATCCTCAGAGAGTATTTCATGAATATTAATTATAATGCAAATATATTTGATTCAATTCTCAAACATTTTTTTTTAAAACAAAGTGCTAAAAAGAGTTTCCATATATTCTCAAGCTGACCAAGTACATATAGATACCCTTTTACGGTAAAATAAGTGTTCAATATAAACAAATTATATTGCCTTTCTTAAAATCTAGATATCCAGCTGTAAACTTAAAATTTGTATTTAATAATTTCAAATTAGGTAGGATAAATGTTCAGGATAAAGGACCGAGTCCATGACTCCATGTGCTCAAAATATTGTATATACATTTTCATGTCCAAGCTGTAATGCTAGGTATATTGGATGCAGTACTTGAACGTTCAAAGAAAGGATATTTGAGCATATGGGGAAGAGTTTTCGTACCTGCCAATTCCTGAACAAAATGTATTTTTCTGTTGTTAGAAATAACTCTCATAGTTGTGATCATCCATTTGCAGAGAACAAATTTGATATATTGGGGAAATTCGTTAATTATTTAGATACTGTCTCAGGTGAGGAAATATTAATACATAAAATGCTTCCCAAACTTATGTGTCAAAATTAGGAGGCTTCATTAGAGTAGATATCGTTCAGTTATTAATTTCAATGTATAACTTTATATATCGTTATATTTCGATTAAGGGATTACTTAACCTAAGCGTTTTGTTAGTTGGTACACAAAGGACTGGGGTTCTCTTAAGAGGCTCCAGTCCTGGTCGTTTTAAAGAAAGAGGCTGGTGTTCTCGAGTAAGGCAAACCCAGGGTTTATATTCACAGTATATCTGAGTGTATAAATCTTGGGGAGGCTCGGGTACTCCGGTCTTGTATACTTCCTGACTTAATGATCCTCTAGGGTCGATAGCCTCTAAAGTCCTATTTAAACTAACTAATTAGTTGGTACAGTACCCCAGTTCAGTTTATGACTCTTCACGGATAACACGAGTCTAAGGTAAACTTCCATTGATTTCATATATATTTTCAATTTAGTTATCAGATTAATTAATTACTTTTTTTTAATATGTTTTAGGTTAGTTTAATTGGGAAAATTGTCCAATACAGTCGGTAATTTCAACATTAGTTTTTTCTCTAAATTTAATATCATGATGTATTAATTTAGCATTTGTTCAATCTTTTCTTGTATCATTTATGCTAATTTAATATATAGATAAGATAAAATTAAATATATTTTATATGTAAAGTAGATTAAATGTGTTCATTCTATGATCACAACAACTCACCTGATGGAAAGTGCGTCCGAAATATGGTGAAATTCAACGTTGTATATAAGCTAATGAAAATATGACTCTCTTCTGGTTCTTTACCGTCCTCTTTATATGTATATGTATATATATATATATATATATATATATATATATATATATATATATATATATATATTGTGACGTTAACCACTCCGTTAGAACCGCATGGCTTGTCCTACAGTGACTCGCTAGGATCGCCAGGGCAGTGGATGTGGCTACAGTTGATGTATTATTGTGTGCTTTATTTCATATGAGAGCTAGTGTCATGGGCAGTCCAGAAAGGCTCTTTGTTTTTGCCCATGTCAAGGCTTTATATATTTAATTGCAAAGTATATGTTTTATCATTAAGTAGTAATGATAGAAATTGAGAGAGAGAGAGAGAGAGAGAGAGTAGAACAGAGTGAGAGGAGGCGCGTAGTGTTTTGCTATACTCAATAACGTCATAGCTGGCTGGCCTCGTGGGGATTGGTTGAGGGAGTTCTTTACCATGCTTGGTGACGTAATGTTTTGCTAGCTACTTTGGTAGTGGTTAGAGGACTTGTTACCGCTTTTTTCCCACACGGCTAGAGCTAGTGCGAGTATATATACAGCCCTCTCGCCACTTTCTCCCTCAGATCTGGTTTCTAGAACGCATCCGTCTTATCCCTTTGATACCTGTCCCCCGTCTGCACCTGAGAATCTTTTCCTCTGCCTATCTCTCTCATTTTCCATATCTTTCACCACCTTTTATTAACCCCTTCACCCCTCTGGTTAACTCTGCAAAATCAGCTTCATGCTGGCCAATTGTATTGTGCGTTAAGGTCTGATATAACCTATGTATGTTAGTTGTTAAGATAAGTTGATCACGAAGCATTGGTTAGCATTCATATAGTTCAGTACAGCTTCCTATAATTATTAGTGTTCTGCTGGATTAGATAATGCTAGACTAGGAGTCTGATATTATAAGGTATTGTTTCCTATGAGTGCTGGCTTTAGTTAAAAGCTGCACGACATACCTGAGAACTGGAGTTGATTGAGTAAATTCTAGTCTGTGTGCCATTGAGAGTAGAGCATGCACGAATGAGGGCTTTTTGCCTATACCATTCTGCACTGTTCTAAGCTCGTTGTTTGTCTTTGAGGTACGCCAGGAGAACGATTAATACTTCGGTATTAAGGTTTCTCAAGAGAGCTACCCTTCATTATAATGTAATATTTGACACACAGACTTGAGATTTGCACTAGGCTATGCGGCATGCCATGCGCATCAGTATATCATATCATTGACTCTAGCTAGACTTTATCAGTCCCAGTAGACATTAAGTATATTAACCTAATTACTCTTATTATGCATACCCGTTTATGATTACACAAGCATTTCGCAGCCTAGTTTGATGTATTGAGACACAAACGACTTAGGCTCTTTTTCTTGAGAGGAATACTGCATTGTCGTGGCGATTATTATTATTTAGTGGCGTTTAGGATATTCTTGGCTCCGACTGCATTATATCTCCTGCCTTTTTGTGTGCATAGCCTGCACGAGCTTTGTTCCGCTGCCTGCCTTTTTGGGTTCCATTTCCGATTCGAGCATCTTGATAGCATCTAACATTTAAAGAAGATTCCTTGTTGGTGTTGTAGGACTTTTGTGCACTTTCTTTCATGCAAGAGTGCCTGACATTTATTGATTAAAGTAACGTAAGCTGTAACTTCTCTTACCACCTTACTTTGCATACCATAACCAAGCACCTTCGGTTATAGGTAGTAATAGGCTGTTTTCACATAACATTAAGCCTAGAGTAGACGCACATTTATTGAGAGTTTAATAACCTATTATTGCATATAGAACTCTGAAGAGTATTTGTGTTCTTTGTTCACTGGGAATATACATCAGAGGTTGGATCTAGCGCTTTCCGTTGTAGCATTATGCCATTACTAGTCCAATGAATAAGAACCCTGATATATTTAAACCTCAGTCGTAACAATATATATATATATAGAGAGAGAGAGAGAGAGTTACACATATAATCAGACTACACAGACCTTGCGGTCCCAACTAGGTGGTCCGGCCTTTATACTACTAGACAGGGACAGTTTATAGTGGAAGAACAGGACAGTAAAGTAGGCTCTCCCCACCCTCCGGCTAATAAGCCGTACCAGAAGATAGGATAAAGTGTAACCTTATGGGTCAGCAAATGCCCACCAGGAAAGTGTTTTATATAGTATAGATAGAAATTAGTTTGAAAGGGAAATTACACATGCCTAATGATTAATTCATATCAATCCAATCTTCACCAGATGATCGTCCAGTCTTTTATTAAACGTATCAATTGAATTACTGTCGACCACCTCCCTTGGTAAACTATTCCACTCTTTAACCCCATTGTATATGAATACATTTTGTGTCGCATCTAAGGATGCTTTTTTTCCGAATTAATTTCATTCCATTACCTCGGGTTGCAGCACTGTTATTAATCGTGAACAGTGCACTGATATCTACTGTCAAATCCTTCAAGTATCTTATAACACTCGATAAGTTGGCCTTGCAATCTTCGTTTCTTAATATTATTTTTATTAATCTCACCACCACACCCCCAATGAAATTAATTAAAGTATATATGATCCACCGGGATTCGAACCCGGGTTATCACACACATATTTTTGCCACCTTAACCATTACACCACCAGGACGGTTAAAGGTTTATGCACACGCCTACGACTTATTATCCATTCTCGAATACTGGATATTAATCTAATCATGTTCATATTCCCAACCGCACTATGGTAGCCTACTGTTTAAGTGAGAGGAAAGAATATTCATGGGGCACAGATCATATAGACCGGCCTCTCGAAGAAATATCCCTAAACCTACTAATAATATTATTTGTATTAATCTCACCACCACACCCCCAATGAAATTAATTAAAGTATATATGATCCACCGGGATTCGAACCCGGGTTATCACACACATATTTTTGCCACCTTAACCATTACACCACCAGGACGGTTAAAGGTTTATGCACACGCCTACGACTTATTATCCATTCTCGAATACTGGATATTAATCTAATCATGTTCATATTCCCAACCGCACTATGGTAGCCTACTGTTTAAGTGAGAGGAAAGAAAAGCGAGAAAAACAAATGTATTTAATCTTTCATATATGGCTTGTTTTTCAGAGAGATAATTAGTTTACTTGATCTACGCTGTACAGACTCGAGTTTTGTTCATGTCTTTCTTGAAGATACGAGGACCAGAACTGAACGCCATATTCAAGATGGGGTCTAACAATGCTTTTGAAAAACGGCAAAATAATGCTTTCGTTTGTATAGGTAAATTTTGTTTTGATAAATCTCAAGGCTTTGTTAGCTTTATTTGCCGCAGCCACACATTGCTCTGAGGATTTTAGGTTTTCTGATATAATAACCCCGAGATCTTTAACCTTAGAGTCTACTTTTATTGGTTAGCCTTTCATTCGATAATCATAATTTTAGTTTTTTTGAGCCAATGAGCAAAATTTGACATTTGTCTACATTAAAGGGCATTTGCCACTTTTCTGACTATTCAACTATTCTGCTTAACCCGTGGAGCCCTGGCTAGTTTTGTAGTGTTTGCGCACCAGAACCCGGCCGGTTTTCAAAAAATGGTTTTATTCCAGAAACAATAGCGAATGGGTTAGGAATGAAGGAAAAACCACGAAAAACCGCTCAAAAAGCTTAACAAATGGTCCTACAGAGCCCCCGAAAACGGATTTTACAAGAGTAAAAAATTGAAGGCAATTATCCCAAAAAAACAGGTTATTGCGCGCTCGCGCGCACGAACGTGGACTTTGAGAGTTTTCAACCATCGGCACGGTTGCGTGGGATACGTATACAGTACCCATACAAATCTGAGCCCTCTTGAGTGGCTACACCTGAGGTTACGGTCGGCGCAATTAGGGTGACGCGTCAGGCGCGTCTCTGGGGCTGTGCGTTACATACATCGCCGACGCGTCAGACGCGTCGCTGGGGCTGGACGGGTTAAGTCGGACTGTAGGCTATTTCTGTCTTCCTCACTGAAGACTATGTTCCCTATGTTTGTAACATCAGCAAATTTGGAGATAAAGTTATTCAGACCTACATCAATATAATATATATATGATAAATAAAATTGGACCAAGGACCGATCCTTGAGGCACACCGCTGGTAACAGGCACCCAGTCTGATTCTATACCATTAATAACAACTTTTTGTTTTCTGTTTACAAGCCAGCTTTTAATCCATTGATATAAATTACCCTTTATTCCGAGTATTTCTAGTTTGTCTAATAATTTATTGGGAGGTACCTTGTCAAACGCCTTTTGAAAATCTAGGTAGCCTATGTCAAGCGCCTTAGTTAAGTCATTAAGAGTAAACAAATTATTATAAATATCGAGGAAGTTTGTCAAGCACGATGTTCTGGTCCTAAACCCGTGCTCGCTGTTTCGTATTATTTCATTAGATTCAAGATACTCAAATATTTTATCTTTTAAAATGGTTTCAAGATGTTTACCTATTACTGACGTTAAGCTTATAGGCCTGTAATTACTAGCTTTGGTTCGACCACCCTTTTTGTGAATGGGTGTAATGTTGGCTGTTTTCCAATCATTAAGTACGCAACCCTGCTGTAGTGATGAGTTAAAGATAATGGTCAGAGATTCGCATATTTCTACTTTTACTTGTTTTACTATCCTATTATGGACATTATCAGGCCCCGGAGTGTTGTTGATATTTAATGTATTTAATTTACATAATACTTCACTTGCGCTGATAGTAAAGTTTCCTATTTCTTGCGTTGTTACTGCCCTATGTTGTGTATTATTCTTCACTTCGTTTGTAAAAACAGAACACAAATATTTGTTAAGGTGTATTTGCAATATCAATTTCGGCTGTCACTATTTGATCATCTCTAGTTAATGGGCCTATTTCTCTGTTGTTATTTACGTATCTATAAAATGCTTTGGGTTGTCGATGCTGTTTCTGGCTGTAGATAATTCATAATGACGTTTAGCGGATCTAATCAGTTAACATTTCTTCTAGCATGGATGTACAATTATTTTACTTGGTCATTACTACAGTCATTTGTTTTAAGCTTGAGCATTCTATGCCTATGTATTATTGCATTATGGATTTCACTGTTGAACCCTGGTGTTTTTTTATTTCACTAGTTTAATTTTGTGTTGGTACATATTTGTTCTGTATCATCATAAACATGTTCTTAAACTGTTCCCACATATCATTTATTTCGTTATTCATATCTAGCCATGAGTGTGTGTTATGCAGTGTTTTGCCTAAGTTTGTCAAAATCAGCATTTTTTAAATCTGGTACCAGGATTTTTTTGTTCTCAATAGTATAGCTGCAATTTGCATCGAACCTAAAGATTCTATGGTCGGAATTTGATGTAACAAATTATGATCACGATCAGCCTTAATCGTCCCTCGTCGATATAATCTTGCACATTTACGTAAATATGTAGGCTTATGGTAATTCTGCATAACTAGTACTCTTGCTATTTTATGTTTAATTTATTTTATTTGTGTATGTTAATGCTTTGTAAGTGTGTATTTTCTATTTAGAAAGTGAGGAAAGCCCAATTTATTAGCATTTGTATTATTAATTGTAATTCCGATGCCTCAACAATCTAGGGGAGAGTTTGGGAATGCGGGGTTTTGGGTGGGGTAAAAATAGGGGTATTATGGGAATAACTCTAAAAATCTAATGAATACAATTGAAAAAAACCCAAAATGTTGAAATCCGAGCCAAGTTTTGGCAAAAGTTGGCTCAGATTTGGCCAATTGTCAGAGGCGAAAAACGGCAAAATTGGACAAAAAAGTTGGCTCGGATTTCACCCTTTTTCAGATGAATAAAACCCTAAAATATTGAAATCCGAGCCAAGTTTTGGCAAAAGTTGGCTCGGATTTGGCCAATTGTCTGAGTCCAAAAAGGGCAAAATTGGAAAACAAAGTTGGCTCGGATTTCACCCTTTTTCAGATGAATAAAAACCCAAAGTGTTGACCAAACTTGGCTCGTGTTTGTCGAATGTTCAGAGTCCAAAATCACAGTAACCTCATTTTGAAAATTGGCTGGGGTTTTCTTGTTTTTCACTGTTGAAAAACTCAGTAAGAATGTGGTTAACATTAGCCTAACCTAACCTAACCTAACCTAGTATTATGGGTGGGGGCTGCCGCCCCCACACCCCCGCTAAATCCATGAAATCCGAGGCAAGTTTTGTCATTAACCTAACCAAATAACCTAACCTAGTATTATGGGGTTAACCTTAACCTAACCTAACCTCACCTAACCTAACCTCACCTAACCTAACCTAGTATTATGGGTGGGGGCTGCTGCCCCCACACCCTCGCTAAATCCATGAAATCCGAGGCAAGTTTTGTCATTAACCTAACCAAATAACCTAACCTAGTATTATGGGGTTAACCTTAACCTAACCTAACCTAACCTGACCTAACCTAACCTAACCTAGTATTATGGGTGGGGGCTGCCACCCCCACACCCCCGCTAAATCCATGAAATCTGAGGGCAAGTTTTGTCATTAACCTAACCAAATAACCAAACCTAACCTAACCTAGTATTATGGGGTTAACCTTAACCTAACGTAACCTAACCTAACCTAACCTAGTATTATGGGGTGGCGGCTGCCACCCCCGCTAAATCCATGAAATCCGAGCCAAGGTTTGTCATTAACCTAACCCTAACCTAACCTAGTATTATGGGGTTAACATTAGCGTAACCTAACCTAACATAACCTAACCTATAGAAAATGTTAATGAAATACAGTACTAGGGCCAATAAGGTACTAACCAAATGGAAAAGTTAAGAGAAGCACAATGGACTGGCTGTAAGTTGTTGGCGGTTGAAGTTAGTGTGTGGCGGTAGAAGAAGAGCAGGGTGGCTGACGACGTAGAGTTGCTGGGGCTGTTGGGTCGAGGTTGGGTGGACTAGCAGGTGCGGCGGTAGAGGAAGAGCATGGTCGCGGCCCTGGCTGATGTGGAGATAGGAACGTGATGGAGTTGGTGACGATGTTGGCTCGGGTGGTGGCGGAGGTGGAGATTCTGAGTCGGACTGTTGGGGCTGAGGAGGGCAAGCAAGGGTTGTACAGGGCCGCAGTAGCCTTCATGAAATGATGGAATCTGGTGTTGGGGTCTTTATGATGCATGATGAACATGGTGCGTGCTAAGTAGCCCACACAGTGCTTCCTGCGCCTGCCGCAAAGTGGAACCTTCCGCTTGGCATCCCTCCATAGGCATTCCACGGTGTTGGTGTGGGCACCACTGTCTGGGTCCACAAAATTAACAAGAGTGGTTGACAGTGAGATGTTGGTAGCCTTCCTTACCCAGACAGTGATACGCCTTCCAACAGTCCGAGATGATGGTGGTCCCCGGCAGAATCTTCTCCTTGATTATGGCCAGCAGTGTGTCGGAGGTACGATCCTCAACAGGCACCATGAAGAAGGTTCTTGATTGTGTTACGACCGGGGCTCGTATAAAACAAGGGCTCTTAATCATTGGACTAGGAAAGCACACAGCCACAACGGTAACACTAGATCCAACCCCTGAACTTATTATGCCGGCGCACAAAAACACCTATACCCTCCAGAGTTAAATCTGCGATAACGGGGTATCCTATAACTCAGTATAAGTGCACTACTACTACAGGCTGATGATCTCTGATACAGCCTGATCACAACAACATACAATTACGGTAATAAGGTATACTAGGAAAAGATAGAGATCTTAATTAAATCACTGCAATGATTTAATGCAAACTAGAAGAAAGTATATTTAAAGTTACTCTAAACAATAATGAACTGTCACTCCTATACTAAAAAAAGTGAACGAAAGTCCCAAAGCATCGAGCAGGAATCTTCTGAAGAAAGTCTGATGCTGGGGTAAGATGATCGTATCGGATTTTGAACTGTAGTATAAAGCAGGAACAGGATATGACAATTGTAAGGACATATAAGGTTAACTGGCACGGGAATAATAACTGCGCAATAGTAGGAACTCAAACAGCAAAAGAAGTACTTCCTCATCAACGAAACAGCCTACTAGGGTTGTGCAACTCAACAACAACCTAGACTAATAAATGCCGTGAATAATAATGCATACATAACATAAAGAGTTTATAATCTAAATCTGGTGTCTGCTAGGCGAATAAAGTCTAGCTGGGATGTAGTAGGCTAGGAAACAATGGCTGAGCAAGCGGCTCGTAGCCTAGCGAAGTCCTTAAGGCTGTGCGGCCAAATTACGTTAATTGACGGGGTGCTCTCTTGAGAGATCCAGATCGCTAGTATCTGGTTCTCTCCTGGCGACCCTCTCAAAGTCAAAGCAAACGAGTTAGCACAGTGTTGGGTGGCAGAGGCAAAAGCCCTCACTCGCAACACAGCGCTAAACTCACAAGGTACACAGTCAGAAAGACCACCTAGGCTTCCCACGTCTCCGTTGCGATTGTACAGGTTCAACAAAATCTAGTACACATCGGAAATCACAACACCAGTAGCCTTATCCCAGTCTAGCATTAAATCCCCCAGCAGACCACCACGATACAGGAAGGGAGACACCGTGAGTGTGTCAAACCTCTACAGACAAAAATTGCAACCCTTCCAAAATGCCTAACTAAACATGGGTTATCTGAGAGCTTCAGCATATAATACGATGGCCGATATATGAAATCGTGCAGAACCAAAGGGAAGTTATGATATTAAATAGAGTAGAAGAATGAGAGGTAAGAAGTTGAGAGAGAGAGAAAGTGCTCTATAAGTAGAAGGTGGGAGACAGGGGGGCAAGGGACATGTGAAGGGTATGCTAGTCAGGAAAGCTCTGAGGACGAGGAGAATAGCTCCTCTGGACCCCTCCAGGAACCCACACAAAGGCACGGTGGTCAGCCAATCACAGGCCGCTACGTCACCCGGCAGCAGGCCTGCAGAAGGCGCCAGGAACCACCAGCCAATCAAAACCGAGAGAAAAGACCACGCAGGCCAGCAACTCCTACGGGAGGGAGGAGGAGGAAAAGCAACACTCACCTCCCCCACCCTGCTCGCTCGCTCTCTCTCTCTCCTTCACTACAATGCATCTTATGTTCAACTCATGATATAAAATACAATGCATTGTCACAGGCGAAAACAAAGCCCACTTCTACCCTGCCTGTGACATGACGATTCACAAGAAAGAAAGTACAACATTGTAGACAGACTGTAGCCCATTTCAATGCCCTGGCGAGTGCTAGTGGCTACCGGGAGGCGATTCTGCCAACGCTGGCAGGCGTCACAATTGCCTGCATATACCTCCAAACACCCACTGGCCTTCAATCATCCGACCAACATGGTACTTCCGTCGACCAAACTTGCTCTCATCAATCTCCACAATCGAGCCAGGACCTCCCAGTTGTGCAGATGTTTCAATGCACCACTCTATAAGTACTTCACGACAGAAACTGCTCCAGTCATTGATGGTATGTTGACTGAAGGCCAGCTCTGAAGTAGCTGAGAGGTAAGAAAATCCATCTCTCAAGTACATGTTGACAAATGTCAGTACCTTATAGAGTGGCAAATGGATGTTATCAAAAAAAGTATGAGCAAAAACACTCTGGGCCCATCCACACTTGCGCCTTTTCGGCTTCCTCACAGACACCATCTTTTGGCACCTGAACATTTTTCTTTTGAGGTCCAACACAGCAGTGTTACCACACGTCTTATTGTCCAAAATGAGGCCATGATTAACACACAATTGAAATAGACCATCAGGGTCTTGGCAGTATTTAAAAAAAAAAAGTAAAGTCTCCATATCACATTCAAGACATGCCGCCATGATGCTACAATCTGTCCGTGTCAGCTGCACACATGGACAGGTGTTGAGTGAGTGTTGGGGGGGGGGGGGGGGGGGAAGGGGCCTGAGGATATGTCCCTATATAATGGGCGAAATTGGCCTTTTTGACATGGAAAAGACCATGTAATGCAAGCCCTAAGGGTCTCTTTACAGGTATATATTGAAGAAAGATAGCCATACTCGAGAAATATTTTGTCCTGGCGAGCGATAGAGAGCTTGTAATTTAGGAGAAACCGGCATTTGGCTGGGATACTTTTGTTCTGAAAAATTTATATATGTATATCGAAGGGGGGGGGGGGGGGGTTTGGGGAGGGTTTATATTTAATATGGTGGAGGTCTAGGACGCAAACTAACCTTCACTGAACACAAATATGAACTGACTTTTTAAACAACTTCATGTTCAAAGTTAAATTGTCGATAAACTAATGAAAGGAAAGTGGTTGTATGTGTCTGAATATCCATAGTAATCTTCCTGAAGACTATCAATTATTCTTAAACAATACACAACTCAACCTTTCGTCTGCTCTCAATATTCTAGGTGTCCCTTTTTCATCCAACCTTTCTTGGAAAGTTCAGATTACCACTCTTGGTAAAATAGCTTCCCAAAAGTTAGGTGTGCTCAATCGTATCCAGTGTACTCCTATTCTGTCAAGCTCTCCAACCCAAGAATTGGCACATTTTCAGTCTTTCTTATACTCAACAAGTGAACTCTGGAACTCTCTCCCTCAATCAATGATTCCTTCATATTATGACTTAAACTGCTTTAAATTCCATGTGTCCAGGCATTTGGCCCCAACGTCCCTTGAATTTGGCTCTGTCACTCTGTTTCCATTTGGGGGAGACACTTGTTACAAGCAACCTGCCTTTGTGTCTCCTTCATACACATTGTAACAAAAATGTGGTTAGGGTAAAGACATGACCAAGCTGCTGTTGACCAAAGTGCCCCTTATAGGAATACAGCACTGGTCGGTGTAATCGATAACACCAAATAATACCTTCCGTGCAGCAGGGTCCTCACTACTTAACCCCTGCTGTACCGGCGAAGTATTATTCATATTTTCTGGCAACCATTAGACGACTTTTGTCAGGTTATGAAGGGCGTGTACTAATTAAAAGGATACACACTATCTCAATTAATCCATTTTGCGACCATATAATATTATCCCTCGTAAGTTTCATTAAATCGTCTAAATATAGCTAGATAAAACTAATATAAAGACGTCGCCGGTACATAAGGGGTTAGCAAGGAACGGTCAAACAGGGACCACTGGATAGAATTTCCATTTTCCTAGCTTGGTATAATTGTGCTATATTTGAGTACTTTTTGTCATATGTATTACTGTATAATAAATCCCTTTTGTGGATGTATTCATGTATAATAACAACACCTTCTCCTCCTATGTATTTTACTACACTAAACAAGCACACCACACTTCTTTTCAATACACCAACAACAATTGTTTTGAAGATGACCACCAACTGCCCTTAGTTTGCTTCTATCACTCGTTCAACTTTGTGGGAGACACTTGTTGCAGACAGCTTTGCATTTTTTCTCCCTCATACATACAGAAAACAAATGTATTCATGTATAAACAATGCCTTTTTGTGATATGCATTCCTGTATAATCAATCCTTTTTTGTGGTATGTATTCCTGTATAATCACTCCCTATTGTCATATGTATTCCTGTATGATCAAACTCTTTTGTGGTATGTATTCCTGTATAATCACTCCCTATTGTCATATGTATTCCTGTATGATCAAACTCTTTTGTGGTATGTATTCCTGTATAATCAATCATCCATGTTTTCATAGACTCCAGCCATCATGTTTTCATTACAAGCCGAACTAATTCTGAAATATTAATAGTAAAGTTCAAACTGAATAAAAATAATAATTCTTAAAAGTATACACATATAATGAATGTGTGCATGCATATAGTACCTTTTTGCAACCTTTTGTTTTTCAACCTTGTTGTTGTTCGCTTTCTTGACCCTTTCCACTTTTGTCCGTCTATTTCAATTTCAGACCCAATATTTTAAATCACGTTTTCTCCTTCACCAATACCGTGTTTTTTTCCTACCGATTTTCAGCCTGTGCCGTTCCACAAATGTTTTCTCCAGTTTTGTTGGCATACTATATAATATATGTTGGAATCATCCTCGTCTTGTGTTAAGATCTACTCTACCTCGTATCTTTCTGTATGCAATTTACAATTTTCATCCATCTTAGTTTGTGTTGTTGTTGTTGTTGTTGTTCCCTAAGCTGCCTGGCCGAACAGCCCCGAGTCCCTGAGGAAGGCCATGGCCACGATCGGGCTTTCCCACAGAGCTCTCATTGAGTGTAGATTGTGTTGTTGGCGTAAGTGGTTGTGTGAAATGCAGTCTTCTATGATGTGTTTAATGGTATGGGGTGCTGTGTTACATCCCGGGCAGGCGCGACAACGGAGTCATCCAGTCTCTTCTGATAGCTCAGGAGAGCTGGATGGTGTCCGCATCTCAGCCTGGCCAGGTGGACTCTGTCCTCGCGAGGGAGGGAGGATTCGGAAGGATGGATTTTGGGAGGTCGTGCATGCAGCTGTGTCTTGTCTGTGAGTGAGTGGATGGATTGGCGAGAGATATGAGTATGGATGTGCTTCTGGAAGTTGGTTCGGGGTGGGTAGGAAGGGAGAGAGGATAATAATTGTGTGTGATACCGTGTGCTGGGTGTTGTTTTGATATTTATTGGTGTCTGTGGGTGTGTTGCCATGTAGTTTAGTGGGTGGTCTTGGTTCGTGGAGGCTGCTGCCAGGAATTGAGTGCCTCTCATGTCCAGATGGTCTTTGACTTTGAGGATATTGGTTTCTTGATGTAGGTGATATGTGGGTGCAGTAGCTGTGCAGCCTGTAATGATCTTGAGGGCTTTGTTTTGAATAGTCTGTAAGGTCTTATGATGTGTTTCAGCTAGGTTAGAAGCCCAGGCTGGGCTTGCGTATTCCATCACTGATCTTATTATATTTTGTTTATATACTGTGGTGGTAGTTTCTTTGTTGTGTCCAAATTTTGTGTGAGCAAGTGACCTGAGGGCGTTAAGTCTGGGTGTCAGTTTCTTTTTAATGTTTGTGGTGTGCTGTTTGAATGTCATATGAGTATCATATGTTACTACTAGGATTTTGGGTGTGTGTGTATGTGTTAGGGGTGTGTTGTTTATGGTGAGTTGAGGGATGTATTCGTGTTCTCCTGTCCAGCTTGTGAGCAGGGTTGCGGTGGATTTGGCTGGGGCTAGATTAAGTCTGTTTGTAGTGCACCAGCCATGTAGTGTGTTTTGATAAGGTTGAAGGAGATCTGTTGCTCTTTTTGGGTCATGGTGTGTGCATGTGAGTGTTATGTCATCTGCATAGGAGGCTAAGTTTATTTGGGGCGTATTGGGTGTAGTTATATCGTGCATATACAGATTGAAGAGTGCGGGCGATAGGACGGATCCTTGTGGGACTCCGTTTGGAAAGTTTCTGATTTTAGATGACTGACCGGCAAAAGATACGTGTGCACATCTGCCTGCTAGGAAGTTGGCCAGCCACCTTTTTGTGTTGTTGTGCATGTTTGTGTTGTAGATTTTGTTTGTTAGGTTGTGGCGGGGGATGGCATCGAAGGCTTTACTAATGTCGAGTGTGGCTAATAGTGATCTGTGTGGTGGTCTAGCTGAGTTGATGCTGTCAAAAGCTCTTTGTGTAAGGTCTGTGAGAAGAGTGTTTGTGGAGTGCAGTGGCCTAAAGCCATGTTGTGTTGGAGCTAGGGGTAGGTCGGGTGTAATTAGTTGTAATACTAGGCGTTCTATGACTTTGGAGGGGGAGCAAAGGAGTGTGATGGGGCGGTGCGAGGAGGGTAGCGTGGGGTCTTCGTTGGGTTTGGGGAATGTGATGATGATATCATGCTTCCAAATGTCTGGTATTGTGTTGTGTGAATAGCTGTAGTTTGATATGTTAGTGAGTGCTTGTATGCCTTGTGGTCCCAGGTGTCTGAGGTGTATGTTGCTTATGTTATCTAGGCCAGAGGCGGGTGAGTGCTTGAGATTGTTGATGATATGCTTTGTCTGGTGATTGGTGAAGGGTGTATAGTCAGGGTCTGTGGGGAATTGTCTCTTACGTCGGATGAGAAGTCGGTCGTCTTTGTGAGGTTTTAGGTGGCTGACATGTGAGAAGTGATTGATGAGAGTGTTTGCTTGTTGTTTACATGAAGGAGTAGAGTCTGTTGTTGTGATTGCAGTATGTGATTGTGTTGTGTTGCTGTTGGAAAGTGTGATGCTGTTTAGTGTTTTGTAGAGTGTTTGGGGGTTTGTTTTGTGATCAAGTGTTTGTAGGAAGTTATTCCAATTTAGTTTTTGTTGTTCTTGTATTTTGTTGTTAGTTTGGGTGTTGAGTGCTTGAATTTCTTGTGTGATGTCTTGTGTGTGGGGTGCTGGGGAGTGTTTCAGTGTGTCGCGTTGTCTGATGAGGTTTTGAATTTCTGGTGTGAAGTTGGGGTTGTCTTTTTCTGTTACCTCTTGGAATGTGTTTCTTGTCAGTGTTTTGGATAGTTTTATTGAGTATGTGTACAGCATTGTTGATGTTAGTGATGGGTGTACTGCTTAGAGTTGTGAAGTGTTGTTCTGTCTCATTTGTGAATGCTTCCCAGTTAGCTCTTTTAAAATTGGTGTATGTGTGTTTGTGGCTAGCTGGGGTGAGTCTGGTTTTGGTGGTGATAATGATCGGGAGGTGGTCAGAGCCTAAGGTTCTGAACACCCTCCAGGATGTTGTGGGGCGAGTTCTGGGGAGCAAAAGGTGATGTCTGGAGATGATGGGTTATAGAGTTTGTGTTGTTCTTCGTCCTTTCTCAGTTTCCAAATGCTTCCTTTATCGTTCGTTTCGTTGTTTATTCGGAACTGTCCTCAATTCCTTTTGTCCATATATTTAAAATTTCCTTCTACCTTCCAATATGTGCATAATGGCAAATGTGACCCCCCCCCCCCTCCTCTCTCTCTCCCTCAAAGAGAAAGAAACATAAGTATGTGGGAGAGAGGACCAAGGAGCCAGTGTGGTATTTCAGAAATTTTAAGGGGCGAATAGGCAAGTTATTATTATATAAACAATAGTAGCGAGAAAATAGAAACCGCGATGGAGAACATTCTGCATATTAATGGTTATTGGTAAAGTCTCTCTCTCCCTCCAGTCAGTCGAATGGAAAACAGTAATGGCAAAACACATTATAAAATGCCTCAATAGTTATGTAATCACGATACACAATTCTTCGTAAAACCATCTTTTAGCAATGATATTAAACATATGTATTTCTAGCTAGGAAGATGGATAAACACAAAACAATAGTCAACCAATGTTACCTCCTATTTGGCAAGCCATGAAAAGTATTAAATCAAGAACATTGGCTGAAATAGTTTAGGTTTGGGGGTAATAACTGCAAAGTAATCAAAACAAATAAAAGTCGAATTTGAATGTTGAAGCCATGATCTAATTGTAGTCATTATTGGTCGAATGGTTGCTTTTTGAGGGTCTCCTTCCACCGTCACTCAGGTTAATGACAAACCGTTTGGCCAGAATTCCTGAAGGAAGTGAGGTCTGGTTTTCCGACTCACTTTCATGTACAGTCGGCCAAATAAGTGATGTTTCGGCACCAAGTAAATTTTTATAAATAATTAGTATCAACCATAATTATCTAAACATGATTTCTTCGTTTCGAGTAAGATGTTAAAAAAAATCCTACACTTAATCACTCATTAATACAGCACAGAGCGAGCCAAACGTAATGACAGCTGAGACATGACTTATAAGCGCCACCGTACATACATCTGGAACGAGAGATGTTTATACAATCGCCTCATTCGTCCTACTCATATTTATCTTTCCATGTCTTCCTCTCTCCCACGCCTCTCATTCTTATAATTTGGTTTTACAGCTCTGTTTTTTTTTTCGTCCGATTTCTTCTTTCTAATATAAATATATTTGTCTGCTCTGCTTTCTAACAAGAATTATTTAACAGGCTAGGGTTAAATGGCTTATGAATACATCCTGATGAGGAAGTGTTTATGGCACAATGGTAATAGGTTAATTACCTAGTAATATAGAACTTAAAAATATAACTCAGATTTTTTTTTCTATGTGAGTGAGGGAGGCAAAAGGCAGAACTGCCTATAGCGAGTGCCTCCCCCATAGTTGAAAGAGTGACAGGTCCAACATCAAGGGACATTCGAGCCACACAGAGTTTGAAGCAAATTAAGTCATAGGAAGTGGGAAAGACTGATTCTGGGAGAGAGTTCCAGAGCTCAGCTGTTGAACAGAAGAAAGTTTGAGAGTAACGTTTCACTCTTGGGTTGGAGAGCTGCACAGAGTAGGGGTGGGATTGTGTTGCAAGACGGGTACCACGTGCCCTACGCAAAGAAGGTGGTATACACTGGGAAAGCTCTGAGGAACACTGATTATTATAGTAGCGATAGAATAGCGAGAGAGATGCAACATTGCGGCGGAGAGAGAGAGATTGCAGAGAGTTGGTGAGTGTACAGGAGTTAATGATACAAAAGGCCTTCCTCTCAACTTTGTCTAGGAGAGCGGTGTGAGAGGAACCTCCCCACACATGTGAACAATACTCAATACAAGAATGCACTATGCCCCTGTACAGAGCAAGAAGCTGTGCAGGGGTAAAGAACCCCCTAAGGCGCTTGAGCACACCCAGCTTCTGGGAGGCTGCCTTAGCAAGCCTGGTAATATGGTCCTTCCAAATGAGAGCAGAAGAAAAAGAGACACAAAGATTATTGAGAGAAGATGAAGGATTTATTTTTGTATTGTTGAAGAATAAGGGATAGTCCGCTGGGAGTTCCGGACGAGTAGATAGATGGAGAAATTGGGTTTTGGAAGCATTAATGGTAACAAGGTTTTCTCTGCCCCAATTGGAGATAGTATTTAGATCAGAATTTAAGTGTTCTATGGCTTCATTACATTTGTCGTTGAGGGATTGCTGGCTGGGGCACTCTGAAAACCTAATGGAGTAGTGTAAGCTTGAGTCGTCTGCGTATGAATGGATGGGAATTGAGGTACAGTTGAGAAGATCATTTTAGAAAGAGAATAGGAGATAGGACAGAGCCCTGATGAACACCGGAGTTTATAGGGTGAGGAAGTGAGCGATGGCCGTCCACAACCGCAGCTATGGAACGGCCGGAAAGGAAATTAGAGACAAAGGCACAGCTGGAGGGATAGAAACCGAAGGAGGGTAGTTTAGAAATTAAAGATTTGTGCCAGACTCTATCGAAGGTTTTCGATATGTCTAGTGCAATAGAAAAAGTCTCACTGAAGTCCCGAAAGGAGGATGACCAAGAGTTAGTAAGATATGAAAGAAGATCACCAGTAGAGCGACCCTTCAGGAAGGTGATCTGAGAGTAGATTATGAGAAGAGAAATTTTTAAGAAATTTGGGAGCAAGAATAGTTTCATAAACTTTAGAAATACAAGAGATGAGAGCAATTGGACGATAGTTGGAGGGTTGAGAGCGGTCACCCTTTTTTGGGACAGGTTGAATGAGAGCAAACTTCCAGCAAGAAGGGAAGACGTTAGAGGATAGACAGAGACGAAAGAGTTTGCCTAGGCAGGGAGTCAGCACGGAAGCACAGTTTTTGAGAACAACAGGAGGAACACCGTCCGGACTGTACGCCTTCTTAGTATTAAGCCCAGAGAGGATAGAAAGTATATCTTTAGAAGAGATTAGGATATTAGGCTTAAGTAAGATAGAGGAGGGTGGAGAGGGAGGAATAGCACCGGAATCATCCAAGGTAGAGTTTCTAGCAAAAGATTGAGCGAAGAGTTTAGCTTTGTCAGAGGAAGAAGTGATGGTTGTGCCATCAGAGTGGGAAAGGGGAGGGAAAGACGAGGAAGATAAATTGTTGGAGAAGATTTGGCTAGATGCCAGAAAGCTTGGGAAGAGCTAGAGTTGGATAGTTCAGTGCAGTTATTATTGATGAAAGAGTGTTTAGGAAGTCGAAGAACAGATTTGGCTTGATTCCGGGCAGAAACATAGGAAGAATGAGAGTCTTGAGTTTTAAGGCGTCGGTACCGTTTGAATGCTTCATCCTTATTGCGGACAGCAGTAGAACAAGCGTGAGTAAGCCAAGATTTGTTTAGCATTAGTCTGAGAGAAAGAGAATGGAATGTATGCTTCCATGCCCAATAGGATTACCTCGGTAATGCGTTCAGCACTCTCCGAGGGTCCCCGGCCATGGAAGCAGAAATCATTCCATGGGAAATCAAAGAAGTACTGCCGGAGAGCCTCCCCGTCGGCACCGCCAAAGTGCCACAAGCGCCGCCGGCTAGGAGGATCAGGTGGCCCTACTGGAGAGATAGGACAGGTGACAGAGATAAGTTTATGGTCGGAGGAGCCCAAAGGAGAGAAAAGATCGACAGTATAAGAAGAAGGGTTAGAAGTTAGAAACAATTCAAGAATGATGGGCCGATCTCCGAGGCGATCCGGGATACGGGTGGGTTGCTGAACTAACTGCTCTAGGTCAATTAGGATAATAAAGCTGTAGGCTTGTTCACAAGGTTGGTCAGTAGTGCGAGAGGAGGGCCATTGACGGTGGTGAACGTTGAAAACTCCTAAGATGGAGATTTCTGCGAAAGGAGAAATGGATAGAATGTGTTCCACTGTAGAATTTAGACAGTCAAATAATTTGGGAAAATTGGTAGAGTTAGGGGAAAGATAGACAGCACAGAAATATTTAGTAAGAGAATGACAGGCAAGCTTGAGCCATAAATTTGAGAATTCAGGTGTCGAAATCGGGAAGACTAGAGCAAGTGAGTTTGTTGTGCACATATGCACAACATCCGCCTTTGGCTTTGAAACTCGAATAGAGAAAGTGGAGAATACAGAGAAGGGGCTGCTGGATGTTGCTACAGACACCTGAGTTTCGGTGAGGAACAGAAGATCAGGTTTGTAGGAGGAGATAGAACGGTTGTCTCAATGATGCCATTAAAAAATACATGAAAGAGAAGAAGTAAATTCATAAATACATCAGTACCTTCATGATGTTATGCAGTAGGATGTGAGTATGTTTGCAAATATTCCGTGGCTGACCATTGATCGTAGATGGCATATCAGTGTTGATCGTAAATGGCAGATCAGTAAACAAGAGCCATGACCTGATGTAGTTGTTACTGCCTGGCTTTCCATCAACGTTGGTAGTAGTAACAATTGTTGATGTCGCCTGGTGTACGAGTTCTGTTGTAAAAAAGTCATAAGTGTAGGGAGGCATTGGCAGGCACATAGGTCATTATGGTTTGGGGAACAAGGCTATGGCCGTCACCCTTAGTGTGATGCAGTAACTTGTTTCCATTGTTTGTGCTGTTAAGTGTGAATAATAATAATAACAGGTTTTAGTTAACCAGTGGCTTATTTTCATCTTTTATAACTGTACCCTGTCCACCACTGGCATATGCAGTTTATTGTTATGATTATTATGAACCTGCCTCAAGAGGAAATACATACATTTACATGAAATGTTGCTAGTAATATAATTTGCTAACCTAATGTATACCGTAATCTTTCAGTTCCAGTTGAATATTTCTCACACCAAAAATGCTCCCTTTGACAGACTTCTAAATCACATGGAAATGCATTATGTCCATTTACATGAGTAACGTTTAAGTCTCTTTATCATCATGGTAATAATAACCAGCTCTATTTACTCACTACAGCAGCAACAATATAAATAACATCAACACCAACATTATGATGAAGAAGAAAAATCCATATGGTGGAGGAGGTTCGGGAGAGACAGAGGGGTGATAGGATGGAGAAACAGAAGAACTCCTTATAGCAGCAAATGGGTTAGAGGGGCTAGGTGGAAGTGTGAGAGAGAATGAAGAGCTAGGGACAGTTGTTGATGGAATGGGATGAAAAGGAGAGGACTATATAGAGAGGTAAGAGTGAGAGCGAGGAAGAAGTAAGAAGAGAAGAGAAGGAGAGGACTAAATAGAGGCGAGAGTGAGAGCGGTGAAGAAGTAAGAAGAGAAGCAGAGGACTATATAGAGAGGTGAGAGTGAGAGCGGTGAAGATGTAAGAAGAGAAGGAGAGGACTATATAGAGAGGTGAGAGTGAGAGCGGTGAAGAAGTAAGAAGAGAAGGAGAGGACTATATAGAGAGGTGAGATGAGAGTGGTGAAGAAGAAGAGAAGAGAAGGAGAGGACTATGTAGAGAGGTGAGAGTGAGAGCGGTGAAGAAGTAAGAAGAGAAGGAGAGGACTATATAGAGAGGTGAGAGTGAGAGCGGTGAAGAAGTAAGAAGAGAAGGAGAGGACTATATAGAGAGGTGAGAGTGAGAGCGGTGAAGAAGTAAGAAGAGAAGTGAAGGAGAGGACTATTGTTACGACCTGGCACTCGGGTACACAAGGGCTCTCAATCAGGACTCGAATACGGCTCGCTGCCACAACGGAAACACACGATCCCAACCCCTGAGTACTGCCAGCCGAACAAAAAACACCAATACCCTCCAGAGTTCAATCTGCTATAACGGGGTATACAAGAACTCGGTACTAGTGTTCAACAACAGACTAATAAAGAGACAGGAATTCTCTAGTCTGGTCAACAATCAAACAAAGAAGTAAGAAACAACAACACCAAAGAATAGTGTTGGCCGAAGCCGAAGTAATCCACCCTTGACTAAGAACTTAAGAAGTCCTCCACCCTCTACTTCGGATCGGCACTATTACGTTACGTTAATTAATAGTCCTTAAGCATCGAGCAAGGAATCTTCTGAAAAAAGTTAGATGCTTCTCGGATGCTCGTAAGAAGTACGTATCGGATTTTGAACAGTAATTCAATAAGAAAAACACTGGCAATTAAATACTATTAAAGGTTTAAATTGGCATAAGAATAATTAAAAGAATATGCAATAGTAAATGGCAAACATTAAAAAGAAGTACTCCGCAAATGCAACGGCAATAGCCTACTCGGATTGTGCTCGTGGGCCACTAATCACTAAAGTAGCCAAGCTTGCAACACATGAAATCAATAGTGCATAAACAATATCATACATAAGGAAAGCTTCAATACTATTCTGTATCTACTAATCGAGTAAAGTCTAGCTGGGGTACTGTGGGCAAAAGGTAGCAGTGACTGAGCAAAAACGGCTCGTAGCCTAGCGAAGTCCTCACAACTGTTTAAAGTATTACGTTAACACTAACAAGTGCACTTTGAGAAATCCAGATCCCTTGTATCTGGTTTTCTCCCGGCTCCTTGACAAAGTAAAAACAAGCTGTTAATAAAATACAGGGTGGTTAGGCTCTTGCCCTCACGCACTGTAAATTATTAACTCAACACAGTCAGCCGCGAAGACAACCTAGGCTTCACTGAACCGAAACGAGTATGCAGGTTTATCGCTTAACCACTGCATCAAACAACAACTCATAACACAGAAAAGCCTTTCCCCAGTCTAGCATTACCTAGACTAGCAGAAAACAGGAATAATAATAATAACACACAGGGAAATGCATAGACAAGTGCAACAAACATAAATCAATCCTATTCTAAGTTAACCCTTCCAAAATAGGCTATCTAATAGGCATGTATCTCATGAGAACTCAAGCGATAATACGTTGGCTGACTAGCTCTGCACCAACGGGACCATGGAAGTTAAAAAGGGTAGGGAAAAGAGGAGATAAGAATGTAAGGTAGTAGAGAAAGTTCACATCAGTCAGAAGAATATATATAGTTAGCAAGGGAAATGAGAAGTCGCTCTGCCTAATGAGTTCTGATCAAAAATGGCTAGACTTCCCTTTTTATACTCGGCCCTCTAGTGAGCCCAACGTGAACTACTAAGGACCGCCCACTGACAATCATTACGTAATTTCTCTCTCTCCTCTGGGATAGACAAAGGCTTTCCTAGCACTGAGGGGAGGGGGGAGGGGGGGAGTGCTAGTGAGTTAGGCCCACCTCCCGCATGGCGCACCCACTGACCCCCAACTGTGGCTGCCGCTTCTCCCATCATTACAAATAAGTTTTACACACAATACTTATAACTAATGATATAAAATAGAACTCGTTGATTCAGATGAAAACAAAATACATATTCATATTACTTATAGTACAACGGCTCACATGAACTAAGTTAGGAAACTCTACATAGACTACAGCCAAAGTTCCTGCCCTGACGATACTAGCGAGAGTGGGGCATGACTAGGCGTTCTGTACAGCATGCTCACACTGGACATGCGTCACACCTCCCCCAAGATTTTACTTGCTCAACCCTGAGCTAAAATCTGACAAACACAGAACCCCATCAAGCCCCTCACGCCCAGCGACCGCATGGCACTAAAACAAAGCTGAGTTTATCACCAAAACACATCTTATTATTAACCAAAAATTCACATTTTATAACTCCTCCCAACAATAGCAAAAAGACACAATATCATGCTCCCAGAGCGAGCTTACAGCAGCTCAGCCGTTTGATAGTTCGTGGACTACTCAAACTCTATAGGCTATGACAAACTTATACGATTACCTATATCAAAAGAAAGAGTTTTTTATATGATTTTTATATTTTAATATGTTTTTCCCGGCTGCACTATAAGGGCAGCCTATTTTCCTCCACTCAAACCCACACACCTGTGATAGCCTACGACTGATCATCCACCCTTGATAAACAATCCGCGATCACATTGTCACATCCAGCAATATGACGGATGTCCAGGTTATACTCCTGCAACATCAAAGACCACCTGGTCAGTCTCATATTGCGATTGTGAAATTGATTCAGGAATCTCAAAGGGTGATGATCAGTGTAGATAACCACGACTGGGCCATAGGCTGGAACATACACCTCGAAGTGCCTGAGCGACAGCACAATCGCCAGTAATTCCTTTTCTATTGTAGAATAGTTCTTTTGTGCAGCATTGAACTTCTTAGAAAAGAAACTTACTGGGTGTTCCACACCTTCATTGTCTGTCTGTAGCAAGACGGCACCAGCCCCTACACCACTAGCATCTGTTGTCAGCTGAAAAGGCCTGTTAAAGTCTGGGGCCCTGAGTATCGGGTGAGTACATAGCAAATGTTTCACCAAAGTGAAAGCCTTTTCACACTCAGGTGCCCACAAAAACTTTTTGTCTTTAGATAACAAATCTGTGAGAGGTGCCAACACCGTTGAGTAACCTTTTATGAAGCGTCTGTAGTAGCCTATCATACCCAAGAATCTCATAATCTGCTTCTTGGTTGTTGGGTGCGGAAATTTATTGATAGCCTGTACCTTGTTCTGAGGAGGGCACACCTGTCCCCTTCCCACTACAAACCCAAGGTACTGCACAGTGGCTTTTACGAAGTCACACTTTGCCAAATTTACTACCAGACCTGCTTCACTAAGTTTCCGGAACAAGGTCTCAAGGTGCTCACAATGGCTCTCAAAGTCGTCATCATAAATGATTACATCGTCCAAATATACGGTGCAATTTGGAATGTCCTTTACAATTTCATTCATCAGGTTCTGAAACGTTGCTGGTGCATTCTTAAGTCCGTAAGGCATAACATTGCACCGGTAGGTACTCCCGTCCACAACAAAACCACATACCTCTTTAGCACGCTCGGACAAAGGTACTTGCCAGTAACCTTTTACTAAATCTACTTTAGACAAAAAACGAGCATTACCAATTTTGTCAACACTATCATCAACCCGAGGAAGAGGATATGGGTTAGTTGGAGTCAAACCGTTTAACCTACGGAAATCAATACAAAAGCGTACCTTGCCATCTGGCTTAGGCTGCAGTGTTACAGGGGAAGTCCACTTAACTGTGCCTTTCTCTATCAACCCTCTACCGAGCATATACTCCAACTCATCCCTCAGAGCTGGTAGTTTTATGGGGGGCACACGGTACGGGATTGACTTAAAGGGTAGATGGTCCCCCACGTCAACATCATGCATAGCCTGAGTAGTGAGGCCTGGGTGTTCAGCAAATACAGTGGGGTATGAACCGAACAACTGACGGATAGCATCAAACTGCGGCTCAGGCAAATGAGCTATAGCCTCGTCAGCCCTTAGGCTCGAGTTCCCCGCCCACTGATCCGCTGAAACATGTTGATCCCAGCTATCCTCCTCTGAAGCTTGACTGTCCCCCTCTCCTTCTCCACCACGGCCGCAACAAGCCAACACAGGGACAGTGAGAGGCTCGGAGGGGCGCCTCACATACTCTTTAATAAGGTTCACGTGACATAACTGGTTCTTTTTCCTCCTGTCTGGAGTGGCAACAAGGTAATCTAAGTCTGAAATTTTTTCTACAATTTTATAAGGTCCAGTGTACTTCGCAGAGAGGGGGTTACCAACCAAAGGCAACAAAATTAATACCTCTTGTCCTACAGTGAACTTCCGGAGCCTCACTTTGCGATCATACCTGTCCTTCATCAAAGCTTGTGATTCTGTCAAATTTCTACCTGCCATCTCCAGACTCTTAAGCATGCGCTCACGGCTTTCAAGCACATACTTTAATAATGGACAAGGCTGCACAGTCCCCTCCCAAATTTCTTTCAGCATGTTAAGGGGGCCCCTGACACGGTGTCCAAAAATCAGCTCGTTTGGACTAAATCCCAGGCTCTCACCAGGTACCTCCCGAGCAGCAAACAGCACATAAGGCAATCCAAGATCCCAATCCATACCGTTGTCAGCACAATAACACCTGAGCATGCTTTTAAGTGTAGCATGCCACCGCTCAAGCACCCCTTGACTCTCAGGGTGATACGCTGACGATACTACTGCTCGTATCCCATGCTGTTGCATTGTTTGCTTGAACATGTTGGAGGTGAAATTAGATCCCTGATCAGACTGAATCTCCTCCGGGTACCCGTACCTTGAGAAGTACCACAACAAGTTACTGACTACCGTCTTAGCCATTCCATTTTTCATAGGGTATGCATCGGGGTATCTAGTGGCAACATCCATTATGGTTAACAAAAATTTATTTCCCGCCTTAGTGGGAGGGAGTGGACCAACCATGTCAACAATAATTTTACTAAAGGGTGGCCCAATCACAGGAATAGGGTGTAACGGAGCCTTAGGAATAACTTGGTTCGGTTTCCCGACACGTTGACAAATATCACAGGAGTTTATCCATGACTGCACATGAGACTTCATCCCCGGCCACCAAAACAATTTCCCCAAAGCCGCCACCGTTTTTCTCACCCCTAGATGTCCTGCCAGTGGTGTGTCATGCGCCAACCTCAGTAGGCTATCCCTGCACTCCCGTGGCACCACCAACTGGTCCACTACTCCGGACCCCTTTTGCCAACTACGTTTAGGGTCTTGAAAACGCCTATAAAGGATGCCTTCTAAATAAAAAAAAATCTCCTGGCTGTGCATCGCCGTCCTCGTCGAGCTCTACAGCTCCATTAGCACACGTTTGGAGCTCAGGGTCCTCTAGTTGCAACCGACGTATATCTGAGGGTGCCAAGCGATCTAACTGCTCCCGGAGCAATGCATGACCTTCCCCGATACTGGGCTGCTCCCTCTGTCTCTCTCGATGTACATAACGTTGCTGTCGTGGAGACTCGTCATGCCCAGCCTCGTCACTCTCGATGACAGGCCCAGGGGCTACTCCAGAATTAAGTAATGGTGCTAATACTGAATCACCCAGGAGAGCCGCCGAGTCAAAACTCTTAAAACCAACTCCAGCTTTAGCCTCCTCCTGTTGATCGTTCCTCCGCTGGTCTGAAGACGGAGGACTAGGCTGTGACACTTTAGCTGCCCGAGCTCGGGTGACAACACACGCCATGGGTTGTGTCTGGCACCGCTCGACCCACTCTTGCTCTTCCCTACTCACGTCGGCCGGCCTCTCGGCAACGACTAAGGGTAGAACCTCAGAAGCGGGCATTGCAAAGTCGTTGCCGAGAAGAAGGTCGACGCCCTCCACTGGCAGTTTCTCCACAATCCCGACATCCAATTCACGTGCCACACCATCCACCTCCAACTCCAACCGCACCAGCGGGTATGACCGAGTTGCATTAATACCCTGCACCACTAGCACCCGAGCCGCGTTTATAGGGTAGCCAGTCAAGTTTTTCATCAGAGTCTGGGAAGCACCTGTATCACGCAAGACCTCTACTCCATGCTTGCGCCCCACCCACATCACGCAACCCCGCCCTCTATGGTCGCAAAAAACATCCTGAGCAGGGTTCGAGCCTCCCAGGTGCTTCTGCATTGGCTGTGCCTCAGCCTCTGACGAACTGCCCCAGGCAAACTCAGATGACTTCGGAGACACACCAATGTTGCAGGCCAAAGACACAGCTGCTGTAGGTGGTTTGCTAGGACAGACTCTTGCAAAGTGCCCCTTTTTATGACAATGATAACACTCCAACTCCCCTTTGGGCTTCCCTTGGTACTGGGAAGGGCCCGGCCCCTTCTTAAATGGGACGGTGCTAGTCTTGTGGTCAGTCTTGGTATCATGGCTCTTGTACTTGTTTGCATAAGGTATATCACTAACTCGGGGGGGTGGGGCGTCACGCCCCTTGTTACCTGCCTCACTACGCTGGGCAGACCCGCACCCACGAATTAGTGATAGCCGGAGGTCAGCCATCTCAGCTGCCTCCTGTAGAGTTTTTGGGTTCTTTTCTTTAATAGTTAAAGTCATTTCTGCACCAGTACACTTATAAAACTGCTCGAGCAGAAACAGCTCAGGCAACTGTTCGGCCGTCTCAGCTTTCTCAGAACGTGTCCAGTTTTTAAGTGCATCTTTTAAGTCCCGGGCATGTTCAAGAAAGGTCGCCTCCCTAGTCTTTGTAACACCCCGAAACTTCAATCGATATGTTTCCGGTTGCAACTCGTATGCCCGTAGGACAGCTCTCTTCAATTCTGGGTAGTCAATGCAAGACTCTAAAGGCAGTGCATCATAAGCCTTCAGACCCTTACCCGTAAGTCTTGAGGAGACTAGAGCTGCCCACTTCTCTTCAGGCCAATTATGTTCCCTACATTTCTTCTCAAAACGATTACAAAATTCTGTGACTTCAGTTTCACTAAATACCGGCACCAATTTGACTAATTGGGCCAAGGACTGTTCTCTTACTTGGCCCTCACGGCCCATCCAAGTCCCTGTCGACTCTGCACGAGACTTATCTAAATCTAATTTAGCACAATATTTCTCCGAGTCGTACCTAAGCTCAGCCTCATGCCTCCTAACCTCAATCTCATGTCTCATCCTCCTGCCTCCTGGTCTCATTCTCCTGCCTCCTGGTCTCATCCTCCTGCTTCCTAGCCTCAATCTCCTGCTTCCTAGCCTCAATCTTAGCAAGCTCAAGTCTAAATACCATATCTGGAGACAGGCAGGAAGAGGGAGCTGCCACTACTGAAGGAGGGGGGGCAAAAACTGGGGAACCACCATGTGCACCACCCGAGGGCACTCCAATCTGCCAATTCTCATCCCTCTGTGGGAGAGTGCTAACCTCCGGTAACTGAGTGGACGGCACTGTGGGAGTCGAGTGAGAGGGGATCTGGGGAGGAACCCCCCCAAACGCCCTCTCCTCCGAAACCCCATGTCGCCCACGCAACACCCAGGAAATCAGCTCCCCCTTGGACATCCCTACTACATTGGAAATGCCCAAACCCTTGGCTATCAGGTGCAAGCCACAAACATCCACCCCAGTCAGCCTCTCCTCCGTCACGTGGTACCGCTTACTCACAAAAACTCAAGCATCCTCCTCACTGGTTACTAACGGCACACCTTCAAATGGCATCTCTCGCTCATCGTCAGTGCTAATGCACGACATACTGAAGTCCACAAAAAAATTCTCGAGACAAAAGTGTTAAACTTCCTATGCAAGCACTAATTACTAAATTAACTGGAGTCTCTTAAATTCTTTACTAATTGCCATACAAAAAAAAAAAAAATCTTCAATATGCACGCTAAAATACAAACAAACAAATGTTGTACAACTCTGCAAAAATTTATACTGTTCACAAAATCCTAAGCAAGGTCGCCATTTGTTACGACCTGGCACTCGGGTACACAAGGGCTCTCAATCAGGACTCGAATACGGCTCGCTGCCACAACGGAAACACACGATCCCAACCCCTGAGTACTGCCAGCCGAACAAAAAACACCAATACCCTCCAGAGTTCAATCTGCTATAACGGGGTATACAAGAACTCGGTACTAGTGTTCAACAACAGACTAATAAAGAGACAGGAATTCTCTAGTCTGGTCAACAATCAAACTAAGAAGTAAGAAACAACAACACCAAAGAATAGTGTTGGCCGAAGCCGAAGTAATCCACCCTTGACTAAGAACTTAAGAAGGCCTCCACCCTCTACTTCGGATCGGCACTATTACGTTACGTTAATTAATAGTCCTTAAGCATCGAGCAAGGAATCTTCTGAAAAGAGTTAGATGCTTCTCGGATGCTCGTAAGAAGTACGTATCGGATTTTGAACAGTAATTCAATAAGAAAAAACACTGGCAATTAAATACTATTAAAGGTTTAAATTGGCATAAGAATAATTAAAAGAATATGCAATAGTAAATGGCAAACATTAAAAAGAAGTACTCCGCAAATGCAACGGCAATAGCCTACTCGGATTGTGCTCGTGGGCCACTAATCACTAAAGTAGCCAAGCTTGCAACACATGAAATCAATAGTGCATAAACAATATCATACATAAGGAAAGCTTCAATACTATTCTGTATCTACTAATCGAGTAAAGTCTAGCTGGGGTACTGTGGGCAAAAGGTAGCAGTGACTGAGCAAAAACGGCTCGTAGCCTAGCGAAGTCCTCACAACTGTTTAAAGTATTACGTTAACACTAACAAGTGCACTTTGAGAAATCCAGATCCCTTGTATCTGGTTTTCTCCCGGCTCCTTGACAAAGTAAAAACTAGCTGTTTATAAAATACAGGGTGGTTAGGCTCTTGCCCTCACGCACTGTAAATTATTAACTCAACACAGTCAGCCGCGAAGACAACCTAGGCTTCACTGAACCGAAACGAGTATGCAGGTTTATCGCTTAACCACTGCATCAAACAACAACTCATAACACAGAAAAGCCTTACCCCAGTCTAGCATTACCTAGACTAGCAGAAAACAGGAATAATAATAATAACACACAGGGAAATGCATAGACAAGTGCAACAAACATAAATCAATCCTATTCTAAGTTAACCCTTCCAAAATAGGCTATCTAATAGGCATGTATCTCATGAGAACTCAAGCGATAATACGTTGGCTGACTAGCTCTGCACCAACGGGACCATGGAAGTTAAAAAGGGTAGGGAAAAGAGGAGATAAGAATGTAAGGTAGTAGAGAAAGTTCACATCAGTCAGAAGAATATATATAGTTAGCAAGGGAAATGAGAAGTCGCTCTGCCTAATGAGTTCTGATCAAAAAATGGCTAGACTTCCCTTTTTATACTCGGCCCTCTAGTGAGCCCAACGTGAACTACTAAGGACCGCCCACTGACAATCATTACGTAATTTCTCTCTCTCCTCTGGGATAGACAAAGGCTTTCCTAGCACTGAGGGGAGGGGGGGGGGGAGTGCTAGTGAGTTAGGCCCACCTCCCGCATGGCGCACCCACTGACCCCCAACTGTGGCTGCCGCTTCTCCCATCATTACAAATAAGTTTTACACACAATACTTATAACTAATGATATAAAATAGAACTCGTTGACTCAGATGAAAACAAAATACATATTCATATTACTTATAGTACAACGGCTCACATGAACTAAGTTAGGAAACTCTACATAGACTACAGCCAAAGTTCCTGCCCTGACGATCCTAGCGAGAGTGGGGCATGACTAGGCGTTCTGTACAGCATGCTCACACTGGACATGCGTCACACTATATAGAGAGGTGAGAGTGAGAGCAGTGAAGATATAAGAAGAGAAGAGAAGGAGAGGACTATATAGAGAGGTGATAGTGAGAGCGGTGAAGATATAAGAAGAGAAGAGAAGGAGAGGACTATATAGAGAGGTGATAGTGAGAGCGGTGAAGAAGTAAGAAGAGAAGAGAAGGAGAGGACTATATAGAGAGGTGAGAGTGAGAGCGGTGAAGATATAAGAAGAGAAGAGAGGACTATATAGAGAGGTGATAGTGAGAGCTGTGAAGATATAAGAAGAGAAGAGAAGGAGAGGACTATATAGAGAGGTAATAGTGAGAGCGGTGAAGAAGTAAGAAGAGAAGAGAAGGAGAGGACTATATAGAGAGGTGAGAGTGAGAGCGGTGAAGATATAAGAAGAGAAGAGAAGGAGAGGACTATATAGAGAGGTGATCGTGAGAGCGGTGAAGATATAAGAAGAGAAGAGAAGGAGAGGTGAGAGTGAGAGCGGTGAAGATATAAGAAGAGAAGAGAAGGAGAGGACTATATAGAGAGGTGATTGTGAGAGCGGTGAAGAAGTAAGAAGAGAAGAGAAGGAGAGGACTATAGAGAGGTGAGAGTGAGAGGACTACATAGAGAGGTGAGAGCGGTGAAGAAGTAAGAAGAGAAGAGAAGGAGAGGACTATATAGAGAGGTGAGAGCGGTGAAGAAGTAAGAAGAGAAGAGAAGGAGAGGACTATATAGAGAGGTGCGAGTGAGAGCGGTGAAGATATAAGAAGAGAAGGAGAGGACTATATAGAGAGGTGAGAGCGGTGAAGAAGTAAGAAGAGAAAGAGAGGACTATACAGAGAGGTGAGAGTGAGAGCGGTGAAGAAGTAAGAAGAGAAGGAGAGGACTATATAGAGATGTAAAAGTGAGAGCGGTGAAGAAGTAAGAAGAGAATGAGAGGACTATATAGAGAGGTGAGATGAGAGCGGTGAGGAAGTGAGAAGAGAAGGAGAGGACTATATAGTGAGGTGAGAATGAGAGCGGTGAAGAAGTAAGAAGAGAAGGAGAGGACTATATAGAGAGGTGAGAGTGAGAGCGGTGAAGAAGTAAGAAGAGAAGGAGAGGACTATATAGAGAGGTGAGAGTGAGAGCGGTGAAGAAGTAAGAAGAGAAGGAGAGGACTATATAGAGAGGTGAGAATGAGAGCGGTGAAAAAGTAAGAAGAGAAGGAGAGGACTATATAGAGAGGTGAGAGTGAGAGCGGTGAAGAAGTAAGAAGAGAAGGAGAGGACTATATAGAGAGGTGAGAGTGAGAGCGGTGAAGAAGTAAGAAGAGAAGAGAAGGAGAGGACTATATAGAGAGGTGAGAGTGGTGAAGAAGTAAGAAGAAAAGAGAAGGAGAGGACTATATAGAGGTGAGAGTTAGAGCGGTGAAGAAGTAAGAAGAGAAGAGAAGGAGTGGACTATATAGAGAGGTGAGAGTGAGAGCGGTGAAGAAGTAAGAAGAGAAGAGAAGGAGAGGACTATATAGAGAGGTGAGAGTTAGAGCTGTGAAGAAGTAAGAAGAGAAGAGAAGGAGAGGACTATATAGAGAGGTGAGAGTGAGAGCGGTGAAGAAGTAAGAAGAGAAGAGAAGGAGAGGACTATATAGAGAGGTGAGAGTGAGAGCGGTGAAGATATAAGAAGAGAAGAGAAGGAGAGGACTATATAGAGAGGTTATAGTGAGAGCGGTGAAGAAGTAAGAAGAGAAGAGGAGAGGACTATATAGAGAGGTGAGAGTGAGAGCGGTGAAGAGTTAAGAAGAGAAGAGAAGGATAGGACTACATAGAGAGGTGAGGTTGAGAGCGGTGAAGAAGTAAGAAGAGAAGAGAAGGAGAGGACTATATAGAGAGGTGAGAGTGAGAGCGGTGAAGATATAAGAAGAGAAGAGAAGGAGAGGACTATATAGAGAGGTGATAGTGAGAGCGGTGAAGATATAAGAAGAGAAGAGAAGGAGAGGACTATATAGAGAGGTGAGAGTGAGAGCGGTGAAGATATAAGAAGAGAAGGAGAGGACTATATAGAGAGGTGATAGTGGTGAAGAAGTAAGAAGAGAAGAGAAGGAGAGGACTATAGAGAGGTGAGAGTGAGAGTGGTGAAGAAGTAAGAAGAGAAGAGAAGCAGAGGGCTATATAGAGAGGTGAGAGTGAGAGCGGTGAAGATGCAAGAAGAGAAGGAGAGGACTATATAGAGAGGTGAGAGTGAGAGCGGTGAAGAAGTAAGAAGAGAAGGAGAGGACTATATAGAGAGGTGAGATGAGAGCGGTGAAGAAGAAGAGAAGAGAAGGAGAGGACTATGTAGAGAGGTGAGAGTGAGAGCGGTGAAGAAGTAAGAAGAGAAGAGAAGGAGAGGACTATATAGAGAGGTGAGAGTGAGAGCGGTGAAGATATAAGAAGAGAAGGAGAGGACTATATATAGAGGTGAGGACTATATAGAGAGGTGAGAGTGAGAGCGGTGAAGAAGTAAGAAGAGAAGGAGAGGACTATATAGAGAGGTGAGAGTGAGAGCGGTGAAGAAGTAAGAGGAGAAGGAGAGGACTATATAGAGAGGTGAGATGAGAGCAGTGAGGAAGTGAGAAGAGAAGGAGAGGACTATATAGAGAGGTGAGAGTGAGAGCAGTGAAGAAGTAAGAAGAGAAGGAGAGGACTATATAGAGAGGTGAGAGTGAGAGCGGTGAAGAAGTAAGAAGAGAAGGAGAGGACTATATAGAGAGGTGAGAATGAGAGCGGTGAAAAAGTAAGAAGAGAAGGAGAGGACTATATAGAGAGGTGAGAGTGAGAGCGGTGAAGAAGTAAGAAGAGAAGAGAAGGAGAGGATTATATAGAGAGGTGAGAGTTAGAGCGGTGAAGAAGTAAGAAGAGAAGAGAAGGAGAGGACTATATAGAGAGGTGAGAGTGAGAGCGGTGAAGAAGTAAGAAGAGAAGAGAAGGAGAGGACTATATAGAGAGGTGATAGTGAAAGCGGTGAAGAAGTAAGAAGAGAAGAGAAGGAGAGGATTATATAGAGAGGTGAGAGTGAGAGCGGTGAAGAAGTAAGAAGAAAAGAGAAGGAGAGGACTATATAGAGAGGCGAGAGTGAGAGCGGTGAAGATATAAGAAGAAGAAGACTATATAGAGAGGTGAGAGTGAGAGCGGTGAAGAAGTAAGAAGAGAAGGAGAGGACTATATAGAGAGGTGAGAGTGAGAGCGATGAAGAAGTAAGAAGAGGAGATGACTATAGAGTGGTGAGATGAGAGCGGTGAGGAAGTAAGAAGAGAAGAGAAGGAGAGGACTATATAGAGAGGTGAGAGTGAGAGCGGTGAAGAAGTAAGAAGAGAAGAGAAGGAGAGGACTATACAGGGTGATTCAGTAACCCTTTTCATAAATTTAATGGCAAATTCGGGAGACAAAAATAAGACTAATTTACTCTATGACCCTTAGGGTGAATCTTTGATATGAGGAGATATTACACCTTTAAAGTTATCGATAGATAGAAAAGAAAAAAAATCTAAGGAGTGAGAATGAAAATGTCGTTGCTAACTGGCAGGGTAGCGTAACCAAGACTTGGTATCAAAATGGCTGCATACGGTAGCGGGATGCAGTTTGTTTCGCAATTTACAAAGGTACATTATTACTGTATTTGTATTATCATTATCATTATTATTAATAATCATTGTATTAGTAGTAGTAGAGTAGCAAGGGGAGAAGCAGGCAGCGGAGGATAAGTAAGAGGAAGAAGAGGAGGAGTAAGTGGTGGAGGAGGAGGGATCTTCCTGCCGACTTTGAGCTTTGATACTCCGCTCGTCTTAATGAATCTGGAATCAATCTGTACATGAATCTAAAGATTGTTTCTTTGCTTACACGTGGTATGTATAAATGGTTGCATATGGTAGCAGTTGTCTCAATGCTCAAAAGAACATTAGCATTTTATCATCATCATCATAATTAATACTCTATTCATCGTAGCTGTAGTAGTAGTAGTAATAATCGTAGTTGTATTATTATTATTATTAGGTCAAGTTATGTCATTAGCATGTTATCATTAATAATTTATACAGTATTGTGAAATTTATTGTTAATATTATTGATTGGTGCTGTTGATGGTTTGTACAGTAATTTTTTCATGTGGTGCTTTAAAGCTGCTCATTATGTTGGTTTTTGTTATTATTTTATCATAAATAATTTTATGGTTAATGAAGATCTCATGTTTGTACATACTTTATGTACAAATACTTTACAATACAGTATTACAGTATACATTTTGATACCAAGTCTTGGTTACGCTACCCTGCCAGTTAGCAACGACATTTTCATTCTCACTCACCCGCCGGCTTTAGCACCGCCAACAGCTCCACATCGCCACTGAGAAAACTCGATCCTAATTTGAGTATTTCATATCCCAATTCCCTTTATTCATTGCATGAACAGTAGTTAAGTGCTTGTTTAAACTCCATATAGTTCTGTAGTTGCCGTGCATGTTATTTTATTGCTTTTCTGACTGATAAACATTGTTGTTTAC
This sequence comes from Paralithodes platypus, assembly GCA_032716605.1. NCBI lineage: Eukaryota > Metazoa > Arthropoda > Malacostraca > Decapoda > Lithodidae > Paralithodes > Paralithodes platypus. The sequence continues at coordinate 21,477,053 of CM064512.1, forward strand.
ATTTGTTATCCTAGCTTGTAGCAGACGACACACGCGCACCTCTAATCGACCTAGCTTTGTGTTTTCTTATTAACTCTAGTAGGTATCGTATTCAGTATCCTACTGTAGCTATATATATCTGTAATTTTAGTTGTTGCTTGCATGATCTTGTAGTAACCTTTGACTGATAACTTTGTTTATATAAATATAATCCTGCTTGACTAGCCTACAGTGACACCAGCGCCATCTGTTGATACAGTATATTAACCCCTTGTGTGCAGTTACACTTTATTTTTATAATCTCTATTTGGTGAATTGTATTTAGTCACATATTCTATTACATATATATATATATATATATATTTGTTTTGCTTTTTTAGGTAGGTTATCACCCCTGGTAGCCTACTTCTGCATATTTCATACTTTTTTGTTTTTGGTTATTTTTGTTTTCGGTTAGTCTCGGCTATCATCCCTGGTGGCCTATTTCTGCGTACGGTACTTCAATTTTTAAATTTTCAGTTAGGCTATCACCGCTGGTGGCCTATTTCTGCGTACCGGTATTTCATAATTTATATTTTCGGTTAGTCTAGGCTATCATCCATGGTGGCCTATTTCTGCGTACTTCAATTTTTAAATTTTCAGTTAGGCTATCACCGCTGGTGGCCTATTTCTGCGTACCGGTATTTCATAATTTTTGTTTTCGGTTATTTTTGTTTTCGGTTAGTCTAGGCTATCACCGCTGGTGGCCTATTTCTGCGTACTGGTATTTCATAAAAAAAAAATTCGGTTATTTTTGTTTTCGGTTAGTCTAGGCTATCATCCCTGGTGGCCTATTTCTGCATACTTAAATTTTTAAATTTTCAGTTAGGCTATCACCGCTGGTGGCCTATTTCTGCTTACCGGTATTTCATCATTTTTGTTTTCGGTTAGGATAGGCTATAACCCCTGGTGGCCTATTTCTGTTTAACACCTTACGAGCGGCCTATGCGGTTTATTTATGTGTACCGCCCAGCGGGGTGTTTTTAGCCAAAATAGGGCTGTTTACGTGATCATTTTCATGCCTAAATAAGACCCAGAACGTAAAACAAGTATCTATCCCTGAAAGGGCATAAACAGAGCTTTCGAATGACACCATAACGATCCTTGTATGATGGATAGTTTTCTTGCAATAACTGTGCAACGCGAGTGCAAAAAGCAGGTAATTCGGTACTTTCGGTACATAATTGAGTATGTAGCGAGTGAGAGAGGGAGGAGGGAGCTGAGATTTGTGTCCGTAGGTTCGCCGCGGTGGTCTGGAGCAGTCATACGCTCGCTAGTCTCCTGCCACCACTTGTCTCTCTCTCTCAGCCACATTACGTGCTGAAATTGCCACTCGAGTTATGTCGAGCGCCGCCACATAGTCCAGCTTTATTTAACTCGACTTAAGTGGTGAGCCGCTTTTTAAGGGTTAAATAAACATAAAATTGTTTTCGGTTCGGCTATCACTGCGTATTCAAATTTAAATTAGTTTTGTTTTAATTTTCGGTTAGGCTATCACCGCTGATAACCTATTTGTGTGTATTTCAAAAATTTTGTTTTCGGTTAGGCCTATTTAAGTAAGTGAAGCGACCTGAAGGGAGTGAAGTGTTTTTAAAGTGAGTTTAGTGTTTTTAAAGTGAGTTTAGTGTTTTTAAGTGAGTGAAGTGATCTGAAGAAAGTGATCGTCACCATGCCTCGTGCCTGTACGAACTGCGCCGGTAGGTTTGGTGCTTCCATGTTTGCTCCTGTCGATCCACAAGTCTGCCGACTCTGCCAGCAACGAGAGGATTTGACAGCAAAATTGGATGAAGCTCACAACAAGATCAACGCCCTCACCAGGAAGCTGGAATCACTCCAAGAGTTTGTAACACTCAACATTGGAGTATCACTAACTTCAATTGTTTCAACTCCAGCATCCACCACCGCCCCAACGTCATCTGCCAACAATCCAACACCTGCAGTAGACACTGCAGCAGATGCTTCTGACGAACCTGCGCCGACATCAAACCTGGACCGCCGCCCTGTTCACCTTAGTCTCTCCCCCACTCCCCGTGCAAGAAACCTGCTAGCACGAACAGTACCAACCCCTCGCCCCCGTTCTAACCACTCCTCTCCCCGACCTGTACGTAGAGTCCCGCCACCACAGGTTTCCGGATTTACACCAGTGAGGAACGGTGCACGGCCAACGCAGAAAAGGTCTCCTCTACCAGTCACAATGTCAAACAGATTTGAGATATTGGTAGAGATGGAAGACGAACCAGAGGAGACCAGGCTCGTTGGGGATTCCATCCTACGAGGACAGGTCGAAGAGTTCTGCGACAGAGTCCCAAATCAACGAAAAAGATTTTGCATCCCAGGAGCTGGACTGGACGACATTGTGGAAGCCTTCGAAGATACCACAAAGGATGCAAATTAAAATACCCTTTTTGTCATCCATGCTGGTTCAAATGACGTCATGCGCACCAGATCCGAAGAGTTGATGGAGAAATATCGCAAGATGATCCAGCACTACAAAAACAAGTCAAGGAATATCATCATCTCGGGCATTCTCCCCAAGATCGACGCACCTGACAAATTCTACGACAAGGCATTCAGCACAAATAGCCGACTAAAATATTTGTGTCTGAGGGAAGAAGTTGAATTCATCAACCTCTGGGACAACTTCTACAACCAGCCTACTCTGTTCCGCAAGGATGGCACTCATCTAAACCCTGTGGGTTCAGCACGCATGGGTCGTCTCCTACACGAAGCAGTCCGCAGCCATGGATCAAAAAACGCCATCCGAGAAGAAGCAGCAGTGACATAAATCATCCAACGCCAAGAAAAAAACAGAGGCAACCGAGGACCACTAGCGATAAGGACCGAAGCAGCGAGGACCGAGGACAGCCATGAACATAAAGGTAGATCCGACAAGAACCAAAAATATTATTAAAGAGCGTTCCGCGAGTTCTAAAATAACAAATTTAAAGGTTTTCTATGCAAACGCTCGTAGCATACGCAATAAATTTTCAGATTTAGAGGAGCTAGTGTTTACAGAAAATTATGATGTGATTGGCATAACAGAATCTTGGCTCAATACAGAAGATAGAGACTTTTTAGCAGATAGAAGAGATAATATTCACTTCCCGGTTATGTAATGTTTGAGAAAAGCTGAATAAATCGAAATGGAGGTGGCGTTTTACTTTATATCAAAGAAAGTCTTAACCCTACCCTCTTGTCAAAACCTCAAATTGTGAACGTCGACGCATCTTTTGTGCTAATAAAGAATAATAAAGGTACAAAAATAATACTTGCATTAATATACAGACCTCCAGCTCAATCAGTGCAAACTGACCGAGAAATTTACGAACAAATTGCAGATGTAAGTAACTCGCAAGATACCGTAATTTTTGGCGACTTTTATTTACCTGTGACCAAGTGGGGCGATACTCTTACTTCACACTCCGGACATGACTTGTATACGAACTTGCAAGAGAGTTCGCTTTATCAATTTGTTCGAACGCCAACCCGTGGTAATAACGTTCTTGACATTGTACTTGCAACAAAAGAAGAATTAATAGAGAATTTGAATGTTGGTGATGAATTCAGTAACAGCGACCATCGTACGATAACTTTCACTTTAAAGTTTACTAGTAACGAACCAAATAGTAGCATCGAAAAAGTCCCTAATTTCAAGAAAGCAAACTTCCATAAACTTAGATCTATGTTTAAAGAAACTGACTGGAGCTTTTTAATTCACAATAACGACATAAATACATCTTGGAAGTTATTCGAAGCCACTTACCTAAAAGCAGTGCAAGACTGCATACCATCGAAAATACGGCATCCAGGCCATAATAATAAGCCCAAATGGTGGAATAAAGATATTTCAAACTGCCTGCTTGCTAAAAAATTTGCTAATAATAGATTAAAATCCTCACAAAATGACGAAGAACGGGTGAAATTTGTAGAGCTACGACGCAAAGCCAAAAAGTTAATTAAGCAAAGTAAAAAGACCTTAGAGTTACATATTGCGAATCAAAGTAAAACGAACCCGAAAGAATTCTATAGTTATATCAGAAAGAAAAAAGTAGTTACTTCAACTGTTGGACCGTTAGTCGATGAAAATGGAGAATACACCAAAGACGAAGTACAAATGAGTAATGCCCTCAATACCTTCTTTGCATCAGTTTTTACAACAGAAGACCTCAGTGATATCCCTACACCATTGCCGATTCAGATTGATAATTCAGATGTTCTAAGCAATATCACCGTTACAGAGAGAGAAGTATTGAATTGTTTAGATAAACTCAAGGTAAATAAAACGCCTGGACCTGATACAATCTCGCCTAGAGTTCTAAAGGAAGCTAAGGATGAGCTCTCCAAACCACTGACATTACTATTCAATAAATCCTTGCAGTCTGAAACTATGCCCGATCAGTGGAAGCTAGCCAACATATCACCGATATTCAAAAAAGGCAGCAAATCCCTACCCAGTAACTATCGTCCAATTAGCTTAACCTCAGTTGTATGTAAAATGCTAGAAACGGTCATACGAGACAAACTCGTAAATCACTTAGAGGAAAATAACATACTTAAAGATACTCAACACGGCTTTCGTAAAAAACGTTCCTGTTTAACAAACCTCTTAGACTTCTTCCACGATATCCTCAACCTCTACGATGAGAGTAAAGCTGTAGATATTATATACCTTGATTTTCAAAAGGCCTTTGACAAAGTTCCCCACAAACGTTTACTGCTAAAACTAAAAGCGCATGGAATACAAGACAGTGTGTTGAAATGGATAGAAAATTGGCTCAGCGACAGAAAGCAAAGAGTAGTCATAAACGGTAAGGCATCTAAATGGACCAATGTAAGTAGCGGGGTACCCCAGGGATCGGTACTAGGACCAATTCTCTTTCTAATTTACATCAACGACATAGATGAGGGTCTCGCCTGTACAATCTCAAAATTTGCTGACGATACAAAAATTGCAAATAGCGTACTCTCAAAAGAACAAGTTAATATGCAACACAATCTAGATAAATTGTCATGTTGGGCCCAAATTTGGCAAATGAGTTTCAATGCGGATAAATGTAAAGTACTACATATCGGATACCTAAATGAGAAAGCAAACTATTCGATGAATGGCACTCAGATTAAGAATGTAAACAGAGAAACCGATCTGGGAGTAACAATATCGAGTAACCTAAAACCGAGTCAACAATGTTCAGAAGTTGTTAAGAAGGCAAACAAAATAATTGGCTTTATAGGCAGGTCATTTGAGCATAAATCCAAAGAAGATATCCTAAACCTTTACAATTCCTTAGTCCGCCCTCTTCTGGAATACTGCGTTCAATCCTGGTGCCCTTATTACCAAAAAGATATAAACAAGCTAGAACGAGTTCAACGTAGAGTTACCAAAATGATACCTAGCCTAAAGAACAAACCATACGAAGAGCGTCTTAGAGAATTAAATCTATTTCCTTTAACCCAGCGCAGATTAAGAGGTGACTTAATTCAAGTGTTCAAAATCATCAAAGGCATCGACAATATGAACTGTAGTAAGTACTTCACTATCGACCAATCTAATTACACGCGGGGAAACGGTTGCAAAATTATTGGTAAATCTTTTAACTCACACGAATCTAAGAATTTCTTCTTCAATCGAGTTGTCAACTTGTGGAATGGGCTTCCCCGAAACGTTATAGACTGCATCACCGTTGATTCATTTAAACTCCGGCTAGACAAATATCTCGCATCAAACCCGCGACTGACTGCGTTTGTAAATGAATAACTTTATTTTATCCCCCCCTCAGTTACTAACCCATCTGTCCCCTACTAACTTCCTAATCCTGCCACGGACATTAGTTCCAGGGCAGTAATTCCCTTTCCAATGTTCCCTTACCCACTCTAAACCACTGTTTGGACACTTGATCCTCAGTGTTTTGGAGGACAAGCAACCTAGAAGGGTCACTAGATCTGTTGTTGCTTGATTTCCTTTGTACTCCTTTGTACTCCTTAGATTTTTTTCTTTTCTATCTATCGATAACTTTAAAGGTGTAATATCTCCATCATATCAAAGACTCACCCTAAGGGTCATAGAGTAAATTAGTCTTATTTTTGTCTCCCGAATTTGCCATTAAATTTATGAAAAGGGTTACTGAATCACCCTGTACAGTATATAATGTATATGTATATATAGTGTGTATATATATATTTTTGTTTTTCTTTAATACATACGAGGTTGAAAGAAATGGCAATTTCTGCGTTGGAAATTTTATTATTCAAAGTTTCCAAGTCTCTGAGTTTTCGCTGGGTGGCGGGAAGTAGATGAAGGAGATGAGCAAAATTCATGGTGGTACAGGGTTACATTAAAGTACATGAAGATACAGGATATACGACGCGTTTCACTGGACAACCAGCATTATCAAGTAAGGAAGGAATGATATAAAAGGTAAACAAGAAGGGTATATATAGAGGGTGGAGGATCAGAGGAGGCGAAAATCAGGGGGCAAAAGTCTGCTATTGGTGGAGGGGTATTCTAGGAGAGAGAAAGGGAGAACCGCTTCACGCATGCGCACTGGACACGCACTGGACACGCAACGAGTTAGAGAAACACACCACCATACTCGATAAAGAAAGTGACCCTAGGAGATTACCTATACTCGAAGCTTTATATATCCAAGCCTTACATTCCAACATCAACAACCAAACTCTGGACCTTCAGATCCTTCCTTCTGCCAAAAGGCACTTTCCTACAGGACCTAACACCCCCCCTCGCCCCCCGGTGCCCTTGACGCAGCCCCCCGCGCTACCTCCTTCAGCTTCATCTTCCGCAGGCGCCACACAACTTAGGCCACGCCCCTCGACACGCAGCCAATCAGCTTCGACCCCACCAACCGACCACCATCCCACATCCAGTGCGCATGCGTGAAGCGGTTCTCCCTTTCTCTCTCCTAGAATACCCCTCCACCAATAGCAGACTTTTGCCCCCTGATTTTCGCCTCCTCTGATCCTCCACCCTCTATATATATACCCTTCCTGTTTACCATTTCCCAAACAACCCACCTTCAAATGACTTGTTCTCAAACATTAGCGGCGAAGAAACCATGAATATCATGAAACAAACCCATAACGACATTCCGACCCAAAATCAAGCTGAAGACACCATCAGCCAAACAGGAGAGACCCCCATGAGCCCCCTTACTTTAGATGAGTCACATGAACAAGAAACCGAAGAAGCAACTCTGAGTGACTCTGACAGCATATCTCAAGAAAACACCGTAACACGCCGAATGGAAACAATGACAGTACAAGAAAAGGAAGCCTTTATAAAAGAGTTACACATCAAAATATACCACAGTGACCAAAACGCGCCAAATAATATGAATAAGAAAAAACTCATCAACTGGCACAGCCAACGGCAAGTAAGAGTGAGATTTACAAGAACGAAAAACTACCAGGAAGCCCATCAAGTTATTCAAGACATAAAGGATGGACTACTAGACCATCACTTTACTTCTGACCTAATCCGTTATCACCATGTGCAACAATCAGCACTAGAAAATGACATTAAGTCAGGCGCCTATACCCTTGATGATAGTAGTGAATATGAAACAATACATAACGTACCAGTTGCCAGTCCGAATATAAAGAAGTCGGTGCTAAGACACAACAAGGGACAAACAACAGACCATAGGAGACCCTAACAAGCTAACAATAATACAACATAATGTGTTACACTGGCAGAATAGGAAAATCGAATTAACTAATACATATCTATCAATTAACCCTGATATAATCTTAATTAATAGCCACAGCAATACAAATAACGAAACAATAAAGATAAATGGATACCATACCCACTCAAAGAACTCTTCAAATGAAATTAATGATGGCAGTGCCATTCTTGTAAAAAACACACTTAAATATAAGCTGTATGATGACTTTATTTCTGACACTCTCTGCATTACAATCGAGACCTCCTTAGGACCAGTTAATTTTGCAACCATGTACCTACCCCCTAGACGCCCCTACCTTCCTTTCCCTGATATACATAGACTTGCATACAATAATTTACCTACTTACATTCTAGGTGATCTCAATGCAAAACATACCCTATTGAGAAATAACTCAAATAATGCAGTAGGGGAGGGCCTAGCCCGTTTTATTAACCAAAATAGCCTTGTACACCTAGGCCCCCACTTCCCAACATACCTTTCGCATAACAGAAGTACTACCCCTGACATCATACTAACAAATAACAGAGCCTTTCATAATTCTAGAATTGAATGTGGCCCGATCACAACATCTGACCATCTCCCCATAATATTCACGATCACTGCCGATAAAATCACCATTCCCAGCACCCCCAAATTAAACATGAATAATGTGAACTGGGACAACTTTAGAGAAACGGTAGACTTAGAACTAAATAGATACAACTTTGATCTTAGCGAAGGAGAAGAAGAAATAGACACTGCACTAGACAACTGGTACCACTCAATAACAACTGGCATGGAAAACACAATCCCTACATCTAACACAATCACAATAAACAAATCCATAATAACTCCAGAAATAAGAAGAATACAAAGAGAATACCAGGCTATCATGCAAAACGCTATAATAGGAGGATGGCACAGACACTTATATATCAGATTTAGACTACTGCAACAGCAATTAAGAAATGAATGTAAAATAAATTATGACAGAAATTGGGAGAATCAGCTCGAAGACCTTTCAAATAAGCATAGAGATCCAAAAGCTTTTTGGACAAAAATCAAACCACTTAGCGGTTCTAGCAATGATCCAACTAATTATATACTAAACAAAGACAACAAAAAAGTATATGACAATATAGGTAAAGAAGCCACATTTCGTGAAATATGGGGAGATATATTCAAAATATCTGATGAAGAGAATGAGCAGTTCGATGAAGACAACCAAACCATGGTCAGAAACTTTATCCAAAGAAATCTAAATAGAACACTACCTAATGAAGCCATCAACCTAAATATTTTTAATAATCAGAACGCAACCACAAGGGCAATCGATATCCATGAAATACAAAATATCATAAAAAATATGAAAAACAAAGCCCCTGGACGGAGCAACATTAATAAAATAATAATCTCCCAAGTCTCTGAGCAAGCAATATTAACACTAATACAAATATTTAATGCCACACTTTCCCTAGGATACTTCCCTGACAAATTTAAAACAGCTGTAATTCACCTAATACCCAAAGAAGGCAAGTCACCATATGACCCAATTAACTACAGACCTATATCGCTACTGGAAGTGCCAGGCAAAATACTTGAAAAATGCATTTATAATAGGCTAAATATACATCTAAACATGAATGACCTTATCCCGGCTAGTCAACATGGTTTCGTCAGCAAAAAAGGCACAAATACAGCCACAGCAATCATATATGAAACTGTTTCCCAAGCAAAGGCCAGGAATAATCAATGTCACGTAATTCTTAGAGATGTAAGTAAAGCCTTCGACAAGGTATGGCATATGGGCCTGAAATATAAACTACTCCAACTTAATCTGCCAAGCCATATTGAGTCAATATTGTGTGATTTCCTAGAAGATAGAAAGGCACACATCCGCATTAAAAACCACTTAGGCCCACCAATACAACTACTCAGTGGTGTCCCACAAGGCAGCATATTATCCCCAATATTATACACAATATATACCATGGACCTCCCACTACCTGCTATCGATTGCACTACAATTCAATATGCAGACGACATCACCCAGATAATTACATACCCAGGCAAATCACGAAGACTTATGGCGGAAAAAGTAGGCTTAGAAATCAATAAAATAAACGAATTCGAAAAGAGATGGAAAATAAAAACCAATATGACAAAATTTACCATACTTCCAATTGCTACCTCAAAGGAAGATGACATAATTGTAGAAGGAGATTTATTAGATACACACCAGGAGGGGAAAACACTGGGACTAAAATTGACTAGGGGAGGCATACTAAAACATGTGACAAGTTTAATTAACAAAGGAAAGGCATCCCTAGGAAAACTTTACAGATTTGGTGACCTCTCAGAAAAAAATAAAACTCACCTAGTAAAAGCAAAACACAAACACTGAGGCTGCAACGGATACAAAATAAAGCGCTCAGATATGCACTTAATGAAAGATATCCATACAACAGAAACACCAGACAGTTGCACGAAATAGCTAAGACAGAGGCTATGAATGTCAAACTATTTAGAAGAACAAAAAATATATGGTCTACGTTAGAAAGATTAAATGACCCAAATTATGCAACCATAGTAGAGAACAGACCAATTAGGAAACACTCATGGTTTCCCCCTTCAATAATAACCAACTTAAATCAAGAACCAAACCCAATATACTGTATGTATGAACACTGAAAGCCGCTAACAAACTAGCAAAATAAGTACAATTCAGTAAATTTGAATGCTTAAGTATGCAAAACGAATGATGAATGAATGAAAAAAAAAAAAAAAAAAAAAATCCCTTGTAATTATGAATATTATTAGATGTCTCTGTATATGTTATCATGAATTTGTTAAGTATGTACTGTCTCCAACAAAAATATTATACTCTAAATACTAATGAATGATAGACTGAACAAATGAAACATATGTCCCTTGTAATATGTCCATGTGTATGAACATTGTCGTGTCCCTGTATATACTAGCATGACCTCTGTTAAATATGTACTGTCTCCAACAAAAATATCATACTCTAAAGTAATAATGAGTAATAGCATGAGTGAAGCCACAATGAATGAATGGGAAAGTGGAAAGAATGAAAGAGTGAATGTAATAATTAACAAACAACAAATATTCATAAACAAAAATCGAATGAATGAGTGAAATATTAAATATGTAATAATTAACAAACAAAAAATATTCATAAACAAAAATCCATAAAGCAATACAAATGTCCCTTGTACACTGTATATATCTAAGTTCTGTACCGTCTCTGACAAAAATAATAAGTTATAATCTAAGGTGAATGAATGGTTAAAATAAATGGATGAAATCAGAATGAATGAAAGCAATAATTATGATGTAAGACATGAGAAAAATTGAGTTAGCTAAGCTAAAAACACCCACTTGTCGAGAATTCTCCAATCAGAGCCAGGGTCGCAAAAAATGACTGACGCATGAATACTCGCTCGTCATTGGTCGGTGAGATGGAGAGAGAGAGAGCCTTGCGGGATAAGTTCCGGGGGGCTCTCTCTCTCACTCTCACTCTCTATGACAAATCATGCGAATTACAATGAATTCGTCCCTGTAAAAAAAAATCAATAAAAGAAAATAAATATAATTTTTTGTTTTGTTTTAGTTATTAAGACAACTTATCAAAACACCAAAGAGTAATAACAACACAAAATAAATAATTATAACACCGGAACGATGCTACAATGCATATGAAAACAAACAAATGCAAAATTAAAAACAAAGTGCAAACATGGAGGCAGGAAATAAAAAAAGGGAATATAAACATGAAGCTGGTGGTATGTTCTGCTCACGGAATATATATGAAATATAATTTAAGTCTTAACCAAGAATAGCAAAGTGGACGGCCCACTATCTTTTAATCTCCAACTTTACTTCATATTTCTAATCTTTTTCTTCTTTATCCACTGATAAACTCTATTTTCATCCCCCCTATTCTATCCCCCCCCCCCGCCCCCTATGCACTATGCACTTTTATATCATTCCTTCCTTACTTGATAATGCTGGTTGTCCAGTGAAACGCGTCGTATATCCTGTATCTTCATGTACTTTAATGTAACCCTGTACCTCCATGAATTTTGCTCATCCCCTTCATCTACTTCCCGCCACCCAGCGAAAACTCATCAGAGACCTGGAAACTTTGAATAATAAAATTTCCAACGCAGAAATTGCCATTTCTTTCAACCTCGTATGTATTAAAGAAAATTTATTACCTGGCTTTACTAACATATATATATATATATATATATATATATATATATATATATATATATATATATATATATACGGTATACTGTATATAGTACTATATACGGTATACTGTATATATCAGTACATGTACCGGGTTCAATTTTCCAATTTGTATACAATAATACTCTGCTGAAACATGACTTACTGGACAGAATGTACAGCACTGTCATTTATTGGTATAATCTTTCATTAGTTTTAATTTATGCAGAGTTTTATCATTACAGGAACATAAAATCCAGTGAATATTAGTTCAGATATACATCACATCAAGTACGTACCAGTATCAGTATATAGGTGTTGTAAAGTGGTAGGCCTATCATCATTAGTACAGTACCGATATGCATGTAGGGTACCGGTATATTATATTTTGCCTTACATTGAGTCTTACTCAATACCGGTAGGCTACCAATTATTCTTAACAAGAAAGAGGAACATAGTGTATACAAGTTTTAACCAGCCTGTGTGAAACCTATGAGAGCTCTCCAGAGTTTTAAATTCAGTTTAATGATCCTAGCTGAAGTCCGTAGCCTCGAGTTGCCGTGATCTTTAAATTTGCTATATATTTGTTTATGCTTGCAAAGAAATACTGGTCTGCTGGCTAAAGTAAGCAGGCCCACCTACCATGACTATAAATATATCAAACAAAGGTTTACTGTCTTGTGATACCGGTACTAGAAACTGAGCTCTCACATCATGCAGAAATGCACTGTTTACAGCTATCCTAATTCAATTGAGTAAAATATAGGTGTCTCCATGTTCCGTACTGAGATACATTAATGAAGCTCATCTTTTTGATAGGCATTGACGGTTTGTAAATCAGTAAAGCTCTGCATACAGTGACAAGCAGAAACTAATTTCAATATAGGCCGGGTAGCAGTACCGGTACGGTAGGCTTATATATTTGCAATGATGGAGTACCGGTACCGTGCCGTAGTTCATCTTATAGAAAGGTAGTTTGGCCTTCTCAGATTGGCAAGCAGATTACCGTAGCATTCCCTTCAAGTGGTTCTCTGAATTTAGGTTGGTATAAGTTTTCCAGTCTTAAATAGTGTACAAATCTTGCCATATGGAAAATGTAGGTTACTAGTGTGACCAGTCTGTCATTCAAAGCAGTGTCAATAATAATAATAATAATATTTATTCAGTCAGCAATTTACAGAGTTGGTACCACATAGTTTGTTACAAATATGACATGTACCAGCCTTGCATAATTCCAACTAAGGATAGCCCAATAAGGCCGTTAGGCGTATTTCCATTGGGGTCCTTGTGGGATTAGGTTAGCTGGGGAAAAGGGGAGGATAAAGAAATAGATACTTTAGAGAAAGTATTTCTAGGGGGTTATTTTAAGATACCTTGCATCCTATAGTAAATATCAGTAATCCGTAATCAGTAATCATTTCAGTTTGGTTTGTCTATCTCTTATGCCGTATTTAGTAGTAGACATAAGCTTGGTGCTCCCTTCTCGCAGCTGTCCGGTTCAAGTGTTCCTTCAGGCTACGTCTGAAGGAATACTGTGTTCTCTTTTCACGGACTGACTGGGGTAGGTCGTTCCAGTCTTTGATGGCAGTGAAGAAGAATGTTTGCTTACCCTGTCCTTGGATTCTCGGGACCTTAAAATTAAACATCATGTTTCTTGTAATATGTCCACTCCTCTCATTTGCTTTAACAAAATCATTCTTTAGATACTCTGGAGCTCTGTCATAGAAAATTTTGAAGGCATTAGTTAGCCTGATTTGTTTGGCCCTGTCAGAGACATTGAGCATACCTAGTGACTGAAGTTGTTCCTGGCCAACATGTGATCTGGGTCCTAGGTTCAGCATGAACCTAACCATTTTATTTTGAGTGACCTGAAGTTTGTGCTGTGCTGATTTAGATGATGCAGAGTACCAGGATGACACAGAATAGTCAAAATGACATTGAACAAGCGCTTGGCAGAGGGTCTTTTTGGTCGCCGTGGGCAAGCATCCCACCTGTCTATACAGGTATTTTATACGTGCTCTACACTTACTCAGGATAGATTCCAAAATTGTTTCACCTGACAAACTCGCGTCCAGTTTCAGTCCGAGATATTTAACTTGTGACACTGTTGTTATAGGAATATCATTACAGTTGACCGAGAAGCCCACAATGTCTTTCAGTTTGCGTTTTGTTCCACATAAGATGGCTTCCGTCTTGCCCAGGTGAAGAGATAGTCTATTGTCCACTAGCCATTCACTACATGATGCTAGTTCTTTGGAAAGTGAAGCGGCAATACTTATTGGGTCATTTCCTGAAACCAGAAGCACGCTGTCGTCTGCATACAGTAATAATTTACATGAGACGCTCAGTTCCATGTCGTTCACATAACAGAGAAAGAGTAAGGGACCAAGGATGCTTCCCTGCGGGACCCCACAGTTAATTGGCATAGGATCAGATATATTATCATCAATTTTGACTCTTTGGGTTCTACCACTAAGATAAGATTTAAACCAGTTCACAGACCCTATGCCCATAGCTTGTAGTTTATTACATAGGATATCATTGTCTACTGTGTCAAACGCTTTTTGTAGATCAAGAAGAACCATACCGGTGTAGTTACCTTTAGACATTTCTTTACGAATGTGATCCGTTAAGTGGATGAGACAGGAGTCTGTCGAGTACATGCATCTGAAACCTGATTGAAACTTATAGAATAGATCATTTTGTTTGAGGTAGTGTTCAATTTGGGTGTATACCGCTCTTTCAAGGATTTTAGATACAATACATAATATGCTAACTGGTCTGTAGTTGCCAACTTCTAGTTTATTTCCTTTCTTGAATAGAGGGGTTACAATAGCTTCCTTCAGTTCAGCAGGTACTGTGTTGGTGTTAATTGACAAGTTGATGATGTGGGTTAGGGGGCCTGCTATACCAATGGCTCCATCTCGTAAAAATTTGGCAGGAATTTTGTCTGGTCCTGTGCTCTTATGTACATTTATGTTAGACAGCTCGTCAAAAGTGTATTTTGGTGTAACATTTTGCAATCTAAATGTGTTCGGGTGTATGTCTTTATCTCTGTAGAAATTACGAAAGGTGGCCGTTGTTGTCGTGTATTTATTGAGAGGTTGAGGTAGGTTCTGTGCAAGTGTGTTTGCTATGGAAGAGAAGAAGGAGTTGAAGTAGGTTGAAATTTGTCGTTTATCGTGGCAAACCTGATCATTAATGGTGAGAGCAATATTAGTGTTAGACGAATCCCTTGTCTTGTTGCTGTAGCCTGTTGTTTTTAGGTGCCTCCATAGTTTCTTTGGGTTATTCTGATATTCCTCTGCCTTATTGTGAAAATAATTATTTGTCTGCACTTAAAAACTGTCAGGGGGAACATACAGGTGAATTCATGATCTTCAAGCTATACCGGTACATTAATAAATTATAAATAATAGTTATTAACCAAATATATTACCGGTACCGGTGAAAGTACAAAATAATTAATTGGCATCATGTCTTACATTTGGAATTCCATTACGGTATGCCATCAGACCGTACACTAGGACCATACGGCTGGGAAAGTGTAGATAGTAGAGACGAGGAGTTGTAGATAGAGGAAGTACGTGTTGGAATGGCTTTGTTGTGTATGTCATTAGTCTGTATAGGCTAAGTCCTCGAGGTGTCCCCCGACTGGGTGCGAACATGATATACATGCTAGGACGTACTACCACACCCACTAAATGTCCGCCTTGGCTGGAATTGAACCCAGGTCAAGCTGATTCACACGTGAGCGTGCTCTCCACTCAACCGCCAGGGCTCTGCGCATATTATTTCCCGTAATTGGGTACGGTATGTAATTATATATATTTGTAATTTCTGTAAAAATGGGGTGAATTCAGACAGGATGAAAATGAATAAAATATATACAACCTGTCAGATTCAGATATTGTTTGTAATTGGGTTGATTGTGGTCACTTACACGGGGTATTTTTTAGTTATGTCACAATAATCCTTATGTTTACATTGTCAGGGTCATAAATCCAGATATGTCTGAATTTGCCCCAAAAGGGTTGTACCGTATCTTATGATATGATAGGCCTATTTATGCTTTTAAGAAGTGTGATAAGACCCTTTTAAAATGTTCAAATATGTCCGAATTGACCCGATAGGTCCAAATCTATACTGGAATCACTTGTTAGTATTACGAATATGTTTTATTTCCATGTAAAAATTCAGGCTATAGGTGTCCGAAATTACCCCAAACTCGGACACCTTTATTATACAGTATTTATAAAAAAAAATATGTACGGTACAGTATATGTATTTTTATTTCTTTAATGCTATGACTGTATAGCCTAATTAATGTACCAGCTACACATACAATACTAAACATAACTGGGAATATTTATTCTATCAATTGCCAGATGTCATAATCCCTGAGAAAGGATGGCCACGAATGAATCACCTTCATGTGCTTTCATATGCCGGGGCAACTCACTATAGTATCTAGCTTGTACCGTAGGCCTACCTGTTTACGAGGGAGGGTCGCTTAATCCCAACTGCCATTTAATTGGTGTGTATTGTCTATAGTGTGTGAGGATGAATGTGGGATACCGTAAACTGGGGTGAATTCGGACGATTTTTACGTATTTCCGTAGCATGTAAGCTTGGTATGGGAGGGAGAAGAAGAGAAGTAGTGGAGGAGGAGGAGATGGGGATCAGGTGGTCAGAAGTGTGGGAAGCCATGAAAAGAGTGAAGTTGGGGAAAGCACCAGGAACAGATGGAGTGTGTGGGGAAATGTTGAGGTATGGTGGTGAGATAGTGATAGAATGGGTATGGAAAATGTGCAAACTAGCATGGGAGAAGGGAAGTGCACCCGATAACTGGAAGACTGGCATAATAGTCCCCCTATATAAGGGTAAAGGGGAAAGAGGAGTGTGAGGTAACCACCAAGGAATATGTCTTCTAAGCGTAGTAGGGAAGGTATACAGTAGGGTAGTGATTGAGAGAGTGAGAGTGAGAACGGAGAAATGGATAGGCGACGAGCAGGGAGGTTTTAGGAAGGGAAGAGGATGTGTAGATCAGATGTTTACCCTGAATTGTGTTGTGGAGAAGTATCTGGAGAAGAAACAAAAGATGTATGTTGCCTTTATGGACTTGGAGAAGGCCTATGTCAGAGTGGATAGAGAAGGTTTGTGGAAAGTACTTAGAATATACGGAGTAGAGGGCAAGTTGCTGAAAGTAGTGAAGAGCATGTATGAGGGTGCAAAGGCGGCAGTACGTGTGGAGAGTGAGCAGAGCGAGTTCTTTGACCTGAATGTTGGTTTGAAACAGGGGTGTGTGATGTCCCCGTGGTTGTTTACTGTATATATGGATGGAGTCATGAAAGAAATACTATCAAGAGCAGTGGATGTTGGTGTATCGCTGAAAAGGGAGGGAATTGAGTGGAAGCTACCTATACTGCTGTTTGCGGATGATACAGTTCTGATGAGTGATAATGAATGGGAGTTGCAGGGTCTGGTAAATGAGTTTGGAACAGTGTGCGAAAAACGGAATTTGAAGGTAAATGCGGGGAAGAGCAAGGTTATGGTCTTCGAAAGGGGTGAAGTCACAGAGTGTGAGGTGAAGTTGAACGGTCAGACTATGGAGATCGTCAACTCTTTTAAGTATCTGGGCAGTGTGTTTAGTAAAGATGGGACTATGGATGAAGAAGTGCGGGAGAGGGTACTACAGGGGAAGAGGGTTGTAGGAATGCTAAAAGCAGTAACACGAAATCGGGTGGTCAGTATGGAAGTGAAGAAGTCCTTGCATGACAGTGTGGTAATCCCGACACTGACTTACGGAAGCGAAGCATGGACGTTGGTTGAGAGACTCAGACCAAGAGTGAGAGCAGTGGAAATGAATTACTTAAGGAGTGCGTGCGGAGTTACATGGAGTGATAGACAGACTAATGAGGAAGTAAGAAGGAGGTGTGGTGTGGAGGTAGATGTGCTGGAAAGTGTGAAAAGGAACAACTTGAGATGGTTCGGCTATTTGGAACCTATGGAAAGCGAGAGAATGACTAAGAGGATGTACGAGAGCGAGGTGGAGGGACAGAGAGGGAGAGGTAGACCGAATGAGAGGTGGAAGGATGGAGTGAGGAAGTATGCGAACGAAGGCGGTGCTGGTTGGGGGGAGGGGTGTCAACTGACTGGGGACAGAGGTGCATGGGGGCAGTTTGTTCGTGGCCACCCCTTCGGGGATCACGGCGTCAGGCAATAGATAGATAGATAGAATGTCAAGTGTCTGTGAAACCTTTTTTTGTTTTTATATATATTTTTATATTACCTGATTGGACTTAATGGTAATACTGCTAATAGTCCAGTCAAATTAGCGTTTTTAGGGGAAATAATTTATAGTTTTTATATTTTGCACAGATACTCCTGAAGGGCTCCCAATTATAGGTCAAAGGAGTTCCCCTCCGTCAGACCTGAACAACCCCCATTTTTGGGGGGAAACCCCCCACGGAGGGCAAGTTTGACCACATTTTCAATTTTTTTCTCAGAAACGGTGCATCATGCGAGGAAATTGCATAGAGATGAAAATATGGATACTAAAATTCTGCATAAGATTGTTTTTATACATTTTTACTCTAAATATAGTAGTTTTTGTATAAACATGAGACAAAGTGAAAGACGTGTGCGACAGAAAATCGAAATAATCCCATTAATCGGCTAGTTTTCCATCAATAACTCTTGAACGACTATTTTACGTTGAAATAACATAGAGATGAAGTTGACGTAGACGATTTTTTTTCCACTGTGAATACATATTCATAAAACTTTGTATTTTATTGTGGTTATTTTGTTAGTATTATACAGTGAAGACTCATTTCCACACCACCCATGAGGTAGAGCCTTTGGTGCGTTTTTTTTTCTTGAGTGGTATCCCCTTGTAGGCCTAATCCACTGTTTGGTTTCAACAGGCAAAAAACTTACTCATCATCAGACGGGTCATCAGCAGGTGGTGAATTAAGGCATGCCTGACCATTACACGTGGCACACATTATGGAGCACTTCAAACCAGCTATTGCGCAACCACACCGCTTCCCACATTCATATTTGCAAGTACATGAAATTATTTTTAGGAGTTGGGCTGGTGCAGGTGGGTCAGTTGTGTATACAGGTAGAAGACAGTGTCTGGTTTTTTTCCAACCCCAAAATTCTGAGGGTTTCAATTCCCCTCGCCATATCTGAATCTGGTGATAAGCACGATAACTGTGCTGCCGCGCTGCTGCTGAAGTTGGTGGGAGGCTTGACAATAACACTATGTGATTTGAGTGACTTACAGCTTTGTTAAATGATACAAATCTATGATGGTTCAGGTTTGTTTCTGTGGTTGGAGCCTTGTATAATGCTAAAATGAACTGCTCTCCGGCGGCTGCTACTTCATCATGCATTGATTTAGGACTGTTGAATACAGACACAATGTCCTGCAAATTATCATACTTGTTAAGGAGGCTGACAATTTTCATTTTTCCCTGTCCGTGAAAAGATGATGTTGTATCACAGCCACTGAAAGCATGAGCAAACAATATTGAATCTCTGATGTTTCTCAAAATGCTGGAATGCTGTATGTTTTTTGAACTGTACACTCTCCTGTGGACACTTCCTCGTGGTTCCTTCAAAAAGAGAATATCCTTATCTTCAGGAGTTAGTGCAGTAACTAGTACCAAAAGATCAACATCTTGTCCTTCAACAACAACTGACTCATGCTGATTGGCTTCTTGAATGGCTGTCTGAACAATTAATACATCAGCATCGTCAACTGCAACTTTTGTGCAAATACCTTCAAGGTTAAATGCATTTTTCAGCTGCATGATCAGCCGTTCCTTGTTTTTCAGATTACTCAAGAACTTTGCTTTAGGAATAGTAATTGAGGTGGTTTCATCAAAGATTATTTCAGGTGTAGTTTGTTTCAAAAGTCTTTGTCGCAAGATGTTTTTTGTGCTTTCTTCATTTGCTGAATAACCATCAAAAACGACTATAACATCTGTGCCGTAGTGATTGCGAAGGAACTGAACATATGCATCACACACATTAGCAAATGTACCTTGCTTTGGCCAAGCAACACGATGAAGCAAGTTTCCACCATCTATGACATACTTAGCTCCTGATTTAGGAATGGCTCCTTCCTCTACTTCATTGAACATTTTATACAAGCCAGATTTCTTAGTCTTTCTCATTAATCCTTTCTCATCAATCATGGACAATGGGACAGAAGCTAGCTCATAACTGAAGCATTCCTGCAGTTCATCAGGTAGTTTTACAGTGCATATTATTCTCTGAAACAACTGAGTAGTATCAACCTCAATGGTGTCATCTGCAACCTTAACACTGGTATTAGTACAAGACATTGGCTTCACTCTCGTACTTCGTTGTACTTTTAATTCACCAAATGTTTCTGTACTTTTCAGACAATCATCCATAATCTTCTTGCCTACATCTTCAGCTTTGTAGCAGTTTATGTCTTCAGCTGCTACTATGCCACTTGATACTGACACAAGGCCTTCATTTCTTATGAATTGGTTGTGATTATGAAGCCATGCAACAAACTTTTCGACATCCTCTTCATCCTTTGCAATCCTTGAGTCTCTTAATTCAATATGTTGGGAGCTACTGCAGGTTTGAACTTCACTAAACTTTTCAACACTTTCACACACATGGTGAGCTACAGATAAGCCAAAGACCCATTTATTCAGGACACTTTCAGTGAAACCTCTTCCATGAGTGATACCTCCAATACTTTTCATATTTTTCATCAGAGTTTGTTCTATTGTCATGTCTGACCATACACCACACCAGTACTTTCCTGAACGCCGACATGTGAAGTATCCCTCTGCTGTAAATTTCTCAAACTCGTTTCGTGGCATGTTGAGATGAAGAGAATCCATATCTTGGAGATAGAGCTGGCAAGACTTGGCGTACATAATGTGTCCACTGGCATAGGATATGGGCAACATAGCTCTTACACAATCTAAATGAAGTCTCCAGTTTCCCATGCGCTCTGCCTCAATTAAATGCAGAACTACAGTGACTAGATCAAAGTACTGTAGCCAAAGTTGAG
The DNA here is from genome assembly GCA_032716605.1 of Paralithodes platypus. Taxonomy (NCBI): domain Eukaryota; kingdom Metazoa; phylum Arthropoda; class Malacostraca; order Decapoda; family Lithodidae; genus Paralithodes; species Paralithodes platypus. The sequence continues at coordinate 21,498,080 of CM064512.1, forward strand.
CTGTCTTTCCATGTTCCTTTAAGTTTGCAATTTGATCTTGTAACTTTCTTTGTATTGTTTTCAGAACACTGTCGCTTTCCACAGAGCTGAAGTTTGGAGGCTGAGTCATGAATTCTGAGAGAGTTTTTTGTACATGCTGTCTGTCATTATCATCAACAGCAACATCTTGAAGAATAATTTTGGCAAGTGCACAATATGTTAGTATATGTGCTCTGATAGCTCTAGCATAGGCATGTCCTGAAAGCATTTGAGTCACTGAAGAAGAAGCAAAAACTATTGACCATAGCTCTGAAATCCCACTGCCTCCCATTATGTAACCAACAGATCCAAGATAAGACATTAGAAGATGAAAACCGCCCAGCCTTACAATTATGTTAGGAAATCCACCTTCTGGATATTTACCTGAAGACGCTATATCCTTGGCTTTCATATACAATGGCTGGTCAAAAGTTACGAAGCATGTCACTTGCTTTGAATGCTTTGTTTCTTCAGCAGCATAGTTTAAAGCAGTTAGCACTGTGTTGTACTCAGTTGGTGGTAGATTAATGAAAGGTATTGCCAAAATCTTAGTCTGATCGTAAGGATGAGTATGGGTTATGCTTTCCATGAAACTTGGCACGATGGGAAAGAAGGGGTTTGGAGAAATTTCCCATACATCCACAGAACATCTTTTGGAGCTGGAATGGAGACATATTTGCAATCATCACTGTTGTACACACAGTTTCCAGTTTCAAAGCACTTAAACCTTCCTTTGGTTTCCCACCATATGTCTTTAACGGAATTTGTCCAGTTACTGCAATCTCTTTTGATGATGGAATACTTCGCAATTTGGTTATTTCCTGAGTTCGTACATTCCTTGAAGGAGTAATGCACTTTATTCCACCCATTGAATGAAATGTCCCTTTACCAGTTAAGGTTTTTATGTTGAAATCTACATTGTCGAAAACATATTGACAACATACATTTCCCTCTACATCAGGTTTCCAGGAAGTAGCAGCAGACGACTCAAAAAGTGTGACATCATTATAAGCAGAACAAAATCCAAACTTTGATACTGTGTTAACAAGAGTTTTTGAGCCAACTTTCCGAAATAAGTACAATGCTAAACCCAGCAATATGGAGGACAGAAATGATCGAGGTCGTGTTGCACCAATAATAGAATGAGCAATTGCTGTACATTGTTTTTTTCCTTTTTCCTTTTCACTCTTTCTGTTCTTCTGGATTACTGTATCTAAAAAGGCATGAAGTGTGTCTGGCACCACATCTTCTGCATTCTTCATAAAGTCAGTGACATCTGGGTAATCTGTGGTATTGTAAGCAGTAGTTCTAATGTCCTCACGAACTATTGCTGCTGCTGTTTTCACTATTCTTAACCTTTCATCTCTGTCATTTTCCTCTCGCTCTGAATACCAAGAGTTCATCAGTTTTAATCCAGAGCCACGGAAACAAACAACTGTTGGTCTTTTCTTCATCTGGGCGAACATCACTCCATCTCCATATGTGTATAGTAACTTAATTTTTAGTGTTTTCTCTGTAACTGATGAAGTTTCTGGCATATTTTCTTCAAGTATTTTCATCTAGTCATGTAAACTAAATTGGCACTCTTCAGAATCATCAATATACATGCACAATTTATCAAAAGCAAAACTCAAATGTTCATCCTGTGGGCGTCCTCTTTTCTGAGTTGATGAACGGTTACTTGCGAATTGTGTGTAACATTTTCCATGGTAACGTGCTTCTTCTGCTACAAGGCACATGACACTGTTGACTCGCTTAGACACTTTCTCACCCCATTCATCTTGTCTCTGTTCAGCATTGTCTAATATTTTGTTCTTCATAGTCAGAGTGCGAACTTCCCACATAATTTCACGTCTGTCCACTGGTTTCTTTTTTTCTGAGGCAATATCACACTTGTTACCACAAAACAAACAATTAAGCTTGAAATCAAACTTCTCTTCTGATCTTAATGTAGGCTTAGATTTGCTTTGGTCTTCTGCCTTCTTTTTCATGTCTCTGGCTATGTTTTTTTTCTTTATGTACTCACGTCTACATATTTTGTGTACTTCAATTGAGTCGTTCTCCATAAGCATTTCATAGTTACCGTCTTTTCGGATTTGACTTACACGTCTCAAGTTGTGGATACCATCTTTCACATTCACAGTTTCACCATCACTTAAACTATTACTGCATATAAAACACTGGATACTTCTTGATTCCATGGTGAATACCTCTTCTCACTTTCATTCACTTCTGGAAAAAAATTATCATTAGAACGCAAAGCAAGATAAAATTATGCTTGTAATATTCATATAGTGTGAACATTGAATGTCATGTGCATTATACTCATAATTTCAACGTAAATTAGTCGTTCAAGAGTTATTGATGGAAAACTAGCCGATTAATGGGATTGTTTCGATTTTCGGTCGCACACGTCTTTCACTTTGTCTTATGTTTAGACAAAAACTACGATATTTAGAGGAAAAATTTATAAAGACAATCTTAAGCAGAATTATAGTATCTATATTTTCATCTCTATGCAATTTCCTCGCATGATGAACTGTTTCTGAGAAAAACCCTGAAAATGTGATCAAACTTGTCCTCCGTGGGGGGGGTTTCCCCCCAAAATGGGGGTTGCTCAGGTCTGACGGAGGGGAACTCCTTTGACCTTTATTTGGAAGCCCTTCAGGAGTATCTGTGCAAAATTTAAAAACTTTATAAATTATTTCCCCTATTTGCCGTTTTTTCTGCTAATTTGACTGGACTATAAGTCCTATCACTTGACAGCTAATTCCAATCACGTACCATTAATAATCAAAATATATATATATTACCTATTCCCTTTAGTATATTATTTTGCAACATAAAATGTACATTTCGTCTAATTTATTTCAAAATATAACCTCTATTTTGCCCTTAACCCTCCTGGCCCGGGCAGCATATTAACCCGTACAGCCCCAGCGACGCGTATGACGCGTCGGCGATGTATGTAACGCACAGCCCCAGAGACGCGCCTGACGCGTCACCCTAATTGCGCCGACCGTAACCTCAGGTGTAGCCACTCAAGAGGGCTCAGATTTGTATGGGAACTGTGTACGTATCCCACGCAACCGTGCCGATGGTTGAAAACTCTCAAAGTCCACGTGCGTGCGCGCGAGCGCGCAATAACCTGTTTTTTGGGATAATTGCCTTCAATTTTTTACTCTTGTAAAATCCGTTTTCGGGGGCTCTGTAGGACCATTTTTTAAGCTTTTTGAGCGGTTTTTCGTGGTTTTTCCTTCATTCCTAACCCATTCGCTATTGTTTCTGGAATAAAACCATTTTTTGAAAACCGGCCGGGTTCTGGTGCGCAAACATTACAAAACTAGCCGGGGCTCCACGGGTTAAAAGGACACCGCGACAGATGGGCAGGAACCCGGGTGTCCTTACCTGTCCAGTAAGCTTGAAAGCCTATTCAGCTTGGTCTGAACGCTGTGCGTCCGACGCATGTTAACAAAGCCGATCGTTGCGTCACCGCACCTCCGAAAACAATAAGTAGACGTCGGATCAATGTTATTGTTGTGACGTCAGACGAAATTAGTGTCTGAAAAGCTCCGATATTGTCAACATCGCGGCAAAATTCGCTCCACGGAAATCATCATCACAACTGAACCAGTTGACTTCGAGAGCTCTACTCAACACCAGTCACAGATTGGAAACCGCACTACGTTTATAGATGCGTGGGAAATTTCTAGCAGTTAAGCTAAACACAAATATGGTAGCCTAGGCCTAGACGTTTTTCGGCCAGATCGCCCAGGTAGCCCACACTGTCCTTTGGAGGACCTGCCCGGGCCAGGAGGGTTAATTAACACCTTAAGAGCGGCCTATGCGGTTTATTTATATGTACCGCCCAGCGGGGTGTTTTTAGCCAAAATAGGGCTGTTTACGTGATCATTTTCATGCCTAAATAAGACCCAGAACGTAAAACAAGTATCTATCCCTGAAAGGGCATAAACAGAGCTTTCGAATGACACCATAACGATCCTTTTATGATGGCTAGTTTTCTTGCAATAACCGTGCAACGCGAGTGCAAAAAGCATGTAATTAGCCACTTTCCCGATACAATTCCTTATATAGCGAGTGAGAGAGGGAGGAGGGAGCTGGGATTCATGTCAGTATGTTCGCCGCGGTGGTCTGGAGCAGTCATACGCTCGCTACTCTCCTGACACCACTTGTCTCTCTCTCTCAGCAACATTACGTGCTGAAATTGCCACTCGACCTATGTCGAGCGCCGCCACATAGTCCAGCTTTATTAAATACGACTTATGTGGTGAGCCGCTAATTAAGGGTTAATGACGAAATTAAGCAAAAGGATTTTTTGGGAAAAAATAAATAAAAGATGAATAAAGATTATATTAATGATTTATTAACTTGTAATGATGATAACAAATAGAACACTATCAGTATTAGTACCCCTTTACATACAAATAATGATTTTAATGGCTAGGATACTTTATTCTGATAAACCCTTTCAGACACAATAGATCGCAATTGTAATTTTTCTCCCGTTTCTTACGGCAACCAGTAAGGAAATGACTTTTTTATCAGCTTACAAAATATCCATTTATTTGTCCTTTTTAAATATATGATAATATATTGACAAGGAGAGGTGATTGGATACTAAACCCAAAATCCTTGATGCGTTAGTATCCGATCACAAAATATTTTCTTCAAAATGCTTCACTTTACGTTACATATTATTATTTTAAATTTTACATATCTTTACAGTATTAATAATTTCCCTAGCACCTATATTTTTTTATATATCCTAATGTGGTGTGTTAGTATCCGATCACTGATCCACCACTGTGGTCGACTGGTTGACCACTGTGGTCAACCTATCCACCACTGTGGTCAACCGATGGAGAACTGTGGTCGACCGATCGACCACAGTGGTGGATCAGTGATCGGATACTAACACACCACATTATATAAAAAAAATATAGGTGCTAGGGAAATTATTAATCCTGTAAGACATGTAAAACTAAAAATAATAATATGTAGCATAAAGTGAAGCATTTTGAAAGGAAAATATTTTGTGATCGGATACTAACGCATCAAGGATTTTGGGTTTAGTATCCAATCACCTCTCCTTGTCAAACTCATTTGCAATATAATCAACTATCTTCATTTTCCATGTGTTATTCCAACATTCCACTACAATATATTATCATATATTTTGAAAAGAATAAATATAGAGATAATTTTTAAGCTGACAACAAAAGTAATTTCCTTATGCGTTGCCGTAAGAATCGGAAGAAAAATGACAGTTGTTTACATTCGGTGTACGGTAGAAGCTAAACTATTTATCCATTTAATTTCTTTTTCTCACACAATACTTAGCTTTCATAGCTCTATATTTTGTATATAAGGTTAACACTGTATCTTTTATAGTTTTTACACAATACTTAGCTTTCATAGCTCTATATTCTGTATATAAGGTTAATACTGTACCTTTTATTGTTTTGTTCGTAGCAGTTTTTTTGCACTAAAAACTGAAAGTGATTGGATACTAACACAGTGATCGGATACTAACGCTTTTACCCTACATTTCAAAAGTTACCGGTACCAAGATTAAGCTTATAACATGTATGTAAAGGCATGCATAACCGGTAAGTTGCGGTACCGGTAGGCTACCTTAAAGGCCGCTGACACTGAACAACTGAATTTGAAAATTCTACTTTATTCAGATATGGTATGGTACACACACTTGAAATATATATCTCTTACAGCTGTATAGTTATTATAATACCATACTTGGTCAATATATACATACAAACAGTACAATGGTTTAGCGTAATTTTCCATTAGCCTACATGCATTGTAACGGCTCAAACGGGGTTGCCTTTCAGTAGTTGGAGTGTAGTACAATAAAGTCCCATCACAAGACTGTCCCAACATGCCATCACTGTGGCTGATGTTGGCATACCGGTAGTGCTAACCGCGCCTCAGCAAGACTCGTATCTGCAACCACACCAGCCTTAACAGTGCTACGACAAGACAGCACCATAACGAGACTCTACAATACATTAGACAACTTGGACTACAGAACAATAAAGTCCTGCCCCAACACTGGTCCAACATGCAAACACTGTGGCCCAGGGTGTCAAACCGGAACAATTTTGTTTGAAGGCTTGAATGAATATGAGGAGGAATACAAGAAAATTGACATAAAGTAGGCTTACTGTAGTATTGTTTTGGCCATTTTATCACTTCCAGACATAATTTGAACTATAAACCCCAATTTTATCTATGCATATAATAATAATCGTCTGGTTACTTATAGTGTCCGTATCTCCTCCTTTGAGGATTCTCAAGCGCTTGACACTTCTTTAATCAACCAATGCCCATTACCCATCCCCCTTGCTCATGGGGAGACAGTAATCGTCGGCTATGTCTCAGAAAAACTTTTCATTCTGAGTGGGGATTGAACGCAATACTGCACAATGTGAAGCACTGACGCTATCAACTGAGCCACCCGGACGGCTAAAAAGAAAGAACCTGGCTTTCGTTTGACGGTGGTTTGGTGCCAAACAGCGCCCAGGTAAGACTCTACTAGTAAAGTCTCCTGTAGCACCTTTCTGCACCACACCAGCCTCGGCAGTCAATAAAAAGACAGCGCTAAGATTAAAACTTTATTGCATAGTAATGGCTCTTGGTCCACAATTCTATTGCCATCCTCCTAATTAGTCGCCTTGTATGACACGCAGTAGGATGTGTGAGGCATATTCTTTTTTTCCCTCACCATAAGATGAAGGCCTCCTCACCCCCTGAGCTGAGGTCAGGTCAATTAGTCAATACAAAAGGGCAAAAACTATTTACTAGTAGGTTACCGGTAACTACGTAGTTATCTTGACAGCCTTTGTTATGACATCATCATGGTAGTAGCTTACAACATTATTATTAACATCAGCAACACAAATAATAAGATTTTGAAACTTTAGTCCTTTAAACTAATGTATACAATTAAATAATTATTAAACAACTATATACGGTAGGCTACTGAAAATATTATGTACCGTACTTATTTTTGTTACCGTACTTATTTTTCATTGAACCTAACCAATGTTTGCAATAATATAAATGGTGATAAAAATGTTAGGAACTTGTCTGCATACTGTGCATATTACTGTAAATAGAAAATATATCGATCTTTCATCTGTGATATCCATTAGCATATAGTACCGGTACAAAGCTACGGTACTTATAGTGTACACCTGCTTTATGTAATTAGTTTTCTTATTAATACGAGTATCTCATTACTGTAAGGTATGGTCAGTTCAGTTTCCACTTTAAATGTAAATGGTAGACTAATGCAATCCCTTCCCCCCCAGGGGTCAAGGGGGCCTTCATCTAATGGTGGAGGAAAAAAAAACAATAGGCCTATGCCTCACGCATACTACTGTGTGTCGTACAAGGCGACTAATAGGGGGGATGGCGATAGACTTGTGGATCAACAGCCATTACTAGACAGTAGTCTTTATCTTAGCACTGTCTTGGTATGGCACACTGCCGAGGCTGGTGGGGTGCGGATAGGTGCCACAGGGGACTGAGTCTAACCTGGGGGCCGTTTGGCACCACACCTGTGTCGGCAACAGTGTTTGCATGTTGGGGCCGGATTTTATTGTTCTACCTGTATACTCCAATTGCCTAATATACAGTAGAGTCTTGTTATGGTGCTGTCTTTTTGTAACACTGTTAAGGCTGGTGTGGTTGCAGATACTGCAGGTGCAAGTGCTGCAGGGGGACTCTGTTTAGTCTTGCTGAGGCACAGTTAGCATTATACCAACATCAGCCACAGTGATCACTTGGTGGGGCAGTGCTGTGGTGCGACTTTTTTGTACTACAGTACACTCCAACTACTTAAAGGCAACCCCGTCTGAACCGTCACAATGCATGTAATGGACAAATAACGTTAAACCAATGTATGTATGTATTTAACTAAAAAGTATAACAAAATACTGTACCGGTACCGGTATATGAGCATTATGTATGGTACGGTACCATTCAAGACACCTTCAACCCCTATTATACACCATAACTACAATAATCCCTTCTTCATACATTATTATATATTACCGGTATATGCTATGTGCACTACTATCAGCTTGGAGAGGTACCGGTACACCTTACTTACACATTTAATTGGATTGATTTGTAAATTCATCTCAAATAACTTATCAAAATTAGTGGCAACCCTGTGAAGTTCTTCCACACTTTATGCAAGCAGGATGGCATCACCCATATAGGCTATCTAGACACATACCCGTATGTGCTTCACTTTTCCCGCCCACTAAACACTGCCATAAATGTGAGTGCCATACCGTAATTCTTTCATAGCGTAGATATCTATTTAATTCAGCTGGGATCAGGTTACAATAATTAAATAAAACACAAAATATTTAATTGAGAAAATACATCCCACAAACTGGTATATCAATTTGTATGGGATTATATAAATGTTCCTTTAACCCGGCAAGTGCTGCAAGACTTATATAAGTTTCACTGGTGCGCTGCGGGAAGCCTTATATAATCCTTGGCCTAAAAAAAACCCCATTTAAATCAGCCCTGTATCAATTTTTTTTTTTTGTATTGCCCCTTCGGCATGCCAAATATCACTCTTCCACATCCCCTCCATCCACCCTTCCCCCACCCCCCACCTTCGATTATCACATATTCTCCCTGTTATTCCCTTATACTTAGGTATGTATTCGTGGTAACATTAGTGAGTTGCTAGCAGGGCGTGGTCATCTATGTTACCAAGCGTGGGAAAGAGCGAGAGAGAGACTACCACGCAACAGTGTCTCTCCAGCCGTCTTCACGGCTGGCTGGCTGCCTGAGCCATACGTTACGTAACTCCTGGCCTCTATCGCCGATTTTGACCATCCAAACGCTGTTTCCACTTGTTTTATTGCTGTAACAGGTTATTACCTTTATAATCAACGTAAAATAGGCGCATATGGATAAGTATTAATGATATTTATGGTACAATGACGATTTGAGTTTAGGAAACAGTTTAAATACCTCCGCACAGGGAGGGATGGCCAATACCCCACCTATGCAGCGGAGAGGTTAATCGATACCAGTAGGCCTATATAAACAAATAATTGTACAGTACTGGTACATATGAAAATCCAATGTTTATATGACAATATTATCAGCTTTGCATTCCTAGTAGGCCTATGTATTTTATGTATTTGTATTTCTAACATTTTGTATAGAACTTTGAGTACTCCAACTGTGAGTGCCATGTAAGGGACATGTATCATATTGTTCAATAAACATATGGCTGTGCTATTATCTTTGATAATCATGTAAACAATTTTGTTTTAAATTATAGTGTGATCTTCACTGTATTATACAGTACAGTACCTGTATACAGTATATATACCGGTATATATATATATACTGATATATATATACCAGTACAATATTATTATTATTAGATGCTGATATCACATACAGTACATTAATTTTCTTAACATGTAATTTTTTTTGTTTTGGCAAAATGACTACACTCGACAATGATGATCCTCAACCATGCATATATGCATCAATAATTTTAGCCAACTTTCATTGAGCGAAGTATCCAACTGCCAGAGCAGTGGCAAAAGTAAGACTGATTAATGGATAGTATGTGCCACCATATGGTGTGGACGTGATTGAAAATTACCGTATTACCTCCTTCAAATTACTAAAACATTAATGCGTTCTCTGAGGGACGTAATCTAGTCAATTTGATTCTTATTTACTGGACTTATCTAAATACCGTATAGAGGGTGCATTTCAAATCACAGGTTCACATTTGGTTACCTACTCCAACTCGAAGAACTTGAAGCGCATCCCTATATGCGAGAGGGTAGATTTTCCATTTAACTCTTAAAAATAAACTATTTGTAGATTTTCCCTTGAGTAGCACACACATAGCCTACACGGGCCAGTACTAAACGCATACATCCCTGGGTGTAAACGGATATCAATATAAAATGTTGTTGCCAGTTTTGGACCGATGTATTTTAAATATCAGCTTTTAAGGTACAGTATTTTGTCCAATATAGGACAATTTGGTGTTGGCATGATTCCGGTCTCCCATCATCAGTACTACACATGGGCAAGTTACTAGGCCCATACATTTCACTGTGAAAATGATAACTTAAATAAATTGGGCCAAACATGAGTCAGATTTATGGTTATTGGCAAAATATAGTTATAATCTATAATGGCATGATTACGGTTCTTCCTCTTTTGTCCAGATTAAAACTATTATAGAACTGTTATACAAGCTGATATATAAATTGAATTGGGCGAATTTCTGGCACCTAGGTTTTAAGATTGTTGGTCGAATGTAGTGTAAATTGGAGTCGGCATGACTTCCGTTTCCCCTCATCGGTCCGAAACATCGACCACTACTGGGCACATACCGGTACATATCCTGCTGTGCAAACGGATAACTATATTAAATTGGGCCAAAGCGGGCAATCGGAGTAAAGGTTATCAGATTTATAAAGTTAAAATTGACATTGACATGATTCAAGTTCACTGACATCGGTCCTGATTAGGGCCAACATAGAACAAATATAAAAAAATATACTGAACAGTAAAACTTCGCTGCTTCGGACCCCAAAGATCCTGAAATCCGGCAGAACCGGCATCTGTTGGACCAATACAGGCAGCCAGCTTAAGGATTAATGGCACAATGTAGTAAAAACTGCTGTCAACATGATTCAGGTTTACCTTTATTGATCTGAAACACGGGCCAGCACTGGGCCCGTACATCCCGCTGTGCAAACGGACAACGGTAGAAAATTGGGCCAAAGATGGCAATCAGAGTTTAGGTTATCAAATCAATAGAGTGAAAATTGTTATTGGAATTATTATGGTTTCCCGCAATCGGTTCTGAATATGGCCAATATTCAACCAATACAGACAGCCAGCTTCATAACAGTGACATTATTAACACTGTTGTTTTTGTCCCCTTTAAGGGATATTGGCACAATGTAGTAAAAACTGATGTCATGAATCAGGTTATCCATTATGGGCCCATTTACCGGGCCAATGTTGTTCCATCGAATGCCGGGGTGCAAATGGTAAACTAAATTGAAACGGAGAGGTTCTGGCAGTTATTGGCCCAGTACAGCATAGAGTGAATCGGCACATGCAAGGTCTTCCATCATTGGTCCAATGCTGGCAGCTGACATTTGATTTACTAGGCCACTTAAATACAACATTAATTGGCATGATGATGGTGATCATGCATAGGGCCAAAATATCTTGGGTTTCTGAATACCGGTATTTGCATAAATCAAATGGGCCGATATTGGCCGACAGATCTAAAGGTATCGGACCAATACAAGACAACACAGTGCTGGCCTGATTACATGGCCCAAATAATCTGGGATTCATTGGCCAACTTCAGGCAGCTACATTACACATATAATTGGCACAACATGTTAACATTGATGTCAGCACAATTATGGTTATCCACCATTGGCCAAGTTACCGGACCAATGTTGTTCCATCAAAGGCCGGGATGCAAGCGGTAAACTAAAATGAAACGGAGCGGTTCTGGCAGAGTTATTGGCCCAGTACAGCACAGAATGAATCGGTACAATAAAGGTCTTCCATCATTGGTCCAATGCTGGCAGGTGAAATTATATTTACTGGGCCACTTAAATACAACATTAATTAGCACGACCATGTTTCTCATGCAGAGGGCCAATGTATATTGAGTTTTGGTATACAGGTATTTAATTAAATCAATGGGCCGATATTGGCCGACAGATCAAAAGGTATTGGACCAATATAAACAAAACAATGTTGGTCTGATTATTGTTTTACTGCAGTGGCCCAATTAATCTTTGACGCTTATGAAATAACTAAAATACATTGGCCCACTTCAGTCAGCTACATTACAGGTTGGCACAATGTGTTAACATTGATGTCGGCACGATTATGGTTATCCACCATTGGCCAAGTTACCGGGCCAATGTTGTTCCATCAAAGGCCGGGATGCAAGCGGTAAACTAAAATGAAACGGAGCGGTTCTGGCAGAGTTATTGGCCCAGTACAGCACAGAGTGAATCGGTACAAGCAAGGTCTTCCATCATTGGTCCAATGCTGGCAGGTGACATTATATTTACTGGGCCACTTAAATACAACATTAATTTGCACGACCATGTTTCTCATGCAGAGGGCCAATGTATATTGAGTTTTGGTATACAGGTATTTAATTAAATCAATGGGCCGATATTGGCCGACAGATCAAAAGGTATTGGACCAATATAAACAAAACAATGTTGGTCTGATTATTGTTTTACTGCAGTGGCCCAATTAATCTTTGATGCTTATGAAATAACTAAAATACATTGGCCCACTTCAGTTAGCTACATTACAGGTTATTGGCACAATGTGTTAACATTGATGTCGCCACGATTATGGTTATCCACCATTGGCCAAGTTACCGGGCAAATGTTGTTCCATCAAAGGCCGGGGTGCAACCGGTAAACTAAAATGAAACGGAGCGGTTCTGGCAGTTATTGGCCCAGTATAGCACAGAGTGAATTGGCACATGCAAGGTCTTCCATCATTGGTACAATGCTGGCAGCTGACATTATATTTACTAGGCCACTTAAATACAACATTAATTGGCATGATTATGGTTATCATGCAAAGGACCAATATATCTTGGGTTTTTTAATATTTGCATAAATCAAATGGGCCGATATTGGCTGACAGATCTAAATGTATCGGACCAATACAAGACAACACAATGCTGGCCCAATTATTGCTCAAGTACTTTAGCTCAATTAATCTGGGATGCTTATGAAATAACTAAAATACATTGGCCCACTTCAGTCAGCTACATTACAGGTTATTGGCACAATGTGCTAACTTTGATGTCGGCACAATTATGGTTATCCACCATTGGCCCAGTTACTGGGCCAATGTTGTTCCATCAAAGGCGGGTCTGCAAACGGTAAACTAAAATAAATTGGGACGGTGACGACAACAAAAACTACAGTTATCGGACTGATAAAAACAAATATTATAAGGCCGTTATTAAGACTATATCGGGCCGATTGTTCAATGTTTGCTGGAAATACATTGGCCCACTTCAGGCAGCTACATTACAGGCTATTGGCGCAATATGTTAAAATTTTTGTCAGCACAGTTATGGTTATTTACCACTGGCCCAGTTACCGGGCCAATGTTGGTCCATCGAAGGCTGGTGTGCAAACGGTAAACTAAAATAAATTGGGACAGTGACGGCAACAAAAAATACGGCTATCGGGCCGATACATACATAAATTATAAGGCCGTTATTAACTCTATATCCGGCCGATTGTTCAATGATTGCTGGAAATACATTGGCCCACTTCAGGCAGCTACATTACTGGTTATTGGCACGATATGTTAACATTGGTGTCGGCACAAATATGGTTATCCACCATAGGCCCAGCTACCTGGCCAATGTTGTTTCATCGAAGGCTGGTGTGCAAACGGTAAACTACAATAAATTGGGACGGTGACGGCAACAAAAACTACGGTTTTCGGGCCGATACAAACAAAAATTAGAAGGCCGTTATTAACTATTTATCGGGCCGATTGTTCAATGTTTGCTGGAAATACATTGGCCCACTTCAGGCAGATACATTACAGGTTATTGGCACAATATAATAAAATTGGTGTCGGCACGGTTATAGTTATCCACCATTGGTCCAGTTACCGGGCCAACGTTGTTCCATCGAAGGCTGGTGTGCAAATGGTAAACTAAAATAAATTGGGACGGTGACGGCAACAAAAACTACGGTTATTGGGCCGATACTAACTAAAATTAGAAGGCCGTTATTAACTCTGTATCGGGCCGATTGTTCAATGTTTGCTGGGGAGGAACAGGACTGGGTAGAGAAGTGTCCTGTACAACCTATGGCGTGCGTTGTTACAAGATCTCTTGCATCCAAAGTGTCACAGCCTATTCCTCCGTCTTCTGATCAACGGAGGAACGGTCGGAAGAAGACGGCTAATGTTGGTAAAAGTTTGGAGAGTTTAGTACCAGCAGCGCTTCTTGGCGACTCAGTATTGGCACCATTGTTGGAGTCTGGAGAAGCCCCAGGACCTGTCACAGCTAGTGAGGAGGTAGGGCAGGAAGAGACTCCGAGGCAGCAACGTTACACACAGAGAGAAACAAGGGTTGCTCAGTTTGATATTGGGGGAGGACTTGGGTTGCTTCGGAAGCATCTAGACAGGTTGGTTCCCTCAGATATTTGTAAACTGCAGTTGGAGGATCCGGAAGTTCAGAAGTGTGGTAATGGTGCTGTCGAGATCAAACACATGGACGGGGAAACATGTCATGTGAACCTGTTGGAGGAATTTGTGAGGCAACCACCTGAGCAGCCTACTGTCCCTGCGTTGGTCTGCAGCGGCCAAGGTGGAGAAGGAGAGGGGGGTCAGTAGGGCACAGGTGGAGGAGAGTAGGGATTGTCATGTTTCGGCGGAGCAGTGGGCGGGGGACACGAGTCTGGTGGCTGTGGAAGCGCTAGAGCACCTGCCTGAACAGCAGTGTGCAGCGCTCCAGCACCAGCTCGGTTCATACCCCACTGGTCGGTCCGAGTCCCCGAGCCTCACAACTCAGGCGGTGTAAGATGTTCCGCGGGCAGGTCACGTGAATGTTGGGAGACCGTTAGCCTCGTTGTTTCGGTGGTCCAAGGTGGGCGACGAGGCTTGGAGATGGTTGTCAGGTCAAGGTCGACCCATGGCTGCCGAGGGTAGTGGTCAAAAGGAGGACTTTGAGCAGATTGGTGAGGTTGGCTGTGGAGTGGATGTGCCCGGTCGTCGCATAGTCTCCCAATGCTGCTCTAGTCGAATGCAACAGCCCTACCATAGACTGACTATATCTGGCCATGTCGCTAAAAGCGGTGATCTGCGCAGGCAGATGTAGTCGTAAGGAATGCGGGGGTGCGCATGTACGGTATCGGCGGGGAAGCCTTAGCAATAATGAACTATGGGAGTGACTGCACAGGTGGTA
This sequence comes from Paralithodes platypus, assembly GCA_032716605.1. Classification (NCBI taxonomy): domain Eukaryota; kingdom Metazoa; phylum Arthropoda; class Malacostraca; order Decapoda; family Lithodidae; genus Paralithodes; species Paralithodes platypus. The sequence goes on from CM064512.1 coordinate 21,513,141, forward strand.
CTGATTGTCCCTCTCATGACCTGGCTGTTCTAAGGACGAAGGTGGAGAAGGAGGGAGACTACAGGTTAGAAGCTGCGGTCTCGGCTGGGTTGTGGGAGGGCACTAGGCATGTTGTTCTGCGAGATAAGTTGTTTACTAGGCTGTGGCAGTGCATTCGCATGTTTGTTGCTTCTCCAGGCCTGATGTACGGGGTAGAATCCGACATGGAGGCTGGAGACGGTGCAAGGTTCAAGTTAATTCCCTACCATATAAATCCTGCTCAACAGCCTGTCGTGAAAACAGAGCTAGACGACATGTGGAAAAAGTGTCTGAGGGATAAAGGATATCGTGAGTGGTCGTTGCCAGTGAGTTTGCAACCTGAGTTGAGTGGCAAGATCCGTCTGTATGGTGACTGCAAGAGTGTGGAAGCATTATCCCTGATAGACACCTATCCGTTGCCCAAGGGTCTGAGGGATAAGGGATATCGTGAGTGGTCGTTGCCTGTAACTTTGCAACCTGTGTTAAGTGGCAAGATCAGTGAGTGTGTTGATTGCGAGAGTGTGTGTGCATTATCCCTGACAGACGCCTATACCTTATCGAGAGTTGACGACACCATAGCCCGCATCGCCTATCACGAAGGTAGAACTAGTGAAAGGCTTTTGGCAGGTCCCGTTGCCGGAAAGAGCGAAGAGAAGTGCCAGTCTTATGATGAACTGGGCAGTTTATCAGTGTCAGGTGTTGTTGTGCTGCCGGAACACAAGTTGGATGTGTGGCATGCTAAGGGCACTGATAATGTTTTGGCTGATTGTTTGTCACGGGAGGGTTTGCTTGCAGGAGAACCCTCGCCGTTCAGTCAGTGTGTGTTGAAAGTGGAGTCAAATAGGCTTGCCCCTGTAAGTGCAGCCACCATAAACATATTAAAAATGAAAATTCTATAAAAACTCTTTCTTTAACCCTTATTTAGCGGGTGGTCAGGTATTTTACACTGTACCGCTCAGCGGGCATAATCCCGAAATATTCGCTCAATTTCACTCGCCCTAGCGCCGTTACTATGGCTCCAATGCGAACGAAACGATCATTTTTGGAAAGAGCAACTCTTCGTCTCCCCATATAAGTCTATGAATGGATGTTATGAATGAGTGTGGAGGGTGGGAAGAGGTGAGGAAGAGGAGGTACTTTTTGGTCTATTTCCCAGGCGCGTTCGGTTGCGTTCGCTTTGGCCTGACTTCGGCCTCTAGCGTGTCTAGTATTCCTTCGGTAATCGGTCTTATTTTTCTCTTATTTCTCCTTATTTCTGTATTCTCTCTCTCTCTCTCTCTCTCTCTCTCTCTCTCTCTCTCTCTCTCCTGTCTGTCTGTCTGTTTCTCTTTCTCTCTCTCTCTGGCTTGCTCGCTTTCCCTCTCTCGCGCGCTCTGTCTCTCTCTCTCTCTTCCTCATCCGTATATGTAATTCTCATTATTATTTTCTCTAACCTCTCTCACTCCTCCTGTCTCTCTCCTGTCTCTCTGGCTCGCTCGCTTTCCCTCTCTTGTCCTCCCTTTCTCTCTTCCTCATCCGTATATGTATTTCTCATTATTATTTTCTCTAACTAATCCCTCTATTTCATTTATTTGCTTGTAATATTTCTGTATTATTATATCTTTTTCACTCTGTCTTCAGTTCAGTTTCTGTATTCTCTCTATACGGTGGGAATGGTATTTCGTATGAGGGATGTGCAGCACAAATATTCAATCTTTCGTTGTTTGGTTGTTTGTATTACCGTAAGAAATTTACTGAACGCCTGTAAATAATACGCTATAAAATGCTTGCAATCAAACTCTCAAGCAATTTCAAGGTCACATGCAAATATAAATGTAGGCTATAGGTAGACCCAGAGAGGAAGAGACAAGAGAGAGAGAGAGTGTCGTGATAATATAACAATGTTACATATGTATCATATATATATGAAAAAATAATATATACGGTAGGCCTACATCTGTTCCCCACAATCATATAATGCCAAGCACAAATATTCAATCTTTCATTGTTTGTATTACCGTAAGAAATTTACTGAACGCCTGCAAATAATACGCTATAAAATGCTTGCAATCTCTCTATTTTCTCTAATCTCTCTCACTCTTCCTGTCTCTCTCTCTCTCTCTCTCTCTGGCTCGCTCGCTTTCCCTCTTCCTCATCCGTATTATGTATTTCTCATTATTATTTTCTCTAACTAATCCCTCTATTTCATTTATTTGCTTGTAATATTTCTGCATTATTATATCTTTTTCACTCTTTCTTCAGTTCAGTTTCTGCATTCTCTCTCTCTCTCTCTCTGTTTCGCTTGCTTTGCAGGAATTTTGTTTTTGTTTTATATAATATATAATAATTTACTTATCATTACTTACTATATCGTATAAACAATAGTAGGTAGCCAACTTACCATAATACCGATACACCAAACCGATCCGCATGCGGTTTTGTTTATCACCTGTTTACTAAAGTGCCACCATTATCGATTTTCTTGGAGCCGACTAGAGCGGGAGGGTTACCAATTGAAATTAAATCCGCTAGCATATATTGTTAGATGTAAGACATGATAAATACCACTAGAAATATGAATTGGCAAAATCCATATAATATCACTTCGAAATTGTTCTGAAATTTCAAAACAAAACCGCTAGTGTAAGTCATTGCTGCTAGATCGAAGTAAAGGTCTCTAGATCTAGCGGAAGTCGCTATACGTATTGGCAGTACTGCATACTCATTCATTTCATTCATTCATTTTCTATTGAGCTCGTCCTGGAATCTTTACGACTCTGAATCTTACGATTGCCGACGGCGATACGTTATTGACATTGTTGTTGATGTTCCAGTGGAGGGATGAACAAAATATTGTCCTTGTCCAATAATAGCTATTTCATAGTCCCACAGGACTTATTTTGATATATTTATCAAATTTATTGAACGCCTGAAAATAATACGCTATAAAATGCTTGCAATCAAACTTTCAAGCAATTACAAGGTCACATGCAATTATAAAAAGGTATATTGTAGACCACAATCTTCGCCAAGCTTCGTTGTTGCTTGTATTATCGTGAGAAATGTACCATACACCCTGGTTATCGTGAGAAATTTACCGAACGCCTGCAAATAATACGCTATAAAATGCTTGCAATCAAACTCTCAAGCAATTTCAATGTCACATGCAGTATAGGTAGACCCAGAGAGGAAGACAGACAGAGAGAGAGGGGAGGTCAAAAACATCTGCTAGGTGTGATTTCCCCTGGGAGGGAAGAGATTAGTTAGGGGCGTGCCCTGGCCTACATCAGACAAAGAGAGTACAAAGGAGTACAAACAGAGAGAGAGAGAGAGAGAGTAGTGATAATATAAAAATGTTACACATATATCATATAATATATGAAAACATAATATATACGGTAGGCCTACATCTGTTCTCCACAATCATATAATGCCAAGCACAAATATTCAATCTTTGGTTGTTTGTATTACCGTAAGAAATTTACCGAACGCCTGCAAATAATACGCTATAAATGCAAAGGAAATTTCTTGTAGAGTGCAATTTTGAGGACGTAATGTGCTCTGAGAGAGAGCGGAGCGGTGATTAGGAGCATAAATTACCTCAAGACCGCTCGCCACACAGGGAATTCTATAAGGAAAATACCGTATTTTAGGGTTTTTGCACTCGTGTTTTACGATCGTTGAAAGACAACAAGTGATCGTAAAAGGATGGTTCGGGTGTCATTGGAAAGCTCAATTTACGCACTTTCAGGGTACATACTTGTATTACGCTCTGGGTCTTGTTTATGCATGAAAAAGAGCACGGAACAACCCCATTTAGGGTAAAAAAAAAAACCCGCTGGGCGGCACAGTGAAATATACTCCACCAGCCGCTCGTAAGGTGATAAAATGCTTGCAATCACATTTTCAAGCAATTATAAAATATAAATTGTACTTACCAACACCCACACCAGTATGTTCTTCGTCAGGAACGTCTCCAATTTGCTCAAGGGTCTGTCCAATATCAACCACAACATCCACCCCACGCAAATTATGCTTGGGGTGAAAGCCTATGATCGGGTTATTTTCGTCTTCCGAGTCATCCACACTACCAAAACTCTCACCCAGACCTTCGACGGTTTCATCCAACAGCTTATTAGAAAGTTCTGAAGAGTTCAGCATGATATCTAGTTTCTGGGTGGTGAGCCGGGCGTGGTTAGTAGGGTGGCGCGACGCACTAGGGATTGGCGGCCACCGAATCGAACACGGGCAAATCTTGACCTTCCATTATGGCTGCTTGAGGGTCACTTAGTCATGGTCACGCAGTGGGGATGTGTGGGTGGGCCCTTGTAGTACACCGCCTGACCACCAAGTTTCGCTTTCCACCAAAATTAGGGCGGGAATACGCCCACGGACTTAAGTCCGACCCCGCCATTTAGTCCAATTTTCTCGTATCGGACTTAAGTCCGACCCCGCTAAATAAGGGTTAATAGTTAAATTTTTAAAGTATGTTATAGCTGAAGTTCTGAGTCGAACCTGTACTTCTCTCAGAAGGCTGGGCTAGTAGAAGCTCACTCTAGGAGCATAGCAGTATGAATTAAGCTATTGTTTTGGGAGGGGTTGTAATTTTTTTGTTGATGAGAACTGAGCTTTGCCTTCTTTGTTGCGAAGTGATTAGGGGCGGCGAGTCTTATCGGCGTTCTGCTTGTCAGATATGGAGCTCATGGTTGAGCGTCTAATATCTTGGGGGGGGGGGGGGGTGACGCCTGCAGCTTAGCAGAACGCCACGTGGGTTCAGCCGCTCGCTAACACTCGCCAGGGCAATGCATTTGGCTACAGTCTATCTACAATGTTGTACTTTCTTTCTTGTGAATCATCATGTCACAGGCAGTATAGAAGTGGTCTTTGTTTTCGCCTGTGACAAGGGATTATATTTTATATCATCAGTTATAAGTTTAATGTATAAGACTGAATGATACAGCTAGAGAGTGTGAGTGAGTAAGTACAGAAGGCAGTGGGGTGGTAGTGTGTGCGTGCGTATGCATGTCTTGCCTCCCTCGCTCGGAGGCTCGCGCGCGTGCTTTCTCACGCCCCTTGATTGGCTGGTGGTTTCTGGCGCCTTCTGGAGGCCTGCTGCCTTGTGACATATCGGCCTGTGATTGGCCGACCACCATGCCTTTGTGTGATCCTGAGGGTCCCGAGGAGCTACCTTCCTTAGAGCTTGCCTGACCAGCATACCCTTCACATATCCCTTGCTACCTGTCCCCGACTTCTACCTATAGAACACTTTCTCTCTCTCTCAACTTCTTACCTCTCATTCTTTCAACCTATTTAATATCAAAACTCCCCTTTGGTTCTGCACGATTTCATATATCGGCCATCGTATTATATGCTGAAGCTCTCAGATATTACATGTTTAGTTAGGCATTTTGGAGGAGTTACCATTTTGTCTGTAGAGGTTCGACACACTCACGGTGTCTCCCTACCTTTTTCTTGGTTGTATGCTGGGCTATTTAATACTAGACTGGGGTGAGGCTATTGTTGTTGTGATTTCCGATGTGTACCAGGTTTTGCTGAACCTGTACAATTCGAACGGATACGTGGGAAGCCTAGGTGGTCTTTCTGACTGTGTACCTTGTGAGTTTAGCACTGTGTTGCGAGTGAGGGCTTTTGCAACTCTGCCACCCAACACTGTGCTAACTCGTTTTGCTTTGACTTTGGGAGGGTCGCCAGGAGAGAACCAGATACTAGCGATCTGGATCTCTAAAGAGAGCACCCCGTCAATTAACGTAATTTGGCCGTACAGTCTTAAGGACCTCGCTAGGCTATGAGCCGATTGCTCAGCCATTGTTTCCTAGCCCACTACATCCCAGCTAGACTTTATTCGCCTAGCAGACACCCGATTAAGATTATAAACTCTTTATGTTATGTATGCAGCATTTTTATTCACGTTGATTGTAAGCCTTGGTTGTTGTTGAGTTGCACAACCCGAGCAGGCTTTTGTGTTGCCTGAGGAAGTACTTCTTTTGTTGTTGGAGATAATACTATTGCGCATTTATTATTATTCTCGTGCCAGTCAACACTGTATGTCCATTCACTTGTCATATCTTGTTCCTGCTTTATATAACAGTTCAAAATCCGATTCGATTATCTTAAGCAGCATCAGACTTTCTTCAGAAGATTCCTGCTCGATGCTTTAGGACTTTCGTTCACTTTCTTTAACCCTCCAGCCCCGGCTATATATTATATATATATTCCTCGAAAACCGGGTGTTTTGGCCGAAAAACGTCTAGGCTAGGCTACCGTATATTCGTTAATCAGACTGCTTCCCGCATTCCCGCGCATCCCCAAGCGTAGCTGTGTTATTTACCTGTAGAATGGCATTAAGTAGAGCTCTCTAAGTCAACTGGTTGAGCTGTGATGATGATTTCATTGGAGATAACTTTATGGCCAAAACAGCCACTTTACACCACTTTTCGATACTTAACAACAACATACAGGCACACACGAACAAGCGACGCTCTCCTTCTTGTGGCCGGAGATGCGGAGCGTCGGTCCTGCCGGCTGTTGTTTACATGCGTCGGACCGACGCCTCGCACACCAAGCTCACAGGCTTTGACGTCATGGGTGTTTAAGAGCCCTTCCGGGTAGCTCGTGTATGCTTTTTTATGGGCGTTCAAGAGCCCTTCCGGGAACAGAGGGTTAATATAGGAGTGACAGTTTATTATTGTTTAGAGTAACTTTAATTATACCTTCTTCTTGTTTGCATTAAATCATTTCAGTTATTTAATTAAGCTCTCTATCCTTTTCCTTGTATACATTATTAACGTAATTGTATTGTTGTTGTGATCAGGCTGTATCAGAGATCATCAGCCTGTAGTAGTAGTGCATTTATACCGAGTTATAGGATACTCCGATATCGCAGATTTAACTCTGGAGGGTATAGGTGTTTTTGTGCGCCAGCATTATAAGTTCGAGGGTTGGATCTAGTGTTACCGTTGTGGCTGTGTGCCTTTCTAGTCCAATGATTAAGAGCCCTTGTTTTATACGAGTCCCGGTCGTAACATTAGCTTTTTCCCAGAGGTATATGAAGCAGTAGATAGTGACAATTCATAATTATGATATTATATATTTAGATTTCAGTAAAGCTTTCGACAGAGTCCCTCATGAGAGATTGATGAGAAAGGTTGAGGCACATGGAATAGGAGGGTCGTTGTTGGGATGGATTAGGTCATGGCTAATTGGTAGGAAACAGAGTCAGCATAAATGGTACCAAGTCAGAGTGGGGAGAAGTCAAAAGTGGTGTCCCCCAGGGATCGGTATTAGGTCCCCTGTTGTTTCTTATATATATAAATGACCTAGATTTAGGTATAACTAGTAGGATAAGTAAATTCGCAGACGATACTAAAATGGGGAGATCAATTGATTCAGATAGCGATATAGAGTGCCTCCCAAGGGATCTAGATACCTTACATGAATGGTCAGTAAATTGGCAGATGAAGTTTAACATTGACAAATTCAAGGTATTAAAGATATGGAAGATGCAAACAAATGTTAAATATAAACTAGCTAATTTAGAATTAGAAAATTCAGACTGCGAGAAAGATCTAGGTGTGTTTGTTAGCAATGATTTGAAGCCTAGAAAACAGTGTATAAGGGTTCGTAATAAGGCAAACAGGATTTCGGGTTCATCTCTAGGAGTGTGAGTAACAGAACTGCTGATGTTATCTTAAAACTTTACTTGTCATTAGTGAGACCCCATATGGATTATGCTGTCCAATTTTGGTGTCCTTATTACAGAATGGACATAGATTCATTAGAGAGAGTACAGCGTAGAATGACAAAAATGATCCATAATATTAGAAATCTTCCGTATGAAGAAAGGTTGAAGAAATTAGGTTTACATTCGTTAGAGAGACGCCGAGTTAGAGGGGATATGATAGAGGTGTTCAATTGGGTTAGTGGGATTAACAAAGAGGACATGACAAATGTACTAAAGCTCAGTGATAGCGAAAGAACTCGTACCAATGGTTTCAAATTAGATAAATTTCGTTTCAGAAAAGATATAGGCAAATATTGGTTTGGTAACAGAGTTGTAGATGGGTGGAATGGACTACCAAGTGCTATAGTGGGATTAGAAACGGTAGAGAGCTTTAAGATAAAATTGGATAAGCATATGGACGAGAAGGGGGATCAGCCGGGTTGGGCCAATCAGCGCTCTGCAGACCCCCGTAATCCTGCGTTAATCTCTAACCGTTCTGGTAAGATGATCCTCAGGGAGGATAACGACAAGTCATATAATATAGTTTACTTGACTTCAGTACGGCCTTTGATAAAGTTCCACATGAAAGGCTGTTAAGGAAGATAGAAGGACGTGGTATTGGGGGGATGCTACTCAAGTGGATTAAGTCATGGCTGACTGGTAGGAAACAGAGAGTTAGTATAAATGGTGTAAAATCGGACTGGGGATTAGTTAAAAGTGGGGTCCCCCAAGGGTCGGTTTTGGGGCCCCTTCTGTTCATTATCTACATAAATGATCTTGACTCAGGCATAAAGAGTAGGATCAGTAAATTTGCTGATGATACTAAAATAGGTAGGATAATAGAGTCAGCTAGCGACAGGAAATGTCTTCAAAATGATCTCGATCACTTGCACGAGTGGTCCATAAATTGGCAGATGAGTTTCAATGTAGACAAATGTAAGGTATTAACACCTTACGAGCGGCCTATGCGGTTTATTTATATGTACCGCCCAGCGGGGTGTTTTTAGCCAAAATAGGGCTGTTTACGTGATCATTTTCATGCCTAAATAAGACCCAGAACGTAAAACAAGTATCTATCCCTGAAAGGGCATAAACAGAGCTTTCGAATGACACCATAACGATCCTTTTATGATGGCTAGTTTTCTTGCAATAACCGTGCAACGCGATTGCAAAAAGCATGTAATTAGGCACTTTCCCCATACAATTCCGTATATAGCGAGTGAGAGAGGGAGGGAGGAGGTGGGATTCGTGTCAGTAGGTTCGCCGCGGTGGTCTGGAGCAGTCATACGCTCGCTACTCTCCTGCCACCACTTGTCTCTCTCTCTCAGCAACATTACGTGCTGAAATTGCCACACGACCTATGTCGAGCGCCGCCACATAGTCCAGCTTTATTTAACTCGACTTATGTTGCTCGCCGACAGTTAAGGGTTAAGGATTGGAAATCGTAATTTAGATGCAAAATACAAACTAGACAATGTAGAATTGGATAACTCAGAGTGTGAGAAGGATCTGGGGTGCTCGTTAGTAATGATCTGAAACCCAGAAAACAGTGTATAAGTGTTAGGAATAGGGCAAATAGAATTCTAGGATTCATATCTAGGAGTGTTAAGGAGGCGTCACACCATGCCGACTTGAGCCAAGACTGACCACGACCTTTAGTCGTGGTCAGGAGTGCCGACCTTCGGCGGAGAGCTTAAGGATTTGGGGGGGGTGAGTTTTGGACGGGACGCAGTATGGATGGCCATGCCGCCTGACGGCGACCTGACGGGGTAGAGCGGCGCCCATGCAGGACTGAAGGTGAGACCTAGGTCGCCGCTGGAGTGCCGATCTGCGGCGTAGCGCGTTGACAACGACCCGACGAACGGCGTCGACAGGAGGTAGGGCGGTGTCAATATGCATTACTGTGCCGATGGACGGCGACCCCTTCAGTATGGACGGCGACCCCGGCCCGCATGACCCCGAACGACGGCGACCGAACTTAAGGTGGGGTATATAAAAGCTACACCAAAGGGTGGGCCTCATCAGTATACCTTCAGCCACCATCACGGTTGCACGCAACCATGTCCACCACAGTCCCTAGGAACCAGACACGGCATCTACGCTTACTCTAGGTTCAGTTAAATCTGGAAAATGACCACCTACTGACAAATATAGCCATCTGCAAGCTGCTGTTGAGGAAACGAAGGAGGCAGAATAGAACCCCTCGCGTATGGGTCTGGAACTGGCTTCTCTGTAGGAAAACCTTTGGTATTTATGAGCAGCTACTGAAGGAACTCGCCGAGGAGGATGGGCCAGCCTACAGAAACTACCTGCGGATGGATGTTGCAGTCTTCCGGGAGGTACTAGGACGTGTGGCGCACCGCATTGAAAAGAACGATACTTTTTACCGGAAGGCACTCGAACCTGGCCTCCGACTAGCCATAACACTGCGGTTCCTGGCAACCGGTGACAGCTATATGAGCCTCATGTACAGCTTCAGAGTGGCACACAACACCATATCAAACGTTGTGTATGAGACATGTGAGGCACTCATAGCTGAGTATATGGACGAGATGATACCCTGCCCCAACACACCGGAGGAATGGAAGGCAGTGGCAAACAAGTTCTCCCAACGATGGAACTTCCACCACACCATTGGTGCACTTGATGGCAAGCACATTTCAATGCGGTGTCCCGTCAAAGGTGGTTCCATGTGGTACAACTATAAGGGGTTCCACTCCGTTGTGTTGCTGGCACTCGTCGACGCTGACTACCACTTCTTGTACGTCGGTGTTGGGGCATCAGGGGGTGGCTCAGATGCAGGGATATTTGGCAGGACACCGCTTCGTGCTGCCCGACAGAAAACTCTTGGCCTATCAGACCCTGAACCCACCCCCTTGCACTGGCGTGCCACTGCCCTACTTCATCATCGGGGATGATGCATTCCCCCTTCGGAGCTGGATGATGAAGCCCTATCCACAAAGGAACCTCTCCCGGGACAACCGCCTCTTCAACTACCGTCTATCAAGGGCTCGTCGGATTGTGGAGAACGCCTTTGGGATCCTAGCAAGCAGGTAAGAGTGGTTCATATTTATGTATATGTTTATTGATTTATTTATTTAAATGAGTTAAGATTTATTTGTTAAACAAATAATAATTGTGTATTAATATATGGTTTGATTAATTTGTTATTTATGTATGTATTCATTTCGTTAGTTAATTATTTTATTATTGAATTTCTGTTATTAGTGATTATCTTTTGTATATATAATGTAATTCATTTCTTTATGTATTTTTTTTTTCTTTTTTTCTATATTCCAACTTATTTCCTCTCGGGCATAGGCTGAGAGCCTTAACATTCACCGCTTTACAATGAACAGTGAAGCCTGTGAGGTCTTGTTCCAGTCTAGGGAGTGAGACATGTGAAGCACGTAGAGTACAACGAGCACCTGCCATCTTGCCTTCACATGAGGCACGGTGCTCACTCATGGCCCGAAACTACCCCATCTCTGAAGCCACCTCGTTCCCGTGCTTCACTGTCTCACCCCCTACACTCGGACTCTCACACTTACACACACACAACGCCACCTGTTGAGCAGATAACTCACCAGGCATTGCACCCCTATAGCATATTTTGAATATGGGAATATTCATAGTGCTATTTAATCAGGGAACAATGAGGGTATTTTATTGACGTTTCGGTGGGCTTGTGGTAATGCACTGATACCAGGTACAGCACAAATTCCATCCCAATAATATCTTCCCATTGATACATCGGGATTTGAACCCGGGACCTTTGGATTACCAGGCCAGTGGCATATATTTATTGCTGTATTGATTTATATAAATGTATATCAATTACTTACACATTATTTATTATTTATTTATTTATTTATGTAGTTATTTGTTATCTCTTTATTTCAGTAATTTTTTATTCAGTTATTTCATTATTCATTTTATTTATGTATTTTATTTATTTATTTGGTATTTGTTGGTTTTATTAATATCTCATATTATATTTTGATATAGATCAGATTTTTACCCTGAATTGTGTTGTGGAGAAGTATCTGGAGAAGAAACAAAAGGTGTATGTTGCCTTTATGGACTTGGAGAAGGCCTATGACAGAGTGGATAGAGAAGGTTTGTGGAAAGTACTTAGAATATACGGAGTAGAGGGCAAGTTGCTGAAAGCAGTGAAGAGCATGTATGAGGGTGCAAAGGCGGCAGTACGTGTGGAGAGTGAGCAGAGCGAGTTCTTTGACCTGAATGTTGGTTTGAAACAGGGGTGTGTGATGTCCCCGTGGTTGTTTACTGTATATATGGATGGAGTTATGAAAGAAATACTATCAAGAGCAGTGGATGTTGGTGTATCGCTGAAAAGGGAGGGAATTGAGTGGAAGCTACCTATACTGCTGTTTGCGGATGATACAGTTCTGATGAGTGATAATGAATGGGAGTTGCAGGGTCTGGTAAATGAGTTTGGAACAGTGTGCGAAAAACGGAATTTGAAGGTAAATACGGGGAAGAGCAAGGTTATGGTCTTCGAAAGGGGTGAAGTCACAGAGTGTGAGGTGAAGCTGAACGGTCAGGCTATGGAGATCGTCAACTCTTTTAAGTATCTGGGCAGTGTGTTGAGTAAAGATGGGACTATGGATGAAGAGGTGCGGGAGAGGGTACAACAGGGGAAGAGGGTTGTAGGAACGCTAAAAGCAGTAACAAGAAATAGGGTGGTCAGTATGGAAGTGAAGAAGTCCTTGCATGACAGTGTGGTAATCCCGACACTGACTTACGGAAGCGAAGCATGGACGTTGGTTGAGAGACTCAGACCAAGAGTGAGAGCAGTGGAAATGAATTACTTAAGGAGTGCGTGCGGAGTTACATGGAGGGATAGACAGACTAATGAGGAAGTAAGAAGGAGGTGTGGTGTGGAGGTAGATGTGCTGGAAAGTGTGAAAAGGAACAACTTGAGATGGTTTGGCCATATGGAACGTATGGAAAGCGAGAGAATGACTAAGAGGGTGTACGAGAGCGAGGTGGAGGGACAGAGGGGGAGAGGTAGACCGAATATGAGGTGGAAGGATGGAGTGAGGAACTACATGAACGAAGGCGGTGCTGGTTGGGGGGAGGGGCGTCGACTGACTGGGGACAGAGGTGCATGGGGGCGGTTCGTTCGTGGCCACCCCTTCGGGGATCACGGCGTCAGGCAATAGATAGATAGATAGATATTTTGATATGTATTGATAATATATTTATTATTTATTTCTGTAATTCATTATATAATTTGTATCTCTTTATTTCAGTTAATTCTGTTATTTTATTATTATTATTAATTTAATTATGTATTGAATGTTTTTATTTTTTCTGTAATTAATATACCTAATCTTATATTTTGATGGTTATTGATAATATATTTATTATTTAATTATTTAATTATGTCGTTTATTTATATATTGACAGATTCAGGTGTCTATTCACCACCATGGCCATACAACCCAAGAGGGTGGAGAGTGTTGTGTTGGCCTGTTGTTGCCTGCACAACCTTCTTCGCCAATGTACACCTGGAATTCCCTCCACCCTCATTGATACTGAGGACCCAGTGACACACCTGGTCACAGCTGGTTCGTGGAGGGAAGGTGAGCAGATGGCAGATATCCAATCTCTCGCTGGAAACCAAACTACAAGGCTCGCCAAGGAACAGAGGGACTTCCTCAGGGGGTACTATGCTTCACCAGCTGGTATGGTATCATGGCAAAACGACATGGTATAGAAGGTAAGATATATACACAGTTATACAAAACATACTTTATTATTCACTAGTTACATGTTAGTTTGGTTGAGGATGCTCTCCAGGAATTGGCTGGTGCCAGGTGAGCTGCCTGAGAAGGGTAGCGGTGCTGAGGGGCTGGGGAGGTTCAGGAGATGGCCAGCTGGTGGAGCATGCCCAGGTGTGCCTGGGATGGGTGGGTTGCAGCCCAAGCTGGGGCCAAGTGTGCTCCACATGGACTCCTGCTGGTGGGCGTAGTTTGTCCTACCCACCTGATACCCCTGGTCATGCTGGCTGGAGTGGCCTTTCTGGGGGGTGCACTCCCGGGCCGAGCGGGGTCCCAGTTGCTGTGGTGGGGGGGGGGGGGGGGAGGACAGCACAACAAAGTCTGCTCCTCCTGGCGCTGGATCTTGCGGGTCTCAGCTTTGAAGTGCCGTGTGACCTTGATGAGGGCGCTATCCAACTCTTCATGGAGGGAGGGGTGCACATCAGATCCAAGACTGGTCAGATAATCAAACTATGATTGGACCTGGGCCTCACGCTTTGTCTGATGACGCAGCCGGGTCTTGATCAAGGCCTGCAGTTCCTCATTGCCTCTGGACCTGTCCTGAAGCTGAAAAGTGGTTACGAATAATTAGTATGTTACATGACATGTATATTATTTATGTGGTCTGACAGGCACTCGGTAATGTATTGTATGATTTATAAACCCACGATGCTGCACCACGAAGACAGTTATGTAATAATATTGAATGATTTTCTAATCTTAAATATGTACAAAATAACTAACAACATTACATAATAAACATGTTATTAACAACACATAATGACAACAAATGACATTAAAAAGATTATAAACCACACACTACAAACATTTGGATTGGGCATGACTATAATAATAATAATAATAATAATAAATAATATGAATGATTCGTTACCTTTCGCAGTAGTGAGTCAACCTCGTCGACTTCAGGGCTCCTGCGACGTTTCAGTTTGGCGGCTGCTTCTTGCTTCGGGGGACCTTTGGCAGTGCTGTCGACCAGTACCACCTCATCCTCCTCTTCCTCCTGTTCCTCTTCCACGCTGGCAACACTGGGAGCACGAGGGGCGATACCACACTGAAATAGTCAATTATTAGTATTGATATATATATATATTATATGGCTTGTTTCATTCCTCCACTACATGAATAATGTATGCATAAATAAATGATTTACGTGATATATATATATATATCTATATATATAAAACATATTCAATAACTAAATAAACTAATACAATAATGAAATAAAGAAAGGAATCAATAAAAAAATACATACATACATAATAAATAATGTATAAATAATGACTAAATACCTTAGATTAATATTGCTTTATTGATTTATATAAGTACATGAATAAATTAATTACAATATATATATATAAAAAATATTCAATTAATAACTAAATCAATACAATAATGAAAGAACGAAAGGAATAACAAACGGCAGATACCACAACCAGGTCAGGTCAGAAACCTGTGGTATGCACAACGAGTCTCCACAAACATAATTTGTCCACACGTGGCTGGTCAGTGTCAAATAATTTTAAATAATCGAGACATGCAAAACAGTAATTAAAAACACATTTACCTGCCTATTCTGACGACCAGTCTGGCGCACTATGTGGTCCTTGAGAAAGCCAAACGTGGCGATAATCCACTTATCCCGGTCCGTGTGTCGGGTGGGGCCTGTCCACTCTTGGTCTCTGTAATCCGGCCATAACGAGTCCGCATTCCCTTTAGGAAGCCCTTCACTTGCATCCCTATGAGGTGGAGAGATATATACAATTATACATTAAGGGGACCGACCGGTTAATTACAAACTTCCAGGTCTTACTTTCAATTTAAATGAAAGCACAGGTGTATATGACCATAAAACTAGATAACAAAAAAAATAAATAAATTTTTTTTGCTTTTTTCTTGCAATTTAGGTAAAAAAAAAAATGTTGAAAATCATAGCACTGCAGACAATGATAAACTCCTACAGAAATCCCCATAGAACATGTTTTATGTGATCAAACAACTCACAAAAGGTGTATCTGTAGTTTCTATAAAACACATTTTATATATTTTGTGTATTTGTTCGATTTAGGTGATTACGGATTCAGGCGAATATATTTATAGAAAATTACAACTTTGACGACATATTGTGAAAAAAAACAAAAATTACTTAGAGTAAATTGGCTTTATAGGCCTTTTAGTGTTTTTAATTACCTTTCCAATGGTATATACACCATTCCTATAGGTCCAATAATAACTGTAGAATAACATCCGATAGTGCGGCAATATAGGTTCTGAGAAAAACAGGTGAAAGTCTAAGGTAATTAGGTGAACATTTTTACTTTTGTTTTTTAGATTTACAATATTTTACGCAGGAACATGGCAAAGTAGAAGATAAAGCGTAAGGCAGGTTGTAGAGTAGCTTACGCTCTTTCGATTTATATAGGTATGCTCCTCGTACGACCAGTAGTTACTGAGCATGTTATTTTCAAAGTTCGCTATATACCCGGTAACGTTTTTAGAATTACAGGAAAAGTTTGGAAAACATACAAAAAAAAAACGATTTCCAATGGGTTTTCACTAATAACATTTCACTGGCTTATGAAGGGATGTTGACTCTTGTTGAGTAAACACCTATTGGTATTTTCAGGATTTCGAGTTTTTTAAGCCTAAATTAACCGGTCGGTCCCCTTAATAATATATACACATATATATACCATGATAGGGTACCGTGCATCACATATTAACGACATTATGTAGTGATATTTTATGTCTCGGTTAACACACTATTCATTGCACCACGAACATTTTTACCAAATAACAACAATATTATAATATTATTCTTATTATGATTATTGTTCTAATACTATAATAATGATATAATATAATATCATAATAAAAATGATCATATTTCAAATTAACACACATATCCACGTGACATTCATAGGTATATGGTGTACTAGATAAATGATGGTTCGTTCACTTTCACTTTCAGCATCATTGGGGTTAGATTTATGTGCAAATGTTCTCCAACTGTCATGCACTCACGTGCATTTCATTTATTTGCTTGTAATACTCGAATCATCATCGCTCTCCTCAACCATTATTAATTAACACATTATGGGCACTAAACTCACATGTAACAGGGGGTTCCATGGACTTGGCCTTGGTCTCGAAGAGGGCAGCTTTGAGGGCGGTGTCCTTAAAATCCTTACGCCCCTTGGCGTATAAAACGGTGTGATGCTCGTATCAGCGGCCAAGTCAAGCTCCTGCTCGTCACTATACACCACTTTAATGATGTGTCGACGGCGGCCGGGCTTCGAGGATTCCTGTTCCACGTCAATCTCATCGTCAGCGGCATCATTGGACGGTGAGTAGGTGGCAGGCAGGGCAGGGGCGGCCGGTTGTGGCTCCTCATGTTCACCACGTACACCAGGTTCAACCGCCGTTTCTTCCTCATTCGTGTTTCCCTGGTTGCTCTCATGCTCGCTGCTGGATGACCTCGACTGGTGCATGGGCTTGTTCATCGTCTTGTGTGGAACTCGCGGACACCTGTGGCGACTCATGCTAGTCTGGCAAAATTTAACCCCTGCACGAAACTCCGACAACTGTGACTCGCCGTGACTCATTGTGACTCTTAGTAGCTCGTAGTGACTCGTTGTGGCTGGTAGTGATTTGAATGACTCGTAAACTACTCGTGAAAGACTTGTGAACACTCGCGTCAACTCGCAGACAATTCCACGAGGCCGAAGTTACGACTGGCACTACGAAATAAACAAGGGCACTCAATATTGGACTAGATGATAGGCTATATCTGCAACAACGGTACGCTAATTCCAAACCATCGTACTATTTCGCCGGCGAACAAAACACTTAAACCCTCCAGAGTTAATCTCCTGGATAACGGGGTATCAATTAACTGGGTTTTAGTGCACTTCTACAAAGGCTCACCGATGACGGCAAAGCCTACTCACAACAGGAGTACTTTACGTTAATAAAATGCTCTTAAGTAACAACAATGCTTGAATAAACTATAACAAGATTAAATAAAGAATTACATGCTTACGTTAACTTTAGTGTGAGTCTGTACTCAACACTAAACTCTACAATGCTCTATGAAAACACTGGAAGTCTAGTCCTACAGCAATCAGATAAAGAATCTTCTGAAAACCTCTGATGCTCTAAGATGCTCGTTAATATAGAACAGAAATAATGCAGGGACAGGACACCAAAGCGTGTATCTCAAATACACCAATAAGTAGGATACATATATATAAAACAAGGGAGTGCAACAACTCTGTGACAGCACTAATAATCGCCACTCAAAACAGTACTTCCTTAGCCAACGTAACAGCCAAACTGGGTTGTGCACTATCCATCAACCTAGACTAAACTAAGGCGTAAATAATTCCTAAAGCATACGCAATGAAAGTTAATAAACACAATGCTGTCTTTCTCACTAATAAAGTCTAGCAGTGGCATAAAAGGTATCAGGAAACTAGGCAGAGCGCAAGCATGCTCGTAGCCTACTGTCTCCCCTTGAACAGATTTCCCTTATGTTACGTAAGTGACTTGGAGGCTGTTACGACCGGCACTACGAAATAAACAAGGGCACTCAATATTGGACTAAATGATAGGCTATACCTGCATCAACGGTACGCTAATTCCAAACCCTCGAACTATTACGCCGGTGAACAAAACACTTAAAACCCTCCAGAGTTAATCTACTGGATAACGGGGTATCAATTAACTGGGTTTTAGTGCACTTCTACAAAGGCTTACCGATGACGGCAAAGCCTACTCACAACAGGAGTACTTTACGTTAATAAAATGCTCTTAAGTAATAACAATGCTTGAATAAACTATAATAAGATTTAATAAAGGAGTATATGCTTACGTTAACTTTAGTGTGAGTCTGTACTCAACACTAAACTCTACAATGCTCTATGAAAATACTGGAAGTCTAGTCCTACAGCAATCAGATAACGAATCTTCTGAAAACGTCTGATGCTCGAAGATGCTCGTTAATATAGAACAGAAATAATGCAGGGGCAGGACACCAAAGCGTGTATCTTAAATACACCAATAAGTAGGATACAGATATATACATATAACTAGGGAGTGCAACAACTCTGTGACAGCACTAATAATCGCCACTCAAAACAGTACTTCCTTAGCCAACTTAACAGCCAAACTGGGTTGTGCACTATGCATCAACCTAGGCTAAAATAAGGCGTGAATAATTCCTAAAGCATACACAATTAAAGTTAATAAACACAATGCTGTCTTCCTCACTAATAAAGTCTAGCAGTGGCATAAAAGGTACTAAGAAACTAGGCAGAGCCCAAGCATGCTCGTAAGGATGAGCTCTCCAAACCACTGACATTACTATTCAATAAATCCTTGCAGTCTGGAACTATGCCTGATCAGTGGAAGATAGCCAACGTAACACCGATATTAAAAAAAGGCAGCAAATCCCTACCCAGTAACTATCGTCCAATTAGCTTAACCTCAGTTGTATGTAAAATGCTAGAAACGGTCATAAGAGTCAGACTCGTAAATCACTTAGAGGAAAATAACATACTTAAAGATACTCAACACGGCTTTCGTAAAAAATGTTCCTGTTTAACAAACCTCTTAGACTTCTTCCACGATATCCTCAACCTCTACGATGAGAGTAAAGCTGTAGATATTATATACCTTGATTTTCAAAAGGCATTTGACAAAGTTCCCCACAAACGTTTACTGCTAAAACTAAAAGCGCATGGAATACAAGACGGTGTGTTGAAATGGATAGAAAATTGGCTCAGCGACAGAAAGCAAAGAGTAGTCATAAACGGTAAGGCATCTAAATGGACCAATGTAAGTAGCGGGGTACCCCAGGGATCGGTACTAGGACCAATTCTCTTTCTAATTTACATCAACGACATAGATGAGGGTCTCACCTGTACAATCTCAAAATTTGCTGACGATACAAAAATTGCAAATAGCGTACTCTCAAAAGATCAAGTTGACGATATGCAACACAATCTAGATAAATTGTCACATTGGGCCCAAATTTGGCAAATGAGTTTCAATGCGGATAAATGTAAAGTACTACATATCGGATACCTAAATGAGAAAGCAAACTATTCGATGAATGGCACTCAGCTTAAGAATGTAAACAGAGAAACCGATCTGGGAGTAACAATATCGAGTAACCTAAAACCGAGTCAACAATGTCCAGAAGTTGTTAAGAAGGCAAACAAAATAATTGGCTTTATAGGCAGATCATTTGGGCATAAATCCAAAGACGTAATCCTAACCCTTTACAATTCCTTAGTCTGCCCTCTTCTGGAAAACCGGCGTTCAATGCTGGTGTCCTTATTACCAAAAAGACATAAACAAGCTAGAACGAGTTCAACGTAGAGTTACCAAAATGATACCTAGACTAAAGAACAAACCATACGAAGAGCGTCTTAGAGAATTAAATCTATTTCCTTTAACCCAGTGCAGATTAAGAGGAGACTTAATTCAAGTGTTCAAAATCATCAAAGGCATCGACAATATGAACTGTAGTAAGTACTTCACTATCGACCAATCTAATTACACGCGGGGAAACGGTTGCAAAATTATTGGTAATACTTTTAACTCACACAAATCTAAGAATTTCTTCTTCAATCGAGTTGTCAACTTGTGGAATGGGCTTCCCCCGAAACGTTATAGACTGCAGCACCGTTGATTCATTTAAATTCCGCTTAGACAAATATCTCGCATCAAACCCGCGACTGACTGCGTTTGTAAATGAATAACTTTATTTTATCCTCCCCTCAGTTACTAACCCATATGTCCCCTACTAACTTCCTAGTCCTGCCACGTTAGTGGCAGGGCAGTAGTTCCCTTTCCAATGTTCCCTTACCCACTCTAAACCACTGTTTGGACACTTGATTCTCAGTGTTTTGGAGGACAAGCAGCCTAGAAGGGTCACTAGATCTGTTTTTGCTTGATTTCCTTTGTACTCCTTTGTAGCCTACTGCCTCCCCTTGAACAGATTTCCCTTATGTTACGTTAAGTGACTTGGAGGCTCTCTTGGTAAGTCCAGATCTCTAGTATCTGGTCTTGCCCTGGCACTCCACAAAGGTCAACAAAATGAGGTAGCAATCATACAGGTAAGAGTAGGCAAAATCCCTTTACCGATATACTGCTACACTCGCAAAGGAAAATATGCACAAGGGTTACAGGCTAGCTAGCTTCGTCGATGTTGTACAGGCTCTGACTTGCCACATACATAACTCAGACAACGACCACAGATACCTTCCACTGTCTAGCATTAAATAATAAGAGAGAACAGCTCAATAATTAGAAGCACCCCAACAATATGGTACCATTTGACTATGACTCTAATAATCCCTAAAACTAGTGCATACATATATGGAGAGCTGGTGCTGGTAATACGACTGGCCGACTATGGAAGTCGTATGCAGAACCAGAAGGGATAAGTAATTGAATAAAGAGAGAAGTATGAAACCGAAGAAGTTCAGAGAGAGAGATAGTATTATAGAGGGTTATATGGGAGACAGGTTGCAAGGGACATGTAGGACCTAGCACACTCCGCCTAGCTCTGAGGAAGGTACCTCCTCGGGACCCCTAGGATCAAACACAAAGGCATGGTGGTCAGCCAATCACAGGCCGCTAAGTCACCAGGCAGCAGGGCTGCAGAAGGCGCCAGGAACCACCAGCCAATCAAAACCGAGAGAAAGGACCACGTTGGCGGGAACCTCCGGGAGGGAGGAGGGAGGAGGAAGAGCAACACCCACCTCCCCCACCCTGCTCGCTTGCTCTCTCTCTCTCCTTCACTACAATGCATCTTATATTCTAGCAATGATATAAAATACTTCCAAGTGTCACAGACAAGAATAAAGATCACCACTGATCTGTCTGTGACAACATGTACTCTATGAAAGAAAGAACATCGTTCTACGATTATTGTAGCCCATATCACTGCCCTGGCGAGCGCTAGCGAGTCATGAGGGCATTCTGGCAAGCTGGCCAGCGTAACACCCCGCCCAAGATGTGGGACGTTTCAGCCACAGGCGAACCCCACATCTGACCAGACAGAATGCCCATCAACCCCGCATCACCTAGCCACTCTCCCAAGTTGTGAAAACAAGGCACGATCACAAACATAAAACACTGCATTATAACAAAAATCTGCACAACACTTCCCCAAAATAATAGCATCATAATTATTATATCACGCTCAGTCTGGGATCCAAGGCCGCAAAACAGCACTTTGATATGACACCCCTGCTGTAAAAATGTTGACCCTTGGAACATGATAAGGGAAATGTTGGACATCTGAAAAGTGAATTTGGACACTTGGTTCGGATTGCGCAACGTGAGGACACTCAATTTTACGAAGTTAAGACAGGAATTTTAAAAGCGGAAAATTTTGAGGTTGAGGACATTCAATGCATCATATCTCCTTACTGTGACACTTTATTGCAACAAATGACCACTCATTTTTTTCGTCATGATGTCAGCTACAGAATGATAGGTAAATAATATTGATTGGGTGAACTAGAAGGTCACCAGAGGTCAAAAGATCTCGAAAATCATGTCTCACCTAAAATTTTGTATTTTTATCAAAGAAATGGGTTTAAGAATATATTCTAGTATGATTTATGAAGAAATTATAGTTCTACCCAACTTTTTACACCTTTATAATGTTTTATGTGAGTGGGATATGTTTGTGGAGTAGGAATTTAAGGCAGCACTATGCATTTATTTGTATAATCCAATTTGGAGAAATGACTAACGATACACTTTTCTTGTCCGACAGGTGATACTGCTGCTTCCTTGACATCCACGATGGATCCTGTGATAACAACAAAGCGCAAGCAGCCCTGTTCAACAATAACTGATTATTCTAGGGGTTTGATATGCCAAAGTACTACTGATGAGCTTGGACGTATGTGTAAATTAACAAGCAGGGGTTTCAATACATTCAAAGATGCAGTAGAAACAAGAAGAGATCATGTGTATTACAGACTTTGGAATGACCTACAAAATGCTGATGAGTTCCTTAGAAGGCAACCTATGTGTCATGTGAACTGTCGAAGTGATTATACACATAAGAAAAATGTACAGGCAAAACGGTTGAAAACAGAAAATGAAATGACTGGAGAAACATCTAGCACATCGGGTCGAACCAGTAGAACAGGAATTATTGATTATAAGCTTGTGTGTTTCTTGTGTGAAAAAGAACGTGATGGAAAAGGTGATAGGCTGCTGACTGCAGTTGCTAGCTATGAAAGACAGGCATCAATTCACAAGAAAGCTAAGGAACTAAATGACGAAACTGTGTTACTGAAAATTCAAGGGCATGGAGATACATGCTTAGATCTAATTGCCAATGACTTTAGCTATCATCTCAGATGCATGAACAGGTTTATGGCTGCACGTGGCAAACCTAACACTGACAGTGGCAGTTCAGCAGTCATGACCGAGTATGATTCAGCATTTTTAGCGCTTGTGTCGGAGATTTCCCATGGACTTTTGAATGACAAACATGCCTACTCCATTGATCAGATTTTAAAAAGGTACAATGAACTGTTGTCTCAGTATGACATTGATACAAAGTCTGGCTATAGAAAAGACAGACTGATAAAACGGTTGACAAAACACTTTGGCAGTAGCATTCAGTTTGTCTCTTTAAAGGGTGCATCATGTTTAATGTGTCCATCTTCATTGACTGTGAAGGAGTTGTGTGATCAAGTTGTGGGTCTGAAATCTGAATTAGAGGAATATCAGGTATATAGTGATGATGATGTTGATGATGATCCTAATCCAATGAAAAATGTTGACATTAGCTCATACCCTTTGGCAAAGCATCTAAGAACAGAGGTAAAAGCAGCTGCAAAAAGAATGCATATTGATGTAGACAATGAATTAAGTATTTCGTATGATACTGCCTCAAGACAAATTCCTGTTGAATTGTACAATCATCTAGCATGGTTAATTACTGAAAGTGATGAAAACAAAGGTGACAGTGAGAAAGTTCATCTTAGTGAAAATGACAAAGAAACTGTTATTAACTTATCTCAAGATATTATTAATTACATTTGTAAACAGCCTACACCTAAGCAGGTAGGATTGGCAATGCATGTTCTAAAAGAAACTCACAGCAAAAATATTGTTACCATGTTAAACCGATTTGGAAATAGCATTAGCTATGCCAGTGCTCAACGTTACTTAACAACGATTGCGAGTGAAGTAACTGAACAGGAAAGAAAAGAAGGTATCTTTATTCCATCCAACATTATACACAGACATTTTGCTCAATATGCCTTTGATAACCTTAACTTTCACTCTGAAACTGATGATGGTAGTCTGGATGCAACTACTAATATTATATATCAATATACAAAGCAGGAGAATATAATTGGGGCTGGGAAAGTACCTCTACATAAGACAAGACAGTTAACAGTCAATAAACCCGAGGCGTTTGTCCCTGTTAGCAGCAACCTTACCCTGAAGGACAGAAAAGAGGCAAGATCGTTATGTGGAATAGAACTAATTTCTGATGCCACTGTAGCTAGTAACACTCTGATTGATGAAAATATTGTATGGTTCCTTTTACGGATGTTTCCCACTCAAATGATGACATGTAGAAATGATAGCGCTTCATGTACTCCAACTTGGAATACCTTTTTTGAAGTGTATGATGGACAACAGGCACATAAAACAAGTATTGGCTATGGACCACTGTATCCTCAAACTCCAACAAACCCAGATGTTGTCCAGACCTCCCTGGATTATTTCATCTCCCTTAATCTGAAACTGGGACAATCAAAAACTTTTATCACATGTGACCAGGCAATATATGACATTGTAAAAGGCCTGTTGAACAAAAATCCTCTCAAGTATAAAGATGTCATAGTACGATTGGGTGGATTCCACATTGCAATGAATTTTATGGGATCCATCGGGTTCTTTATGAGGGAAAGTGGCATTGAAGACATACTAGCTGTGAGTAATATATGTGGTAGAGGAACAGCTAATAAGGTGATGGCAGGGAAGGACTACTACAAAATGGTTCGTTATCATTCCCTACTCTGTGAGGCGTTCTTTATGCTGAAGTGGGAGGCCTTTGAGCAGTGGTTGTTGCACAATGATGAAGCTGAAGCTCTTGGATTTCTATCTTCACTGTTGGAAAAACTTAGGACAGCTTATGAAACAAAAGACACTGAGAGAATCGTTGTATTTGTTGGTGATGTGATGAAACAATTAGGATTGCTTGAATCACAGTGGAAAGACTTTGAGAACACATTGGGAGTAACAGCTCAGTTATGGGGAATGTATATTGACATGAAGCTCATTTTGAAGCGCTACATCCATGCTGAAAGAGCTGGTATTTGGAAGCAACACCTGCTGGAGGTGCAGAACATGCTACTGTACACTGTTTCCTCTGGACATACTAAGTACATGTCATGTCTCCCAATCTATTTAAATGAAATGAAAAACCTACCCAACACTGCACCAGAGATACAAAGAAAATTTGAAGCAGGCAATTTTACTGTCCACCAGACAGAAGGTGTGTTCAATGGTGTATGGACAGATCTTGCATTGGAACAAACATACAATAATGAGGGAAAGACTCGCTTATTCAAAGGTATTACTCATGCTGAGGCTGCTCGAGAAAAGTACATAAAAACATTACCATTCTTGACATCTGTCTCTGAGAATGTCAAGAAGATGGTGCACATGGAATCCCCTCACCCAGATCACCATGAAAAGAGGAGTAAAGATGATATAGAAAGGGTTCTGGAAATCAGAAACACTGTAGCAGAAACTATGAGGAATCCGTTTGTTGCAACCCTTGGGACGGATAAGCTGATAAACATTGCAACAGGAGAGACGCTTGAATCTACACAACTAGTCAAAGCTAGAACGATTGGGCTAGAATCAATCAGAGATGCCAGCACCACCAATGCTGCTAAAATTGTTACCCCAAAGATAATGACATTTGCCAGTCAACAGAAACAAGGCAAAGGAAAGCGACATTGTATGAAGAAGTTAATCAATGTGGAAAACACTGTTACAAGAGCCCTTTGTTTTACACAAGAATTAAGTGATGAGGCAAAGATTGAAGCCTTTAGTTATGAATGGAATGACTATCCCCCATCATTATTTGAGCCAAACAGTACTGCATCTGAGGGATATACCATGCGCAAAGGAACTAAATATGATTTTATTGAAACACTTCAAAAAGAGGTAGCTGATTCATGGAAACCAATGACAGAAATTTCTCAATCTGATTCTGAATCAGTGTATGTTATTGACGCCATGGCATTTATACAACGCTATCGGACACTGGCATCAGAGAGTTTTGGTCAGCTTCAGGAGAGGTACTTGCAGAAGATTCTGGCCATGAAACCAATCGGTTGCTCAGAGGTTCACTTTGTTGGTGACAGGTATGACTTTGGTGAAATGAGCTTAAAGGATGGTGAACGACAGAGGCGGGTGAAGGGAGTTTTGACACCAGAGTATATCCCTGATCATAACATGAAAATACCAGAGTGGAAAGGATTTCTTTCAAACCCACAGAACAAGGCAAACCTACTTTCATATATTTCATCCTCTTGGACCCAGCCATCCTCAGTTCCTGACGGGATTACCCTGATAATAGGAGTTGGTACTAAGGGAATTCGTGTGACCAGTTGCGGTACAACTGTGTTACAGGAACTGTGTTGCCACAATCATGAAGAAGCTGATACCAGGATCTTTTCACATATTGCAAGCTGTCAGAAGAGTAGTGTGTTTATTGTTCATGCAGCTGATACAGATATCATTATGCTTTCTATGTATCATTATCCTCGACTTCCACATGTTGCTAAACTGTGGGTTGAAAAGAACTACATCTTCTTTCCCATTCATGATTTAGTTGATAAACTAGCTAGTACAGTAGAAAAAGATGCACTTGAACTCACAGACACTCTGCTTATTTCATATGTTTTATCAGGCTGTGATTCAGTAAGCTTCCCATTTGGAAGAGGGAAAAAAAGAGCGGCAAAAGTAGCAATGCAGCACATAGGTAAAATGACAATGCTGACTAGCTTCTCACATACTAATGTAGGCCTAATTGACAAGTTGTTTGATGAGGCACGGGACTTTTGGTGTGATTTGTACGGCAAGCCAGGATATTCATCATTGGATAGGTTACGTGCCCATATATTTGCCTCTAGCAAACAGGATCTCCGCTCTCTTCCTCCAACTGAAGACTCCTTTCATTTTCATGTCCTTAGGAGTCTTTGCCAGATTAGCCTGTACAAACAGGCTAATGTGTGTAATCCAACTCTTCTTGCACCTGAACAGTATGGCAGGTATTTGGACAGTAATGGCAGATTGTTCCCAGTTATGAAGCGCAAAGTTAGTAAACCTGCAACAGCAAAACTAACATTCTGCAAGTGTAGGAAAGGCTGCATTAAAAACTGTCCATGTGCTAAGGCTAGACTGGAGTGCATTATTGCATGCACTTGCAATGGGACTTCCCCAAAATGTGGGTGGCTAACTGAAGATAACGGCGATAGCGATTAGTGCAAAATATAGGTTTAACTGTTAGGTTTGCTACATTTATTATCTTTAGCACATAATGTCTGTTTTACAATAATTTCATATGTATTAATGAAGAATAAAAAGCCTTATTTTACCACTTATTGACATTACATCAATAATTTTCAATGTGTAAATAGGACTGTATACTTTAAAGAATATGTCACTGTCACTAATTCACATTTGTGTTCATTACATCTCTAAGCAGCAGGCAAAAGTGATGCCTTTTACTTTTAGTTTATTAGTATTTTCTTTTCTAAAATACATCAGTAGGACATACAAGCTTTAATGAAAGTGTTTTTCTAAATTACAATTGAGAAAAATGTATTATACAGATGCTTTGTAAAAAATATATACCAGTTTTGGGGTGAGACATGATTTTCTTGACCTTTTGACCTCTGGTGACCTTGTAGTTCAACCAATCAATATTATTTACCTATCCTTCTGTAGCTGGTATCATGACGAAAAAAATGAGTGGTCATTTGTTGCAATAAAGTGTCACAGTAAGGAGATATGATGCATTGAATTTCCTCAACCTCAAAATTTTCCGCTTTTAAAATTCCTGTCTTAACTTCGTAAAATTGAGTGTCCTCACGTTGCGCAATCCGAACCAAGTGTCCAAATTCACTTTTCAGATGTCCAACACTTCCTTTATCATGTTCCAAGGGTAAAAATTTTTACAGCAGGGTGTCATAATAAAATGCCTTTTTTTGCACTTTTTGGGGTGTGCATCCCAGACTGCCCTTAACATGCCACACATCCAACTTGTGTTCTGGCAGCAAAACAACACCTGGCACTGATAAACTGCCCAGTTCATCGCAAGACTGGCACTTCTCTTCGCTCTTTCCGGCAACGGGGCCTGCCAATAACCTTTCTCTAGTTCTACCTTCGTGATAGGCGATGCAGCCCCGAGGCGGTCTATGGTGTCGTCAACTCTCGATAAGGTATAGGCGTCTGTCAGGGATAATTCACACCCACTCTCGCAATCAACACACTCACTGATCTTGCCACTTAACACAGGTTGCAAAGTTACAGGCAACGACCACTCACGACATTCCTTATCCCTCAGACCCTTCGTCAACACGTAATCCAGCTCTGCATGCACCACAGGCTGTTAATCAGGATTTATACGGTAGGGAATTAAACTGAGCCTTGCACTGGCTCCAGCCTCCATGTCGGATTCTACCCCGTACATCAGGCCTAGAGAATGAACAAACATGCGAATGTACTGCCATAGCCTAGTAAACAACTGCCTTGCACTGTCTCCACGAACAACATGCCTAGTGCCCTCCCACAACCCAGCCGAGACCGCAGCTTCTAACCTGTAGTCTCCCTCCTTCTCCACCTTCGTCCCTAGAACAGCCAGGTCATGAGAGGGACCATGAGTACCATCTGTGCAGTCACTCCCATAGTTCATAATTGCTAAGGCTTCCCCGCCGATACCGTACATGCGCACCCCTGCATTCCTTGCAACTACATCTGCCTGCGCAGCATCACCGCCGGCAGCGACATGGCCAGATACAGTCGGTCTATGGTAGGGCTGTTGCATTTCACTAGAGCAGCATTGGGAGGCTATGCGATGGCCGGGCGCATCCACTCCCCAGCCAACCTCACCAATCTGCTCAAAGTCCTCCTTTTGACCACCACCCTTGGCAGCCATGGGTCGACCCTGACCTGACAACCATGCCAAAGCCTCGTCGCCCACCTTGAACCACTGAAGCAACGAGGCCAACGGTTTACCGACACTCAAGTGACCTGCCGGCGGAACCTCGTGCACCGCATGAGTTGTGAGGCCTGGGTGCTCGGCACAAAGAATGGGGTATGGACCGATCAGGGGCTGGAGCGCTGCACACTGCTGCTCAGGCAGGTGCTCTAGCGCTTCCACAGCCACCTGACTCGTATCCCCCGCCCACTGCTCCACCGAGACATAACAATCCTGACTCTCCTCTACCTGTGCCCCACTGCCCCCCTCTCCTTCTCCACCTTGGCTGCTGCAGACCAACGGAGGGACAGTAGGCTGCTCAGGTGGTTGCCTCACAAACTCCTCTAACAGGTTCACCTGACATGCTTCCCCGTCCTTGAGTTCAATAGCCCCATTCCCACAACTCTCCTCCACCTGGGAACTACTCTGTCGCGGAGTGCCATCACGCCCTACCATGTCACTAGGGGGGACAGGTTCTGGGGCCACTCCGGAGCTCACCTTTGGGTCAAGTACCGAGTCACCAAGGAGTGTCGCTGGGTCCAAACTCTCAACCCGACCATCAGCCTCGACTTTCTCCTTCCGACCCTTCCTCCGCTGGTCTATAACTTGGGACACCTGTGACACCTGAACGGACTGAGATCTCTCAAGCCCCTCTTGCTCCTCCCTACTCGTGTCGGCCGCCCTCTTGGCAACGACTAAGGGTGGAACCTCGGAAGTGGGCACCGCAAAGTCATTACCAAGAAGGAGGTCGACCCCCTCAACTGGCAACTTCTCCACCACACCCACATCCAACTCCCGTGTCACACCGTCCACCACAAGCTCCATTCTGACCAGCGGGTAAGACCGCGTAGCATTGATGCCCTGAATCACCACAACCCGAGCCACGTTAACAGGCTTGCCAGTGAAATTCTTAACAAGTGTCTGGGAAGCGCCCTTATCACGCAACAACTCAAGCCTATGCCTCACACCAGCCCACCTCACAGTGCCGTGCCCCCTATGACCACAAAAAACATCACGGACGGGTGACGAGCCCTCCTGCTGCTTCTGCACCGGCGATGACTTCGCAACCGACCGTTTACCCCGGGCAAACGCGGAAGACCTAAAAGAAACGCCGATGTTGCTCACTAGTGATACCACTGCTGTAGGCGTTGCACTCGAACATGAACGGTGCAATATTCCCCTTCTCATGACACTTGAAACACTCCACTTCACTCTTGGACTTCCCCTGAGATGGGTAAGGGCCCTGGCCTTTCTTAAACGGGAAGGGTTTCGACTTGGGTTCATAATTGGCAACAGTACTCTTGAATGGATAATTGTTTGTGTCATTAATTCGGGGGGGTGGAGTGGTACGCCCCTTGTTACCTGCCTCAGCTCTCTGTGCAGACCCGCACCCACGAATCAATGACAACCTGAGCTCAGCCGCCTCTTGTAGAGTTTTCGGTCGCTTTTCTTTAAGGTTAAGAGTCAAGTCACTGCCAGTACATTTTAAAAATTGTTCCAGCAACACTAGTTGTTTTACTGAATCAAAAGTAGTTGCCTTCTCCGACCTTAACCAATTTTCAAATGCATCTGACAGCTCTCTAGCGTGTTCCTGGAAAGTACTCTCCCTTCTTTTTGGAATCGCCCTAAACTTCAGCCTATAGGTCTCTGGCTGTAGCTCATACGCCCTCAGGACAGCCTCTTTCAACAACTCGTAATTCACACAGGAATCTAGGGGCAAAGCATCGTACGCCTTGAGTGCTTTCCCCGTCAATCGTGAAGAAACAAGGGCTGCCCACTTCTCCTCGGGCCATTGGTGCTCCTGGCACTTTTTCTCGAACCGGAGAACAAATTCTGTAACTCCTAACTCATCAAACACTGGAACCAACTTCAGTAGATGCGACAGGGACTGGTCATGGGCTCGACGAGAGTCTGAGCGCAAGTTTGAGTCTGAGAGGTATTGTGCCGATGTTGACCTAGAGAAAACTCGTGTAGAGGTGACAAGGAACCGGGTCGCCCAGGGGGGTCTAGTAAAAGGTTAGGTGAGCGGTGTTACGCTGGCCAGCTTGCCAGAATGCGCTCGGGACTCGCTAGCGCTCGCCAGGGCAGTGATATGGGCTACAATAATCGTAGAATGATGTTCTTTCTGTCATAGAGTACATGTTGTCACAGACAGATCAGTGGTGATCTTTATTCTTGTCTGTGACACTTAGAAGTATTTCATATCATTGCTAGAATATAAGATGCATGGTGTGAAGTTAAGGAGAGAGAGAGCGGGGTAGGCAGCGTGGTGGTAGTTTGTGCATGTGCATGTACGTTTGCCTCCCGCACTCGGGGGGAGTCTCCCATGCCCGTGATTGGCCGGCTGCCCTGTCGATGTCATAGAACGCTTGCTCTTCATGACATAGTCGTCTGTGATTGGCGGCCGCGGTCCAGGGACGGTGGTGCGGGCTCCTATCCTTGTGTCTCCTTCAGAGCTAAGCGGAGTGTGCTAGGTCCTACATGTCCCTTGCAACCTGTCTCCCATATAACCCTCTATACTACTATCTCTCTCTCTCTGAACTTCTTCGGTTTCATACTTCTCTCTTTATTCAATTACTTATCCCTTCTAGTTCTGCATACGACTTCCATAGTCGGCCAGTCGTATTACCAGCACCAGCTCTCCATATATGTTTGCACTAGTTTTAGGGATTATTAGTCATAGTCATATGGTACCATAGTGTTGGGGTGCTTCTAATTATTGGGCTGTTCTCTCTTATTATTTATTGCTAGACAGTGGAAGGTATCTTTGGTCATTGTCTGAGTTATGTATGTGGCAAGTCAGAACCTGTACAACATCGACGAAGCTAGCTAGCCTGTAACCCTTGTGCATATTTTCCTTTGCGAGTGTAGCAGTATACAAGTGAAGGGCTTTTGCCTACTCTCACCTGTATGATTGCTACCTCATTTTGTTGACCTTTGTGGAGCACCAGGGCTAGACCAGATACTAGAGATCTGGACTTACCAAGAGAGCCTCCAAGTCACTTAACGTAACATAAGGGAAATCTGTTCAAGGGGAGACAGTAGGCTACGAGCATGCTTGCGCTCTGCCTAGTTTCCTAGTACCGTTTATGCCACTGCTAGACTTTATTAGTGAGCAAGACAGCATTGTGTTTATTAACTTTCATTGTGTATGTTTTAGGAATTATTCACGCTTTATTTTAGCCAAGGTTGATGCATAGTGCACAACCCAGTTTGGCTATTACGTTGGCTACGGAAGTACTGTTCCTGAGTGGTTATTATTAGTGCTGTCACAGAGTTGTTGAACTCCCTCGTTATATATATGTATCCTACTTATTGGTGTATTTAAGATACACGCTTTGGTGTCCTGCCCCTGCATTTATTTATGTTCTGTATTAACGAGCATCTTAGAGCATCAGACCTTTTCAAAAGATTCCATAACTGATTGCTGTAGGACTAGACTTCCAGTGTTTTCATAGAGCATTGTAGAGTTTAGTGTTGAGTACAGACTCACACTAAAGTTAACGTAAGCATGTAATTTTTTATTTAATCTTGTTATAGTTTATTCAAGCATTGTTATTACTTAAGAGCATTTTATTAACGTAAAGTACTCCTGTTGTGAGTAGGCTTTGCCGTCATCGGTAAGCCTTTGTAGAAGCGCACTAAAACCCAGTTAATTGATACCCCGTTATCCAGGAGATTAACTCTGGAGGGTTTAAGTGTTTTGTTCGCCGGCGAAATAGTTCGAGGGTTTGGAATTAGCGTACCGTTGTTGCAGGTATAGCCTATCATCTAGTCCAATATTGAGTGCCCTTGTTTATTTCGTAGTGCCGGTCGTAACAGCGGTATGTATCGAAGATTCGTTGTGTGAAGCATGTTAATGAAAGGTTAAATGAGAGCTTGCCTTATTGGCCCGGTAGCATTCTCTTTCCCTGTGTGTTGCTGTACACATCTCCGTGGTAAGCTTTGTGCCTGTTAAGTGTGGCGCTTTTGTGTTCATGATCGCCGTGAAATAGTAACTTGTCACATAGATAATTGCGTTTATAGAAAGTATGGTGCTATTGTATTGATTGCCGTGAAATAATTACTAGTCACTTAAATCATTTTGGTTACAACCCCTGTAAATTTACCAGTTATGTGAATTTAAAAATTGGTTTTTATCACAGCCTTGTGTGTGTGACAGTGTGAGGGAAGTTGGCAGTTCCTGGTCTGCCTACTCGAGTTCCCGGCACGAGTCCCGCCTGTTTACATACATGAGGGCCGTGTCTATCTGTATCCAGAGCTGTGGTCCATAACGCAAGTGATTGTGATGTCCTATGCTAGCGTGTGGGGCGAGAGCGGTTGCATGTGATCTTGCAAGTACAGTCGCTCACCAAAGTTATGACATTTTACCAGTTGAGGTGCCCTGGAGACAGCTGGTGTGTTCTGTTACCAGTTGAGGTGCCCTGGAGACAGCTGGTGTGTTCTGTTACCAGTTGAGGAGCCTTGGAGACAGCTGGTGTGTTCTGTTACCAGTTGAGGTGCCCTGTAGACAGCTGGTGAGTTCTGTTACCAGTGGAGGTGCCCTGGAGACAGCTGGTGTGTTCTGTTACCGGTTGAGGTGCCCTGGAGACAGCTGATGTGTTCTGTTACCAGTTGAGGTGCCCTGGAGACAGCTGGTGTGTTCTGTTACCAGTGGTGGGACCCTGAAATCAGCCGGCGTGTTCTGTTGCCAGTGGTGGTACCCTGGATGCAGCTAGTTGGTACTGTTTGTCCTGGAGTCGGCTGGCATGTCCTTGGACCCAGCTAATAATTGACTAGCCTATATTGATTAACTTGTGCCAGACTAAAAGTGCTTGATTTAGTGTGCTTGGATGTGTGACTTATATTAGTTTTAGTTCACAGGTATATTCAATGATTTAGCTTCTCTTCCTGAATAACTGTGTGTGTGAGTGGTATGAATGGTAAGAGTGATGTAAATATGTTAAATGATTGGCGTTTGATATTTATGTATTTGCACTAAATATATGTAATACACTTGTTAACCCTTAATTAGCGGCTCACCACATAAGTCGAGTTAACCCTTATTTAGCGGGGTCGGACTTAAGTCCGATACGAGAAAATTGGACTAAATGGCGGGGTCGGACTTAAGTCCGTGGGCGTATTCCCGCCCTAATTTAGGTGGAAAGCGAAACTTGGTGGTCAGGCGGTGTACTACAAGGGCCCACCCACACATCCCCACTGCGTGACCGTGACTGAATGACCCTCAAGCAGCCATAATGGAAGGTCAAGATTTGCCCGTGTTCGATTCGGTGGCCGCCAATCCCTAGTGCGTCGCGCCACCCTACTAACCACGCCCGGCTCACCACCCAGAAACTAGATATCATGCTGAACTCTTCAGAGCTTTCTAATAAGCTGTTGGATGAAACCGTCGAAGGTCGGGGTGAGAGTTTTGGTAGTGTGGATGACTCGGAAGACGAAAATAACCCGATCATAGGCTTTCACCCCAAGCATAATTTGCGTGGGGTGGATGTTGTGGTTGATATTGGACAGACCCTTGAGCAAATTGGAGACGTTCCTGACGAAGAACATACTGGTGTGGGTGTTGGTAAGTACAATTTATATTTCATAATTGCTTGAAAATGTGATTGCAAGCATTTTATCACCTTACGAGCGGCTGGTGGAGTATATTTCACTGTGCCGCCCAGCGGGGTTTTTTTTTTTACCCTAAATGGGGTTGTTCTGTTCTCTTTTTCATGCATGAACAAGACCCAGAGCGTAATACAAGTATGTATCCTGAAAGTGCGTAAATTGAGCTTTCCAATGACACCCGAACCATCCTTTTACGATCACTGGTTGTCTTTCAACGATCGTAAAACACGAGTGTAAAAACCTAAAATACGGTAATTTCCTTATAGAATTCCCTGTGTGGCGAGCGGTCTTGAGGTAATTTATGCTCCTAATCACCGCTCCGCTCTCTCTCAGAGCACATTACGTCCTCAAAATTGCACTCTACAAGAAATTTCCTTTGCATTTTATAGCGTATTATTTGCAGGCGTTCGATAAATTTCTTACGGTAATACAAACAACCAAAGATTGAATATTTGTGCTTGGCATTATATGATTGTGGAGAACAGATGTAGGCCTACCGTATATATTATGTGTTCATATATTATATGATACATGTCTAACATTTTTATATTATCACGACTCTCTCTCTCTCTCTCTCTCTCTCTCTGTCTCACTCTCTTTGTTTGTACTCCTTTGTACTCTCTTTGTCTGATGTAGGCCAGGGCACGCCCCTAACTAATCTCTTCCCTCCCAGGGGAAATCACACCTAGCAGATGTTTTTGACCTCCCCTCTCTCTCTGTCTGTCTTCCTCTCTGGGTCTACCTATACTGCATGTGACATTGAAATTGCTTGAGAGTTTGATTGCAAGCATTTTATAGCGTATTATTTGCAGGCGTTCGGTAAATTTCTCACGATAACCAGGGTGTATGGTACATTTCTCACGATAATACAAGCAACAACGAAGCTTGGCGAAGATTGTGGTCTACAATATACCTTTTTATAATTGCATGTGACCTTGTAATTGCTTGAAAGTTTGATTGGAAGTATTTTATAGCGTATTATTTTCAGGCGTTCAATAAATTTGATAAATATATCAAAATAAGTCCTGTGGGACTATGAAATAGCTATTATTGGACAAGGACAATATTTTGTTCATCCCTCCACTGGAACATCAACAACAATGTCAACAACGTATCGCCGTCGGCAATCGTAAGATTCAGAGTCGTAAAGATTCCAGGACGAGCTCGATAGAAAATGAATGAATGAAATGAATGAGTGTGCAGTACTGCCAATACGTATAGCGACTTCCGCTAGATCTAGGAACCTTTACTTCGATCTAGCAGCAATGACTTACACTAGCGGTTTTGTTTTGAAATTTCAGAACAATTTCGAAGTGATATTATATGGATTTTGCCAATTCATATTTCTAGTGGTATTTATCATGTCTTACATCTAACAATATATGCTAGCGGATTTAACTTCAATTGGTAACCCTCCCGCTCGAGTCGGCTCCAAGAAAATCGATAATGGTGGCACTTTAGTATACAGGTGATAAACAAACCCGCATGCGGATCGCTTTGGTGTATCGGTATTATGGTAAGTTGGCTACCTACTATTGTTTATACGATATAGTAAGTAATGATAAGTAAATTATTATATATTATATATAAAACAAAAACAAAATTCCTGCAAAGCAAGCGAAACAGAGAGAGAGAGAGAATGCAGAAACTGAACTGAAGAAAGAGTGAAAAAGATATAATAATACAGAAATATTACAAGCAAATAAATGAAATAAGAGGGATTAGTTAGAGAAAATAATAATGAGAAATACATAATACGGATGAGGAAGAGGGAAAGCGAGCGAGCCAGAGAGAGAGAGAGAGAGAGAGAGAGAGAGACAGGAGGAGTGAGAGAGATTAGAGAGATTGCAAGCATTTTATAGCGTATTATTTGCAGGCGTTCAGTAAATTTCTTACGGTAATACAAACAATGAAAGATTGAATATTTGTGCTTGGCATTATATGATTGTGGGGAACAGATGTAGGCCTACCGTATATATTATTTTTTCATATATATATGATACATATGTAACATTGTTATATTATCACGACACTCTCTCTCTTGTCTCTTCCTCTCTGGGTTTACCTATAGCCTACATTTATAATTGCATGTGACCTTGAAATTACTTGAGAGTTTGATTACAAGCATTTTATAGCGTATTATTTGCAGGCGTTCAGTAAATTTCTTACGGTAATACAAACAACCAAACAACGAAAGATTGAATATTTGTGCTGCACATCCCTCATAAGAAATACCATTCCCACCGTATAGAGAGAATACAGAAACTGAACTGAAGAAAGAGTGAAAAAGAT
The DNA here is from genome assembly GCA_032716605.1 of Paralithodes platypus. Taxonomy (NCBI): domain Eukaryota; kingdom Metazoa; phylum Arthropoda; class Malacostraca; order Decapoda; family Lithodidae; genus Paralithodes; species Paralithodes platypus. The sequence goes on from CM064512.1 coordinate 21,549,859, forward strand.
ATAATAATACAGAAATATTACAAGCAAATAAATGAAATAGAGGGATTAGTTAGAGAAAATAATCATGAGAAATACATATACGGATGAGGAAGAGAGAAAGGGAGCACAAGAGAGGGAAAGCGAGCTAGCCAGAGAGACAGACAGACAGGAGTGAGAGAGATTAGAGAAAATAATAATGAGAATTACATATACGGATGAGGAAGAGAGAGAGACACCGCGCGAGAGAGGGAAAGCGAGCGAGCCAGAGAGAGAGAGAGAGAGAGAGAGAGAGAGACAGACAGACAGACAGACAGGAGTGAGAGAGAGAAAGAAAGAAAGAGAGAAAGAAAGAAAGAGAGAGAGAGAGAATACAGAAATAAGGAGAAATAAGAGAAAAATAAGACCGATTACCAAAGGAATAGTAGACGCGCAAGAGGCCGAAGTCAGGCCAAAGCGAACGCAATCGAACGCGCCCGGGAAATAGACCAAAAACTACCTCCTCTTCCTCACCTCTTCCCACCCTCCACACTCATTCATAACATCCATTCATAGACTTATATGGGGAGACGAAGAGTTGCTCTTTCCAAAAATGATCGTTTCGTTCGCATTGGAGCCATAGTAACGGCACTAGGGCGAGTGAAATTGAGCGAATATTTCGGGATTATGCCCTCTGAGCGGTACAGTGTAAAATACCTTACCACCCGCTAAATAAGGGTTAAATAAAGCTGGACTATGTGGCGGCGCTCGACATAGGTCGAGTGGCAATTTCAGCACGTAATGTTGCTGAGAGAGAGAGACAAGTGGTGGCAGGAGACTAGCGAGCGTATGACTGCTCCAGACCACCGCGGCGAACCTACTGGTAGTACTAACACGAATCTCAGCTCCCTCCTCCCTCTCTCACTCGCTACATACTGAATTATATGGGGAAAGTACCGAATTACATGCTTTTTGCACTCGCGTTGCACGGTTATTGCAAGAAAACTAGCCATCATAAAAGGATCGTTATGGTGTCATTCGAAAGCTCTGTTTATGCCCTTTCAGGGATAGGTACTTGTTTTACGTTCTGGGTCTTATTTAGGCATGAAAATGATCACGTAAACAGCCCTATTTTGGCTAAAAACACCCCGCTGGGCGGTACATATAAATAAACCGCATAGGCCGCTCGTAAGGTGTTAACTGGACTACTTACGTTTCTTTTAATTGGCCCTCTAGAGAGATTATATAAAAGAACTCGGGTAAATTAGATCAATTGCTCTGACAGTATTGAGGTATGTCTTCTTCGTCTTCTTCATTTAAAATTTATTCCCAGTATTGTTTGTGTATGTTTGATTGATCTTCGTGAGATTAGATGTTGTTCCCTTGGTTATGTATTGTATAATTTGCTTCATGACAGTCATGTCCTTGGAGGGCTTTTAGTTTTCTCCAAAATGTTGTCGGATCATTGTAGGTGTTTTGCTGTTTCCATGACTATATTTGTCCACATTTCAGTATGTTCTTGTGTCATTGTATTTTCTAGTATTTCTTGAAGTTGTTTGTATATTCTGTACTGAGCGTATGTCCATCAATGAATCAGGGCTCGTTGTCTTAGTAGACTTAGTGCATTGTATTGTGTTTGTATGTTTTTGGTTTGTTGACTAAATCTAGTACTGTGTAGTATTCTGTTTCGTGTTTTTGGGATGTGTGTATTTGTGGTATTTTTTACAATGCTATACCAGACTTCGAATGCATCGTCATTTTCGTATGTCCCATTGTCAATATTATTAGTCTATCAGTTTATTGTCTAATTCAGTGTTGAAGTTTTCCCATTTTGCTGCAGAGAAATTTGGTCTTGGGGGTGATGGGATGATAATGGATGACGTTGATATGGTTGCTACTATGGGGATATGGTCACTGGGTGTTAAGGGGCCAGGTGCTAGGTGTATGTTGTGGAATGTCTTGTTGTTTGTGAGTACTATGTCTGGTGTTGTTGATGAATTTATGGCATGGAAGGTTGGGAATTGCGGTCCAATGTGTCTGACTACGACATTTTGGGTTCTACTGTTGAGGGTGGGTTGTTTTACATTTAGATCTCCCATTGGGTAGCCTGGGATGTTCATTCTAAATAATTTATAACAGTCAGGGGGTAGGGAGGAAAGGCCTTCTAGGGGGAAGATAAACAGTTAATATAATTATTTTGTCTTAGCGTTTGTATATCAATTGCAAGAAAGTCAGATATGAAATCATCATAGCCTTTATGGGTTAGGTTGTTGTTGTTGTTGTTGTTCCCTAAGCTGCCTGGCCGAACAGCCCCGAGTCCCTGAGGAAGGCCATGGCCACGATCGGGCTTTCCCACAGAGCTCTCATTGAGTGTAGATTGTGTTGTTGGTGTAAGTGGTTGTGTGAAATGCAGTCTTCTATGATGTGTTTAATGGTATGGGGTGCTGTGTTACATCCCGGGCAGGAGTCGACAACGGAGTCATCTAGTCTCTTCTGATAGCTCAGGAGAGCTGGATGGTGTCCGCATCTCAGCCTGGCCAGGTGGACTCTGTCCTCGCGAGGAAGGGAGGATTCGGAAGGATGGATTTCGGGAGGTCGTGCATGCAGCTGCGTGTTGTCTGTGAGTGAGTGGATGGATCGGTGAGAGATATGAGTATGGATGTGCTTCTGGAAGTTGGTTCGGGGTGGGCAGGGAGGGAGAGAGGACAATAATTGTGTGTGATACCGTGTGCTGGGTGTTGTTTTGATATTTCTTGGTGTCTGTGGGTGTGTTGCCATGTAGTTTAGTGGGTGGTATTGGTTCGTGGAGGCTGCTGCCAGGAATTGAGTGCCTCTCATGTCCAGATGGTCTTTGACTTTGAGGATTTTGGTTTCTTGATGTAGGTGATCTGTGGGTGCAGTAGCTGTGCAGCCTGTAATGATCTTCAGGGCTTTGTTTTGAATAGTCTGTAAAGTCTTATGATGTGTTTCAGCTAGGTTAGAAGCCCAGGCTGGGCTTGCGTATTCCATCACTGATCTTATGTATTGTTTATATACTGTGGTGGTAGTTTCTTTGTTGTGTCCAAATTTTGTGTGAGCAAGTGACCTGAGGGCGTTAAGTCTGGGTGTCAGTTTCTTTTTAATGTTTGTGGTGTGCTGTTTGAATGTCATATGAGTATCATATGTTACTCCTAGGATTTTGGGTGTGTGTATGTGTTAGGGGTGTGTTGTTTATGGTGAGTTGAGGGATGTATTCGTGTTCTCCTGTCCAACTTGTGAGCAGGGTTGCGGTGGATTTGGCTGGGGCTAGATTAAGTCTGTTTGTAGTGCACCAGCCATGTAGTGTGTTGAGATAGGGTTGAAGGAGATCTGTTGCTCTTTTTGGGTCATGGTGTGTGCATGTGAGTGTTATGTCATCTGCATAGGAGGCTAAGTTTATTTGGGGCGTATTGGGTGTAGTTATATCGTGCATGTACAGATTGAAGAGTGCGGGCGATAGGACGGATCCTTGTGGGACTCCGTTTGGAAAGTTTCTGATTTTAGATGACTGACCGGCAAAAGATACGTGTGCAGATCTGCCTGCTAGGAAGTTGGCCAGCCACCTTTTGTGTTGTTGTGCATGTTTGTGTTGTAGATTTTGTTTGTTAGGTTGTGGCGGGGGATGGCATCGAAGGCTTTACTAATGTCGAGTGTGGCTAATAGTGATCTGTGTGGTGGTCTAGCTGAGTTGATGCCGTCGAAAGCTCTTTGTGTAAGGTCTGTGAGAAGAGTGTTTTTGGAGTGCAGTGGCCTAAAGCCATGTTGTGTTGGAGCTAGGGGTAGGTCAGGTGTAATTAGTTGTAATACTAGGCGTTCCATGACTTTGGAGGGGGAGCAAAGGAGTGTGATGGGGCGGTGGGAGGAGGGTAGCGTGGGGTCTTTGTTGGGTTTGGGGAATGTGATGATGATACCATGCTTCCAAATGTCTGGTATTGTGTTGTGTGAATAGCTGTAGTTTGATATGTTAGTGAGTGCTTGTATGCCTTGTGGTCCCAGGTGTCTGAGGTGTATGTTGTTTATGTTGTCTAGGCCACAGGCGGGTGAGTGCTTGAGATTGTTGATGATATGCTTTGTCTGGTGATTGGTGAAGGGTGTATAGTCAGGGTCTGTGGGGAATTGTCTCTTACGTCGGATGACACGTCGGTCGTCTTTGTGAGGTTTTAGGTGGCTGACATGTGAGAAGTGATTGATGAGAGTGTTTGCTTGTTGTTTACATGAAGGAGTAGAGTCTGTTGTTGTGATTGCAGCATGTGATTGTGTTGTGTTGCTGTTGGAAAGTGTGATGCTGTTTAGTGTTTTGTAGAGTTTTTGGGGGTTTGTTTTGTGATCAAGTGTTTGTAGGAAGTTATTCCAATTTAGTTTTTGTTGTTCTTGTATTTTGTTGTTAGTTTGGGTGTTGAGTGCTTGAATTTGTTGTGTGATGTCTTGTGTGTGGGGTGCTGTTGTGGGTTAGGTTGTGTTTAATAGCAATGACTGTGCCGTCTAAGGGTGTTTTTGTTGGATTTTTATATGGGTTTTGAAGCCTTGTATTTTTAGTTATTCCCCGTCTGGTACTCCATGGCTGCTCATTAGTATCACGTGAGGGTCTATTATTTTGTATATGTTATTTCGTGTGTATCTACGTCCTCTCCAGTTATGTACATTGTGTTGAATTATGTTTAGAGTATCTATTACTGTTGCTTTCTACCGTATCTTGTTGTGGGAGGGGTGGGGGGAGAGGAAAGAGTGGGTTTGGGCTTCTTTTGTTGTTTTATGTCTGTGATCTAATTTAGTTTTCTATATTTCTTGAGTAAGCTGATGGAAATTTTTGGGTTCAAAGGTCCATCGTTTCTGTAGGCTGTGGTGGTTTTGCTGATCAGGTCATCTTGTTGTTGTTGATGTGGGTTAGCGAGTTGGTTATATTGTTCATTGTTATTTGTTTGAAGAGTTAGGGGTGGTTGGGGTTCATCTGGTGGGCAGGGGCTGGATGCAACCTCCGTTCCATTTACTGTGCATGTGCGCCGAATTTGAAGATTGTTTTCATTATACTACTGCATTAACTTAACCTAACCTAACCTAACCTAACAGTTAGGCCTAAATAAAAAAATCAAGATAAGAGGGGAAAGGCCACGCATGAGCTGTAAATGGAAAGGTGATTGCATCCAGCTCCTTTCCATCTGGTGTAGGTATGTTAACGTCTTCATGTTTCTTCACTTTCTGAGTCGTATCTTAGTGGAGTTTCCTATTGTTGATCTTGGGTATTTAGATCTTCACAACTTTGGGTATTGGTCATGGTAGGGATTTGTTGATTTTGGATGGGTAACTCAAGTTGATGCTGGTGGTTAAATAAGCTTAGCATATGCTAGTCTAGTGATTCTTTTTGGGTGACTTTTGGGAGTTTGATGGGAGGTAGGTTATTCAGTTTCAGGAGGATGTCATCATTAAAGTTGTTTTGTCTTGTAGCATTCCTTAGGTGAGCAAAATACATTAAGGAAATGTAGATTTGAGAGTTTCCCTGGTAGGATGTGGATTGATGAACTTGTAGTTAGTGAATGGTTGTTTTGGCTACTGTTTAGGCATAGTTGAGTTTTTTCTTTTCTCTATTTTCCTGTTCTTTCCTTTTCACTGTCCTTTTTGTTTTCCCATTTCATTGCTAGGGTCCTGTCATTGTTCCTGCAATGTATGCATTGTTTGCTTCCTTGAGATGTACAGTCCTTCCATGTGTGTCCTAGGGAGCATATTTTGTAATACTCTCCTCTATTGCATTTGTAGGCGAGATGGTCATCAAGACTGTAACACTTCATACAGGTTTCTACATGTATGTATTATTCTTGCTGGATATTCCTCTTTGGCATTGTTAAGTGGAAAAGTGTCCGTCCCTCCTTAGCTCTTTCAGCCATCTTTACATCTGAAAATTCAAGTTTGAGAAAGTGATTCCCAAAACTTTGCAACATGTTTGATTTCAACGTGTTCATATACCCTTTCTAGTTCATTATTGATGTCTTCAGGGTCATTTTGGAGGATATGTTGATCTACATTGGAGCATATTATGCACCTTTAGGCTTTTATGTGGGGTGGGAAGGTTTTTGTTTGTTTTGTTTTTTCTATGTGAATGACCCAGATAAATACTCCATTGGTTATTATGTTGACATGTTGGTGACACTGGGTGAAGCAGCAGTATGGCTGTACAGGATTGCAGCATACATTTATTTAGGAGTTTGACATTTTGAACATTTGCAGTAAATGTCAATATTACCAGTGAAACGCATGTTGCATTTTGTCAATACAAAAATGGACGTTTCATATAAAATCCTATGATTCCAACACTTTCCTAGCATACCTATACAGTGATAAAACTCGACTATCAACATTTCACAATATTTACATTTAGTCATTTGAATTCAATTATGTCCCAGGAATACCTTCCTGTATTTGAGGGACGAACTGAACTCCCTGTATAGGTAACAGAAGGATACACTCCCAAGTGACTACCAAATTACCACAGGTTCCTCCCACATTATTAAAATCGTCTAATGTCAGCCAGGATATAAACTAAAAAGACGCTTTCATTATTGGAATAATAAGTGAAACAACCAATACCACAGACTTCATTGTTGATTTTTTGTTTTCGCTGTCAGAAATTCAATTATCTTTGTCAATGGCATAATTAAAACTCAGGATTTTGCCTGTCTTCCACTTACTGCCACAGAGAATATTTGGTCTGAATCTTGGTCTGGAAATACAAAAAATAATGAGAAGGAAATGTAAATATGAGACTTTCTATTAGAGCTAAGCAAATATTATATTTGTATATGTGTATAATGGCTCGGGTCATTGAGATTGTCCTTTTTACTTTCGTTTCCATTTATGGAATAATAAGAGCATAACGTTTGCAAAGATAATTCCTACTTTAGGACAATGCTTTCAATCCCTTTGTTCTAGCATTAAATATATGATTGCCATTTACATACTTTTTTACTGTAGACGATGCATTAATCCTCAACCGACGGTGACCGTCATATGACGGGAGAGAGAATATTAGCCACCCCTGTGGTGCCCGTCATATGACTCGTGCCTTTTTGAGCCCATTATGAGCGATGAAAGAGAGAGCGAGCATTGCAAGGACAACAGGCGAGCTCGGTCCGCTGGCGACAGTGGCGGGACCGTTGGGACGGGCACTAAGACCTACTGTATAGATTCTCAACCAACATAGCTCTCAAAATAAGGTTACATCCAGGGAAATTACCTCATTTTAGGGTATTTTCATTCCCAGTTGCACGATCGTTGCACAAGAACCCGTTCTCGTACAAGGATGATTCAGATGTCATTGGTAAGCTGTATTATCGCCCGTTCACGGATATATAATTGTATTATGCTCTGGCTCTTGCTTATGCATGAAAAAGAGCATGGTTGAGTCGATTAGCATGAATGTTGAGTTATAGATAAATGTTAAGTAACTATTACATACAGTATATTTCATTTGGTTTCCATGAATACAGCCATGCCTTATCTCTACTCCAAAGTATTCTAACGTCAGTCAAGTTTAAACGTGAGATTAATTCAACTATTCATTTTCTACCACAAAGACATACTTAGAACATTGATTTTATGAATAGTAATACAATGATATGTCTGTTTGTAATTTGTTAATGTTAGCTAAAAACAATTATTTGCAAAAGACCCATATTCGTTTGCAAAGACATGGTGTTGGATAGTTGGAAAATTACAGAAAATCAATTTATATACAGAAAATTAAATGGGAAGTTGTAAGTTGTAAGGGCGAAAGACATCACACATGCATATGCATTTGCAGGAAAACATTAATGGCATACCACATGTACGATAGCAGAGAGATGGATCTCGGAAGTAGATTTAGGACAATCCTTTTCCAGCCGTGGCCATTTCGCATACCTTGCTTAGTTTGCCCCATTGATATGTAAGTCTATACTCTCTCTGGATGGGACATCTGCTCATTTCAGAGCCCCAAACTTGAGGTCGCCACCACATGGAGCAAAACTAAACCTCGATTTGACACACGCGAGATAAGTTTACCAGACCACCCCATCTTAACCCATTTAGTATGGTATCGCCTTTCTTTACTTTATTGTGACTATGGCTAAACGATTATAGTTTTGAGAGGCATGTGAGAGTAAAGTGGAATGTTGAGAGTCTGTGACACAGACTTACGGGAGGCGATGGCCGTAGCCGTATGCCTCTACATTCATGCTTCATCGCTAATCTTTTCTGATGTATTTTTACTTAATATTATTGCATTGTGTTAAGTTAAGCGTTAGGTTAGGTTAGTTAATTCAATACAACCAGTCATTGCCAAGGTTTTCAAGTATTCTTACCTAATCGTATCTAGTGGGGGAGTAAGAAGAAGTCTTCTTTTGTGGACCCCCACCTCTAAATTATTAGTTTCAAAAATAATTAAACAATACTCACATGTTTATCATAATTAGTTTTAAATTTTGAAACACTCTCTGACATTACCACCCTCTCTGGTAATGCATTCCAATTGTTTAATCACTCTTATAGCAAACCTATTGGCTCTCAGGTTGGTCCTCCAGTGGCTCGGGCGTACCAATTTTAGACTTTGTCCCCTCAAGGAGTTGGTACTGATTTGGAAGAACTTGGTGTGATCAATGTTATCTACTCCATGTAATAGCTTATATGTTTGAATCATGTCTCATCTAATTCTCCTATCTTTCAATGTCTGAATCCCTAAGCGCCGACATCTCTCTTCACAGCTTAATCCTTCAACTCCAGTGACCATCCTGGTGGCCCTGTGTTGGATCCTCTCTATATGTTCGATGTCTTTAACTAGGAAAGGTGACCAACACTGTACTGCATAATCTAACTGTGGTCTGACCAGGGAAAGATACAGTGACATCACAATCTATTTATTCAAGAACTCAAAGTTACGTTTAATGATACCCAATATACTGTTTGCTTTAGCTACATTAAATGCCAGTAGCCACTTATCAGTCCAATCGTCCATGCGCTCCATATCCCTACGTAAAGCCTCAACATCCTCCTCTCCTTCAATTACTCTATAAATCTTAGCATCATCAGCAAATAGACTAGATTTAGATTCCAAGTCATCAACCAAATCATTAATGTATATCAGGAACAGTACTGGGCCCAAAACACTCCCCAGTGGAACTCCACTGAACACCTGTAGCCACTCGGAGGTCCCACTACTCACCTTACCCTATGATACCTGTCCTAATACTGTATTGTATTCTAAAGTGAATAGTAGGACTCAAATTGTGATAACAATAATGTAAAGATGTAATATATGGGAAATTACTACTGTCAAAGGTAGAACCACAACAAAAATTATGTGCCAAGTATAGGAGTGTTAATAGTGCATTTTCAAGTCAATAGGCTAGTATGCCTCAAATCCTGATAACAACAATTTATACATGTAATCTATCTATCTATCTATCTATCTATTGCCGGACGCCTTACTCCCCTTACGAGGGGATTGACCACTCAATTTAGAATCCGTCCGACTCCGAGGCCCTCTGTGTATCTAGTTAGCACTATTTTTTACAGCGGTGTTCGGCTAATCCATCCACTAACCTGCCTTACCCTTAGGTAAGCAGTATGGATTTGTATCAGGTTTACTCCCCTAGACAGGTTGCCAACCAAGGCTGACGAGTCCCATCCACCCGGATTTGTATAAGGTTGTCTCCCCTAGATGAGTTGCCGAGCAAGGCTAACGAGTCCCATCCACCTGAATTACATGTAATACATTTGGAAGTACTATGTTTCACCCGTGTGCATTTGTTTTGTTGGTGGCCATTTTTCTTGAGCCTATCTAGCAGACGACGGCGTCCTCGCAGATCTGAGGGGGGTTAGCACATCCAGAGAGTATTGCATATCTATGGTGACCGGACAACTCGACTAGTAGACCATTTCAACCAGTAGCTCTCAACCAGTACCAAATCAACCAATACGGTTAGGTTAGGTTAGGTTAGGTTAGTACTATATTTTGGCACTGGTTTGCTTGGTCTTGGTTGATTTGGCACCGATATCTATGGGTTGCCTATGTAAACGGCCGCCACCAGGAATACTGATGTTTAAAGTCTGTTTGTATGTTGATGAATATATTTTTATTATAACTACATAAGCTTTTGACAATAATTTTCTGTTTTAAAAGACCTGAGGCAGTAGAACTTGTGGAAAGCTTCACCACCTATATTTCCTGGAGTAATAATATATAATGTTTGCCAGGATAGAATCACATTGAATGGGTTAAATGTAGGAAGAGCATGCGACGTATCAACATTTTTGCTTTTCATGGTGGTGAAATGTTCACTGAACAGTGGCCCATACCGACCGATAACCGACGAGCGTCCTCATTTGAGTCTGCACCCTAGGAGGGCGAGCGTCCTCATATGAGCCATGGCCTAAAAAAAGCCTTTCCAAACATCCCACTGTCACTCAAAACAATGTGTAAATACGTGAGATAATTCCTCTCCATACATCGTATCACTCCTCCATATATGTTCAAATGCACCCCCCCCCCCCCTCAATTATCATCTATTTTTCTCTTATTCCTGTGATTATTGGTTCATTTATGGCACCAAAACTCCCTAACCGGTTTCAAGGTGGAAAGGGAGGGGTGTGGAGGGAGGAGAGAGAGAGAGACTAGCCCGCACTAACTCCAGTCTCGCTCTAGAGCTTGTGAAGGGAGGGTGCAGTTTCGCTCTCTGTCAACTCCATGAATGAACCGCTCGGCAATATTTCGTGTTTGTCACCCCCCAAATACTATTCCCACTTGTTTTATTGTTGTAACATGTAACTATCTTCATATTAAACATAAAATAGGCACATATGAATAAGTAATAACGATATTTATCGGATAATGACGATTTTCGTCAGAAATTAATGCAATAGCTTCGGCCCTCAGGACATTTAACGAATCGGAGTCTCGCCGCGGATAGGTTAAAGGATCCCATTCTGCTTCATGCTTAGCCACATTGGTTTTCAGATTGTAAAATGCTTGCCCTATTAATTTAGAGATTTCAAGACCTTTCTCCCTATTTTGTTGTCAATATTATGACCTTTCGTGCCATTTAAGTTATATTCTTTCTGGAGAGCGATGCGAGCCTGTAATTTAGTAGGAATTGATCTTTGGCCAATACATTATTCGACCGAAAAATGTGTAAATTGATCTTGAAATGGTATCTTGGGGAGGTCTAGGAATAGAAGGACATTAAAACAATACTAAATGTATATATAAACCTTTAATTATACCAATAAATAATTTACTCTTCCACCCTTAAACAAAAATAATTTAGACACTAGGTACTTAGTTTACCATCAGCTGAAAACAAATAATCTGTAGACATTATTTGTCATTATAAATACAACTTATGAAGAACTCCAATGAAAGTATCTGATAACAATATGTTAAGGATTGTATTATTTTTCACCCACCCGTCTGTAGCTGAACAAATCCATTGAATTATATTATAAATATGCAAATGAACCTTTGGCATTTACAACAGTTACATGTTTTTATATGTTACAATATTGTAGTATCTGTTTTCAAAGTTAAGGGGAGGTTTATAGTTATTTGTTCATTTATATATGTACTTACTATTTTGTTTCTTCCTCCTAAGACCTCCATTAAACTTAAAAACATACCCCCCAGAGACCCCCTTTTGGGATAAATTCGGAAAATGTTTTTGTAGAAAATTGTGTCGGCCGAAGGTCGATTCCTCCAAAATTATAAGTTTGCTATCGCTCGCCAGGAATGCAATCGAAGGTTATCTACTACTTACAACCCCATACAACCGACAACCTCCCACAAGATGAGTAAAATCGTTTAACTAGAATAAATCAATAAACAATATTATTATTACAATAATATACTTCACTACCTTGAACACAAACATCATCCTTGTTCTCTGCACTGGCGAAAATTCAATTATTTCGGCCAATATTTCAATTAAAACTCCCAGTGTTCCCCGTTAGTTCAATGACTACCACCCCACTTGCTGCCAGCGCGAAAAATGGCGGGGAAGTTGGATCTGCAAATATGGATATAATGATGAGGATATGTCAAGTCGTGAAGTGGCACTCAACTAAAAGCGGTTTCATTTTCTCTGTAAATTTCGAGTATTACATTAACTGCATTTGAACATGCCTATATAAATATGAGGAAATAAGTGCATTAATATTGTCATACAGTCCATTAGTACTGATATATTGTTGGATAATGGAAAGCTTCAAAAATAATTAAAATCCGTGAGCGACATATTTCCACTAACAGGAATACATTAATGACACCGTGCGAGGAACGTTGGAAGAGATAGAGACCTGGAGGAATTACACCAATCCCTCTTCAAACGCCGCCATGTTGTATACCTTTCATAGTTTGCCACCGACGAGAACTCTTAACCATTTTAGTAGTATGAAGCAGTACTTTATTTTATAACGCCTGTCTTTAAATGAGTTTAATGAACTTAGTAATATTATGTAGGTGTTAATGGGTTAGTTAAGATGGTCTGTGCCCTTTAAAAGTCTACGTCTTCAAAACTGCTAACACATTTTCTAATGATTTGTCAAAATATCTTGAAATGGTTAAGTCCTCCAAAACGATGACGTAATTCTTTGTGCATTAAGTTAACCTGTAACTCCAACAGTTACTTTGTTTTCCGAAACTGAATGAACTTGTCTTGTGTGAACAAGAATACAATTATAATTATGACATCGCTCCTCCCTATGATACCGTAAATATTGATTAGTAAAACCACTCCGCAGTAGATTGTCATATTTTTTTCGCGAATAGTTTTCTAAACAAATATGTTTTAAATTCGAGGTGGTTTTGTCCTTTGGGAACCTTAGTTTCAGTACGGAGAAGATACAAGGAGAGGCAGTGACTAACATGCTTATTTTCAGACATTTTGATGTGTTTAGTATGTCATCATCAATGGTCTAAATAATTATAAACAAATCAATCACCTATTAAAACACAAGTTTAATTATGTTTTCATAGTAAACTAATTGGCCACCCACCTCCACCCCCACCTGCTGCCACCTCGCTGCTGGTTCCCTCTCCATCGTTGGGGATTCCATCCTACGAGGACAGGTCGAAGAGTTCTGCGACAGAGTCTCAAATCAACGAAAAAGATTTTGCATCCCAGGAGCTGGAGTGGACGACATTGTGAAAGCCTTCGAAGTTACCACAAAGGATGCAAATGAAAATACCCTTTTTGTCATCCATGCTGGTTCAAATGACGTCATGCGCACCAGATCCGAAGAGTTGATGGAGAAATATCGCAAGATGATCCAGCACTACAAAAACAAGTCAAGGAATATCATCATCTCAGGCATTCTCCCCAAGATCGACGCACCTGACAAATTCTACGACAAGGCCTTCAGCACAAATAGCCGACTAAAATATTTGTGTCTGAGGGAAGAAGTTGAATTCATCAACCTCTGGGACAACTTCTACAACCAGCCTACTCTGTTCCGCAAGGATGGCACTCATCTAAACCCTGTGGGTTCAGCACGCATGGGTCGTCTCCTACACGAAGCAGTCCGCAGCCATGGATAAAAAAACGCCATCCGAAAAGAAGCAGCAGTGACATAAATCATCCAACGCCAAGAAAAAAACAGAGGCAACCGAGGACCACCAGCGATAAGGACCGAAGACAGCGAGGACCGAGGACAGCCATGAACATAAATGTAGATCCGACAAGAACCAAAAATATTATTAAAGAGCGTTCCGTGAGTTCTAAAATAACAAATTTAAAGGTTTTCTATGCAAACGCTCGTAGCATATGCAATCAATTTTCAGATTTAGAGGAGCTAGTGTTTACAGAAAATTATGATGTGATTGGCATAACAGAATCTTGGCTCAATACAGAAGATAGAGACTTTTTAGCAGAGTATTCACTTCCCGGTTATGTAATGTTTGAGAAAAGCCGAATAAATCAAAATGAAGGTGGCGTTTTACTTTATATCAAAGATAGTCTTAACCCTACCCTCTTGTCAAAACCTCAAATTGTGAACGTCGACGCATCTTTTGTGCTAATAAAGAATAATAAAGGTACAAAAATAATACTTGCATTAATATACAGACCTCCAGCTCAATCAGTGCAAACTGACCGAGAAATTTACGAACAAATTGCAGATGTAAGTAACTCACAAGATACCGTATTTTTTGGCGACTTTAATTTACCTGTGACCAAGTGGGGCGATACTCTTACTTCACACTCCGGACATGACTTGTATACGAACTTGCAAGAGAGTTCGCTTTATCAATTTGTTCGAACGCCGACCCGTGGTAATAACGTTCTTGACATTGTACTTGCAACAAAAGAAGAATTAATAGAGAATTTGAATGTTGGTGATGAATTCAGTAACAGCGACCATCGTACGATAACTTTCACTTTAAACTTTACTAGTAACGAACCAAATAGTAGCATCGAAAAAGTCCCTAATTTCAAGAAAGCAAACTTCCATAAACTTAGAGCTATGTTTAAAGAAACTGACTGGAGCTTTTTAATTAACAATAACGACATAAATACCTCTTGGAAGTTATTCGAATCCACTTACCTAAAAGCAGTGCAAGACTGCATACCATCGAAAATACGGCGTCCAGGCCATAATAATAAGCCCAAATGGTGGAATAAAGATATTTCAAACTGCCTGCTTGCTAAAAAATTTGCTAATGGTAGATTAAAATCCTCACAAAATGACGAAGAACGGGTGAAATTTGTAGAGCTACGACGCAAAGCCAAAAAGTTAATTAAGCAAAGTAAAAAGACCTTACAGTTGCATATTGCGAATCAAAGTAAAACAAACCCGAAAGAATTCTATAGTTATATCAGAAAGAAAAAAGTAGTTACTTCAACTGTTGGACCGTTAGTCGATGACAATGGAGAATACACCAAAGACGAAGTACAAATGAGTAATGCCCTCAATACCTTCTTTGCATCAGTTTTTACAACAGAAGACCTCAGTGATATCCCTACACCATCGCCGATTCAGATTGATAATTCAGATGTTCTAAGCAATATCACCGTTACAGAGAGAGAAGTATTGAATTGTTTAGATAAACTCAAGGTAAATAAAACGCCTGGACCTGATGCAATCTCGCCTAGAGTTCTGAAGGAAGCTAAGGATGAGCTCTCCAAACCACTGCCATTACTATTCAATAAATTCTTGCAGTCTGGAACTATGCCTGATCAGTGGAAGCTAGCCAACGTAACACCGATATTCAAAAAAGGCAGCAAATCCCTACCCAGTAACTATCGTCCAATTAGCTTAACCTCAGTTGTATGTAAAATGCTAGAAACGGTAATACGAGACAGACTCGTAAATCACTTAGAGGAAAATAACATACTTAAAGATACTCAACACGGCTTTCGTAAAAAACGTTCCTGTTTAACAAACCTCTTAGACTTCTTCCACGATATCCTCAACCTCTACAATGAGAGTAAAGCTGTAGATATTATATACCTTGATTTTCAAAAGGCCTTTGACAAAGTTCCCCACAAACGTTTACTGCTAAAACTAAAAGCGCATGGAATACAAGACGGTGTGTTGAAATGGATAGAAAAATGGCTCAGCGACAGAAAGCAAAGAGTAGTCATAAACGGTAAGGCATCTAAATGGACCAATGTAAGTAGCGGGGTACCCCAGGGATCGGTACTAGGACCAATTATCTTTCTAATTTACATCAACGACATAGATGAGGGCCTCACCTGTACAATCTCAAAATTTGCTGACGATACAACAATTGCAAATAGCGTACTCTCAAAAGAACAAGTTGACGATATGCAACACAATCTAGATAAATTGTCATGTTGGGCCCAAATTTGGCAAATGAGTTTCAATGCGGATAAATGTAAAGTACTACATATCGGATACCTAAATGAGAAAGCAAACTATTCGATGAATGGCACTCAGCTTAAGAATGTAAACAGAGAAACCGATCTGGGAGTAACAATATCGAGTAACCTAAAACCGAGTCAACAATGTTCAGAAGTTGTTAAGAAGGCAAACAAAATAATTGGCTTTATAGGCAGGTCATTTGAGCATATATCCAAAGAAGTTATCCTAACCCTTTACAATTCCTTAGTCCGCCCTCTTCTGGAATACTGCGTTCAATCCTGGTGCCCTTATTACCAAAAGATATAAACAAGCTAGAACGAGTTCAACGTAGAGTTACCAAAATTATACCTAGCCTAAAGAACAAACCATACGAAGAGCGTCTTAGAGAATTAAATCTATTTCCTTTAACCCAGCGCAGATTAAGAGGTGACTTAATTCAAGTGTTCAAAATCATCAAAGGCATCGACAATATGAACTGTAGTAAGTACTTCACTATCGACCAATCTAATTACACGCGGGGAAACGGTTGCAAAATTATTGGTAAATCTTTTAACTCCCACGAATCTAAGAATTTCTTCTTCAATCGAGTTGTCAACTTGTGGAATGGGCTTCCCCGAAACGTTATAGACTGCATCACCGTTGATTCATTTAAACTCCGCCTAGACAAATATCTCGCATCAAACCCGCGACTGACTGCGTTTGTAAATGAATAACTTTATTTTATCCCCCCCTCAGTTACTAACCCATCTGTCCCCTACTAACTTCCTAATCCTGCCACGGACATTAGTTCCAGGGCAGTAATTCCCTTTCCTATGTTCCCTTACCCACTTTAAACCACTGTTTGGACAATTGATCCTCAGTGTTTTGGAGGACAAGCAACCTAGAAGGGTCACTAGATCTGTTGTTGCTTGATTTCCTTTGTACTCCTTTGTACTCCCACTCCTGTACCCACCTCCCCCTCTATCGCCTCCCTCCCTCCACCCTATATCTTCACCTCCCACCCCATCCCAACATCACTGTTGACAGATAATTTATGGGCACTAATTGTGCTTCCCTCTATTGAGCATCTTGGGCAGACCAAGGCTGTCTTTGTGTCATCTGTCCACAACTGTACAGGCTCTCAGCCTATACCCGAGAGAGAGTAGTTGGACTATAGAAAAAACAAAAAAAAAAAATCCCAGATTCTAGTCTTGTACAACTACCCAATCTTGGATGTATCAAATAATCTCACCCAGACAAACTTCAGATGATGTGCGCCGGGGCAACAATTACAATGATTCCCGGAGAGGCACTGTATACAAGATGGACACTTCCATGGCAAATGGTGTCCAACAAGTCCAATGCGAGACTTGTAAACTACAAACAATTTAATATTTTGGTTATAACATAGTAAAATATACACATTTAGGTGATAGTGAGCCAGCTTGACATGCATAGGCTAATGGGGAAATACAGGGATAAATACCATTTTCAACATGTAATACCTCTGTAAGCGGTTACAGTTTTCTTATAGAACATTTTATGCTTGTATTATATATATATATATATATATATATATATATATATATATATATATATATATACACTGTATACTGTATATATATCCTAATCCCGAGGTTTGGCACGCTTAGTTTAGGACACCTTTTATATCTTAATAGGGCGATAAATCGGTATGATCCTGTCTGTCATTAAACTGTGATTTGGTTTAAATAATGACATAATTATGTATCAATATAATAAATATAATATTGACGAATCCAGCTTTAGCTAAATAATATACTATAATGTATATATCATACATAACAAAAACTAACACATTAATGTAAATATAAATACAAATGTCCTTTCATTGTTGTGGGTATGCAAGGGGTCAACTAGATGAGATAAGGTGTTCTGTGTACGCTTTCCCCGAACTAGGTTGCGTAAAAGCCTCTCAATATCATGAATGGAGAGTGTTGAAGAATAGTTGGTTTTGGAATATACTGCATCTCCCAGGCTGAATTACCGACTAAATTAACGTACATACATATATTAATGTGTCGTTTTGCAGCCCTAATTAACTTGCAGATCCTCTCCCTTCACGGTAGAGGGTATACGTATTATGTAGGTGTATGAGAGAGAGAGAGTCTGTAAGTAGTGTATGTGAATTGATGTGCATGTGTGTGAAATTTAACTGTGCATACTTATGTGTTCTAGTGTGTGTGTGTGTGTGTGTTATATTGATGTCCTGTACACAAAGACACGTCAAATATTGCCAAAGAAGAACATATATACCAACAACTACTGACAAATGACAGCTTTACGATGTAAACTTCAATATAACGAAATGCAAATATATATGACTATTGTGGTAAACTATCAATGGAAGTTAAATATTACTAAGCTATAATGAATCAAATAAAATCAATCTAAATGAATACTCTATTTCTAAATTGAATTCAATCTGAAACAAGCTAATTTATATCCAAAGGTCTCACATAATAAATGTATATAATTATAGGGTAAGGTTATAAGGGTTAATATTAGCCAGGAATTAACTCACCAATAGTTCCACGTGGCAATGAGGCAAGGGAGAACGTTTTTACCCAATATGGCGGTGGACAATGGGGAACGAGACTTCGGTCCCAAGACACGAGTCAAGTTAAAGAAAGAATAAATGATTACATGGGAATGGACATGAATATTATGCTTATCTATCAGTCAGTCATGATGTCGATGAGAGCGTCGTGATGGTGTAGCTGTGTGTATTGCTGTATGTGTATTGTGATTAGAGGCACAAAAGCACGATCAACTGAGGGCGGAAAATTAGATGTTAACTGGTTGGTGTTCGTGAAGGCTCTGGCGTACCTCAAAAGCACACCTTGCTGCCTTGGCAAACCGCCAGGAGCCCAAATTATCGTACCGCATTTAGGTTGCTCTATACGATAAATTATATTAATATATACGATAAATTCATATATACTACATAAGACCATGGCAATATTGCTTAATAGCATATTAGGCCTTTTATAACTTAACTTATTTACAATCTTATAATATACGATCTACTCGTCCTACATCGTGCTGTAGGAGAGATCGTGACGTCACAGAGACATACAAGATCACAAAAGAGTCATATTCTATCGTATTTATACGATACACTCCCCCCACAAAAAGACCTGAACCCCACCTTAAACCTAAAGTTGCCCAGAGGCTATCTTCTGACGCCACAAGTCGACAGCGCCAGCAGCAGCGCGTCTGGGACGCGTCCCGGTCCGAGAATGATCACCATCAGTATGAGGTGAGTCGTTCCTTCGAGAATCCTCGGACCCAGCAATAACAGGTGGAGCCTCAGATTGCAATGCGGAATCTAGCTCCAAAGCGTACAAACGTGCGATAGGACGAACAGTAGTTCCAGTGGCTGTCTTTAATAGCGCCACCCGCTCTACAGAGTCTGCCCCCTTGTATACCTCCATTTCCCGGCCTAATTTCCAGTATAAACGAGGACTATCTTCTTTAATTAAAACAACGTCACCAACTGTAGGGGCCGTTGGTCTACCAGAGGGAGTAACACTCCTTTCCCTCAATGCTAGCAGATATTCACTAATCCACCGTTTCCTAAAATCCTCGATTATCCTGGATATATACTGGTATCTCTTAGACACCGCTACCGCAGAGTACAACGAGGGATCCTCTAACTCTACTATGGACTGAAAATCAGATGGAAACGCAGTCAATGGTTTCCATATAGCAAGTGAGCTGGCGTTAATGGTAGTGGTTCTTGCAGGTCGGTGTACACATATGTAAGCGGGCGATCATTCACGACTGCCTCTATCTCTGTGAGGACTGTCGTCAACTCACTCTTCTTTAATAGAGCACGTCCTACAACCGCTCTGAGTCCTGACTTTACTATGCCGACACACCGTTCCCACATTCCACCAAACCAAGGTGCCTTAACTGGAATGAACCTCCATTCGCACTTCTTCTCTCCCAAAAAAGTGATGATAGTAGGATCACTACTCATATCCTTTAGATATTTTGATGCTTGGACATAAGTGGGAGCATTGTCGCTAAGAATGAGTTGAGGGAATGAACGACGGGCACAAAACCGTCTGAACGCCAGCATAAATTCCTCGCTAGACATATTATCACATAGTTCTAGGTGTACCGCTCGAGACGTCGCACAGGTAAACAATAATATATAAACTTTCTCATGCTCCCTCGTCTTCAATGCCCCTGTGTAATCTAATCCTACCGCTTGGAAAGGTTCTACGTGCTTTACACGGCATTCAGGTAGGGGTGGAGCTGGTCCAGTTGCATATGGTTTACCCTTTAGTCTCTGGCATATTACACACTTTCTCACTACGCGTCGAGCTACTTGTCGAACTCTGGGTATCCACCATGTGAGACGTAAAATTGATATAATATGACATACCCCGTAGTGTTTTACTTCCCTATGTGCACGTATGATCAATAGATCAGTAACGTGATGTCTTGTTGGCATAAGTATAGGTCGGTTTGTGCCGTCTGGTACACCCGACCACTTCAGGCGACCCTCACACCTGATGAGGCCATTGTCTAGGTGCAACCTTAGTTGACGCACTATATTAGGCATTAATGTCTTATTCGAGCCTTTCAAGGATTCTAATTCATTGGAAAAGGTTTCTACTTGAACCCATTTGATCAAAGTTACTTCAGCTGCTTTAAATTCACGAGCATCAATGTTGTGACCCCTGTTGCAGAGTTGGCCCGTTACTTTAAGCTTAAGATTGGATACATATCGCAACACCCAAGCTACAACTCTGACTAGTTTATTATAGTCACCGAATCTTGCCCACTTATGATAGGACCCGGTGGCTCATTTGGTTGGGCTGTAACTGCCACTGTTTCCAGTGGCAGAAGTCCCTCACCAACAGCATGCCATATCGTCCATTCACTTTCATGGAGCAGCCACTTTGGACCATGCCACCACAATTCGGACTTCATTAACTGGCTAGCCGTTATACCCCTAGTTATGAGATCACTAGGGTTTTCCTTTGTATTTACATAATGATAAGCAACGTCTGGCAAAAGGGCTCTAATCTCATCTACCCTATTCCGCACATAAACTGGCAGAGACTTCTTGCTATGTATCCAGTTGAGTGCGACCTGACTATCGCACCATACGTGAACGATTTCAATATTTAATTCGCTCTCGTATGCTGCGCGTACATGTTGCACCAGACGTGCTAATAGCAGCATGGCAGTCAATTCCATTTTAGGGATAGTTACCTTCTTAACCGGGGCTACTTTGGCCCGGGCTGTAACTAAATGTGCCCCAAATGAAGTAACAACATATATGGCTACCCCGTATGCCGTGGCGCTAGCATCGCAAAACGTGTGTAACGTAACGTCACCGAACGCCGCCACTTTACGAGGTATAGGTTTAGTACATAGGATGGCATATTCATTCAACAACAATGTCCCTCGGTCATTCAGGTCCTCGGGCAAACTGTCATCCCATCCTATTTTACGTCTCCAAACTTCCTGCATTAGAATCCTAGCTCTTATGGTAACAGGTAATGCTAGACCCAAAGGATCAAAAAATTGCGCAACTTTGCTCAACAGACTTCTTTTTGTGTGCGCTCCTGTCTGCTGAGCAAAAGACCTTGTTTGAAAAGTTAGTATGTCATGTTTAGGTTGCCAGATCATCCCCAAATTTCTGGACTTTTCCTGGTTAAGAGATGCCGTACCATCCACCTGTATTAAACTCTGAAGATCTTCACTATTAGTAACCCACTCGCGGAGAAATAGATGTGCATCCGCAAACAATCTGCGTGCTTGCCAGTATGCATACAACAAATCATCTTGACTATCGCTAGTACCCTGCAAATTGTCAATGTATAATCCGCGAGATAGTTTACTTGTGTCCTCATGAGTGTCAGCTAGATGTTTTCTGATTGTGGCATTTAACAAAAACTGCGAGCAAGTGGCCCCAAAGAGTACAACCCGAAAACGGTATATTATGATGGGACTTTCAGAGTCGCTAATGTCGCTGAACCAAAGAAAGCGGGTAACATCTCTATCTTCCTCCTTTAGCTTGACCATCAAGAATGCTTTCTCGATGTCACTGGTATAGGCGTACTTTCCCAGCCTAAACCGCAATAGATGTTGGGACAGGTCCGACACCATGGACGGACCTGTCAACAGGCAGTCATTCAGACTGGGTTGTTGACCTTGGTGGGCAGAACAGTCATACACCACCCGTATTGGTGTGGTGATGCTGTCTTTCTTTACCCCATGATGGGCCAGATAGTGAACCCTACCCTTCTTACACGGTTCCTTGACATCGACTCTCTCAATAAAACCCCTATCCTCATAACTCCGAAATACATCGTCATACGCCTGGCGCGTGCTCGGTTCGTTAGACAATTTCCGCTGCAATGCGCGCAAGCGACCTAATGCCAAACCATAGTTGGTAGGCAGGCTTATCTCACTGTTCTTCCAGGGTAAACTAACTTTATATTGCTTGTCTGAGGCACAGTAGCACACAGACTCGTTAAACCTTTGTAGCGCAACTTCCGAGTCATAATCAGTCTCCATAGGATTAATGCCTATGTGATCCAATCTCCACAGTCGTTCCAGGTCGAACTCGGCAGCCATCTTAGGGTCACTAGGTTGAGAATCCTCCCTTCCCAACTCCTCTGCCGCGGCTACATTGACTCTATATATCGAGACCGTGTCGACCAGGACCTTTGACTGTGTAGTATGCACCTTTCCGCTCATGCAGTATCCAAATTTAGTGGGGATTAAAATTACACCACACATCTTTTTAAATCCAGGGTATACTACTTCATAATAATGATCCACACCAAGTAGAACATGCACCTCACTGATTTCCCATGGGATCTGACAAGTTAACCCCTTTGCTACGTAATGCGTGTTCCACCTTCTTCACACCCACAGATACATATTCTGGTAGGGTGTCTACTACGATACAAGTCATAAAGTACCGGTTTTTACGATAGAAATATGAAATCTCCGCTATCTCGTAGTCTTGTTTATCAGTAACCCCTGTGAAGCCCTGTAATCGAAGAGTCTCAGCCCCTACGATTCGGTGCTTCAGTCCCACTAGTACGGACCTCTTTATAAAGGAACGTTGAGACCCTTGATCTAGAAGTACCCGACAAACTTTGTTACTGTCATTACCTTCCATGGGAATCTGTATTGTGGGCAATATAGTGGTGTCTTGCGTGCTACCTAGTGCCACAGTTGTAGTACCCTCATTTTTGACGTCTTTGACTTTATCTGCAGTAGGACACAACTTATCAAAGTGATGTCCTTTGCAGTGCCGACAGGGCCTTAAGTATGTAGCAGTACATTGTCCCTGCTTACCATGTTCCCCACTTAGACAACCTACACATAGCTTCAATCTTCTCGCCTGTGCTAGTTTTGTCTCATTTGTCGGGTATTTTACACAGAAACTCCATTTATGTTTGTTGTTACATAGCTTACATAGAATCTGAGCAGGTTTCTTATACACACCCTCTTTCTTTACTTTAGTCCCCACTGTCATGCTTACTGTTCCCCTCTTCTCCACATTCTCACTCCCTCCCGACATACATTCTCCCTTTGTTCAACTGTAGATTATTGATCTCCTTACTGAACTGAGTTTTGAACTCCCCCAGCTCAAATGATCTTACCTTATCAAGTATTGCCATAGGAAGCTTCTGACGCAAGATAATGACTATCATTTCCTGCGTGGTAAGCCCTAGGGTATCTAGCGATCGAGTATGGCCCTCCATATTTGCCCTGAAGTTTGTCAACTCATCAACCTTATACTGTGGTTCTGCGAGCCCCAACAAGGCAACGACATGGGCCATCTTCAACTGCTCTCTATCCCCGTATGTGGACTCTAATAAGTGTACCGCTTCAAGATAACTACCACCTACTACTGCAAAACCCTCTATTAAATGTAAGGCCTCTCCTTCCATTTGTCCCTTCAGATAGTGAAACTTGCGGACATTATCCAAAGAGGATTCATGAACCGTAGATCGAAATACGTCCCAGAAAGCTAACCACTCGGTTAACTTGCCCCCAAATGTAGGAAGATTGAGCTTTGGGAGGTGTACAGTATGTTTTGGGTCAGCCCTTCTATGGGCCTCATTATCGCCTCCCTTCTTACTTGCGACAGCACGCTGTAATAGGCGCTTCGCTCTAAAGACAGGTTCGTCATAGAGGGCGCGATTATCACACTCTGTAACTATCTCTTCCTCCTCTATCATGTCAGCCACAATCACCTCACTCAGAGCCGTAATACGACCGTGGGTAGCCTGGACGTTATCTAATCTAGCCTCCAATTCCTCTAGATCAGCAGTAGTGATGAAAGTGTTTAAGTCCACAATTAGCCTATTTAACACTCCCCGAAGTCCCGCCCTTTGATTTTTAGGGGCTTTGCTTAGCACCCCACTAGACGGTGTCTCTTTATGGTCTTTATCCATTTTGCATGTGAGCCTATAGGGTATGTATCTAAATGTTACGTTACAAGGACAACGGCAAATCAATAGTCTAATTAAGAGACGCCAACCTGCGGACTTCTATGTTATGGAGGACAAATAGTACACTAAATAGCAATACCTACTAATGGATCATATTGAACAAGAAAAAATGTTAGGTCAGGTCATATGTCACAGGAAGTCTGAAACTTATTGGGGAAAGACGATGGGTGGGAAGCAGGACTTAGGCAGGCACAACGATGTGACCCTGCATTCTGGCTCTAACCATCGCTTGGCTAGCCTTGCCAGTTTATCATAGAGTTGTTCCTGCATCCTGTTATATGTCCCCTTGTTCATTGCCTTAAAATCCCTTACTGGTAGCTAATTCCCGGGTCTGGGCACCAATGTGGTAAACTATCAATGGAAGTTAAATATTACTAAGCTATAATGAATCAAATAAAATCAATCTAAATGAATACTCTATTTCTAAATTGAATTCAATCTGAAACAAGCTAATTTATATCCAAAGGTCTCACATAATAAATGTATATAATTATAGGGTAAGGTTATAAGGGTTAATATTAGCCAGGAATTAACTCACCAATAGTTCCACGTGGCAATGAGGCAAGGGAGAACGTTTTACCCAATATGGCGGTGGACAATGGGGAACGAGACTTCGGTCCCAAGACACGAGTCAAGTTAAAGAAAGAATAAATGATTACATGGGAATGGACATGAATATTATGCTTATCTATCAGTCAGTCATGATGTCGATGAGAGCGTCGTGATGGTGTAGCTGTGTGTATTGCTGTATGTGTATTGTGATTAGAGGCACAAAAGCACGATCAACTGAGGGCGGAAAATTAGATGTTAACTGGTTGGTGTTCGTGAAGGCTCTGGCGTACCTCAAAAGCACACCTTGCTGCCTTGGCAAACCGCCAGGAGCCCAAATTATCGTACCGCATTTAGGTTGCTCTATACGATAAATTATATTAATATATACGATAAATTCATATATACTACATAAGACCATGGCAATATTGCTTAATAGCATATTAGGCCTTTTATAACTTAACTTATTTACAATCTTATAATATACGATCTACTCGTCCTACATCGTGCTGTAGGAGAGATCGTGACGTCACAGAGACATACAAGATCACAAAAGAGTCATATTCTATCGTATTTATACGATAACTATATTTATTATTACATTTGATTATTCATTTCGGGTTTATAGAAGTATAGTAGAACAAATGTTTACCAAAAAGATATACCTGTGCGTGTGTGCATGTGGGAAATATTTCCCCCAGATATTTATAAAATATATTAATTATTTTTGTAGAGGGAGTTTCGTTGTCTCACACGTATCATTTCGAGCCACCTGTACCTAGTTCTCGGCACACACTCAACAGATGGCGTTAACTATATGTAAGTACGTAAATGTAAGTATGTACAAAATGGGATTATCATATTAAAAATTGGTAAAATATATTCTATATTTATTTAGTTCTACACCAGCCACAGGGTGAATCCGATATACCTGGGGGTCGAAAAAAGAAGCATCTGAAGGAAGTGCTATACACACCCATTAAATGTTTCGTTTTTCGATCCCAAGGTTATTTGTATTTACACAATGGCAGGTTGGGGGAACAAACTTTTGTCGTTGATGGTAAAGTATATCGATTTAATACACCGTACAGTAGCCCAACTAAGTTTTGCGACAAAATATTAGGTATGTGGCACCTGTCTAGTTTACACTCCCGTCCCAAGCCCGTGTGGTCATATCTAGCAGAGACCCGTGGTGTCTAAGGCAGGCGCCACCGCCTACACTACCACAACCAGGGCACATAGTACTTGCACACTGGGCCCTACATATGCCAATATTGCTATCATTATTTGTTTGTATATTAATAGAAGGTTCTCTCTCTCTCTCTCTCTCTAAATATAAATAGATTTACGCACGACTAACTTTGCAGATTATCACACACATGCACACACCAGAATGGTAAGCGTCACTACTTTATAGATCCACATTGTATACATAACTTAAAATGAACACAATAAGTTGCATAGATTGTTATTTTATAATCTATTATACACTTGTTAGTGAATGTTTTAATAAGAGCCCCGGCCTCCTTAACACTATACTTGGTGTTGGTGTCAACGGCATTGGCTGTAATGCTTATCCTTAGCCTTTCTATAACCCAGAAAGTGCTCGAGAAACGGTTAGTAAATTTCCATATTTATTTCCTGATCTAAAGATATTATGCGGTCAGGATAAGCTCCAAGTTCGTTGACACCGGGTATAGATTTTATTAGTTATCCTAAACATGTATATGCATCAACTGTATTAGATGTTACTCAATAAAACGTAATTTTATACAGCCAAATGACTAAGAGACTTAATTTGTCCGAACGTGTATAGCATCTGAGGTGAAGCCAGTCATCTTTAGTGGGGGGGCCAATGTTTTCCCGTTGGTTTCAAATGTTAATTTTTGGCCACTGGTTGGACTGTCTTCTGGAAGGATTTTACTTGCAAAAAAATTATGTCGCCATTTTGGGGGGGCCATTTCCTTATACGTTTCTATCAAATTTAAATTATGGCCCAAATCGTCCTAAATAATTTGATTACGTTACCCAAAAAACAACAACATAAACACTACTGTATCCAAGTCAAACACCCAATATTATTGCTGAAAGTTTACATTTTGATAAAACAATAACACTCCTTTCAACAATATTTTTTGCTTCTATAGTGTACAAACACTGATAATATCATTGCTCAAACATGTTTTTCTTCATTCTCTCCATCCACCATTCTGGCTGGTTCTGGTCAGCTTTAAAAGAGAATAGAACATATTTTATGTGCAGCTAGTGTTTGTGTTCATAGCTAGATGGAAGGATCTCCTTCTTCTCCATCCTCATCAATTCCCAAGAGTGCCTGGCTGACGTTACTACACACCTCATCGGCTCGACACCTACACATCTCGGAGCAGTTGAGGCGCTAGGACCTACAGGAACAGTTGGACCCGCAACTGGTCTTCTTGCACCCACATTTGATGAGGTGAGTAACTGTGGCTGGAGCTGGAGGATCCCTTGTTGGGACTGGCACTAGTCTATCCCCCTCTTCCTTCCACCCATGGCGTGTTGCTGGTAGTAGCTGAGGGTGGGGAATGTCATCATGGTACCACACCATGGCCTGGTAATGTGCTCGGGCAATGACTTCATGTAATGCTCCTCGTGTCGGAGGTAGCTTTTGAGCTTCTAGTTGTTTCTTGGTGAAAAAGCTTCCACCTGAGATCACCAACATCCACCACAGTGGTACCAGGCTCATAGACCTGGCAAACAAATGTTTCAATGGCACGTTCAGTGTCAACACCCAGCTCCTCGCAGGTTACCAGGGCAGCACATGCAGATACCACCTCCATAGAGCATCTGTTTAATGCTTGCCAACAGGTCAGCTTCCCCTTGCCAGCAAATTGACCTGTTATGTCGGCTCCAGAGAAGGCATGAAATCCTGGTAAGGCTTCAGCCTTTGCAGCGCCAAGTGCATTCACTACTGGTCCCAGTGGGATTACCCGCTTCTTGTTCCCCACACCAGTGACGAAGTAGGTGTTCCTGCAGAGCTGATGGTAACGGTGGATTGCAAGGACAAACACATCAGTGTCAGGTGGCTGAATGTAGAGTTCTGTTGCTCCTCTTCGAGCAGCATCCAGACTGTGTAGGATAAGCCTTGTGTCAGCTTCTTCTTGGGAGCTGCAGAGAATGTTGAACATCCATAGAGTTCGAAAGGGTCTCTTGCCGTGAAGTCACGATGAAGACCTTGGGCTTACCCTCAAAGTGGTGGAGAGCTTTCTTTGCAAGATAAACTGTCAGTTCATCTTTGGTTGTGGTACTGGACAAGAACTGCTTTGCTGACATCTTACTGACTGGTGTGTTGTCTGTGACATGATAAGCAGTAGCCGGCTTGCCACCCTGGCGTCTCTCTCTCGTGGCCTCCTTCAGTGAAGTGGGAAGATCATAGCGGTCAAAGACTAGATGGACCTCATCATAGTCACTGCACTTGCTGTCCAATGTGGCTGTGAAGTGGTCAGCCCATTGGGCACATGTCTTGACCCAAGGTGGCTTACCCATTGCCTGGACAACTGCCATACCATCAATGACAGTCACCTTCCTTGGTGGCAATGGAGCAGTGTCATTGGTGACATCCTCTGGCTGCAGATCACCACCAGTTTTGTTTGGCAGCTCCTCAAGTATACCCATCAGCTTGCTCTTGTCTGTGTATGGTAGGAGTTAGCCACTCACTGTGAACAAAGCTCGTGGGAGGGACGTGAACTCATGCTGGCCAATGCTCACCTTGAGGTTGATCTCAGGGCTTGACCGAGCAACAATCAACATGTGGGCAAATAGTGACCTGTCATCCTTGAGCTCTACTACCTGATCAGCCAGTTTGTGTGTCACTGACTTCCTTGCACTTTTCCACGTCTTCAGTTGAACCTTCTTCATTCTGGCCCAGACACTGACCTCATTTGTGTTGATGCGCTCCTCAACAAACTTGACATACTTCTGCTGCCCAATGTCATCTTGGTTGCACACATATGTTTGCACCTCGGCTGGCATCACACCCTTTGTGATGATGTTGGTCAGGTCTTCACCCTCATATTTCATAGTATTTACGGAGGATCTGAGCACACTCTTCAGTCGAGCAATGTTCTCTTCCTGCCTTGTCCAGACAGCCAGTGATAGATCATGGTGTTCCTTGCGTGTAGCTGTTGGTGAGCCAGCCATCACATGTGCTTCTTCAGCGAGCCTACTCGGCTCTGGAGCTATAAGGAAGAATCGTTCCCGAGCTACTGGCATTCTGTGTAATGCCCACAATTCCTCCAGTGACTTTCATGATGCGGTTGATGTGCTCAAGAGCATGATCCACCCCAATGGCACAGCATGGGATCTTGTTTTTGTTGAGTACAAAGTTTCCATCCATGAACTCTTGATGTATGTCTGAATCTGTGACCTGAAGGGCTTTCATCTCTGCAAGGTAGAGTGGAACCAGCCTGGCATACTTCTGCTTGTCATGAGCAAAGAAGTACTTGCACAGAGCATAAAAGGATGACAGATGCAGCTCCCAAAGACCATCACGGATAGCACGGATGAATGTGTATATGAGTAATACCATCCTCATGTAGCTCCGCACAAACTTGAAGAGTGGACTCTGTGCTAAATTTCATCAGAAAAAATGGCGACATCATTTTCCCACTTCCTAGCAATGCTAAGAACACTTCATAATGGTTGCCAAAAATGAACAGGCAAAACCAACGGGAACCCCAATCTGTTACATTGGCCCCCACACTATCTTGGGGGCTTATAAGTGATAGAGGTTTCCGAATGTTTGTGTGCGAACTGTTGTATGGATTCTTCCCCTGCCACCTCTTGTTTTGCCTCCTTTCATGTGTTTCTTGTTGATACTCCCTACCCCTTGTGGGAATAAGGGCTGGCTACTGACTAAATTACAAACGTCAAATTAAAAGTAGTATGCTGCTGTCACATTTGTTAAATGCTTAATCATCTATCTTGTAATGGAATGTAACCGTGTTGGCTGCGTGTGTCTCGCTATCTATTACCCTTTCTTTTCCCAAGCATACGAATCGATAAACAGACAAAAAATACCTTCAATGATATTGACATGTCAGTAAAGTTTTCGATAAATATCCACATGAAAGTTTGCTGACTAAAGAAGCAGCTCATGGAATAGGGCGAACTATATTACGTGAATTAGACCATGGCTAATGGTCCTTAGTGAATTAGTGATCCTGATAACGATGCATGCTCTCCAAAAATAATTTGATACACTTCCCGAATGGTGCAATACCTTGTCAGTTGGTATTTAATGTAGATAAATACATGCACTTTAGTGAACATTGTGAAATCGACAGAAATTTCAGGATATAAATTTAACAATATTTGTTTTGTCAATAATTACGCACCATATATCTCCCGTATGAGGAGATTCAATAGCTCAATGCATTCTTGTGATGTCATATTCCATTACCCATCTCCCTTAATCAAGGCCAGGGTAGCCAGTAACCACCAGCTATTTTTCAGAAGAAAAAAAATATAATTTGTTCACCAATCTGAGTGGTGACAGGGGCAAGACGCAATATCAGTGGTATGTAGATGGGTAAATAACATGGAATTAAGTAACTCAATTATTAACTCAAAAGATTTGGAAGTCATCATCAGTCGTGACATGAAACCAAAAAAACAATGCAACATTGTTTGAAATCAGAGTTTTTAAATAGATATCTACAGTAGAAGCATGAATAACAACATAATTTTAAAATTCCACCCGTTCTTAGTAAGGCTTCACATGGATTATGTTTTTAATTTTGCTGTCCAGTGTCCATAGATTGATTGGAAGTTACGGTACAAAGTAGAATCGCAAAACAATCCTGAATAATAGAACATTAGAACATCAATAATATTCTAACGCCTGACGACTAAGGCCAAATGACACGGAATTATAGCCAGAATGGGTTTAGAACATTTAACAGAAGTAAAAGATTATTGAGGTAGTGAATATCATGAAATACATGATATGGTCAGTACAAAAAGGGGATTTGGGAAAACATTAGGCTTGCATATATTAGAAGTGTAGAGTAAGAGAGGATATGATACAGATGCTTAAGTGGTAAGTGGGATCCACAAAGACGATGTGGAAAACGACTGCTGCTCCGTGATAAGCATGCAACAGTTTGGTAGATATGTGAAATAGGCTACCGATTGATACAGTAGGATCAATAACGACAGAAAGCTTAGAAACATAATTAGATAGGCACATAGCCGTGATGTGCTGATTGTCAATAGGATCCGCCGTGAATGGGCCAGTCCATGGAGTCATCCCTCTTTTATGATTTTTGTTTATGTTAATTTTATGTAGGCCTAGTGGAATCAGGACGCATATTTGGCAGTTTATTCAGACAAACATTATACTATTTTATTCAGAGTAGAAAGGGAATATGAAAGTCGAAGGGTAAATGTGACATAGTATGTGGCCCTATAATTCCTACAGAACCTCCTTAAGTTGTATAAACCCTCTAATGAAAAGCCCGATTAAACTGCCAAAATTACACAATTCTAATGGGATTAATGATTTTGTTTCTACTACTCCCTCTCGGGCATAGGCTGAGAGCCTGTACATTCCACCGCTCAACACAGTGAAGCCCGTGAGGTCTTGTTCCAGTCTGGGGAGTGAGACATGGCTCGAAGCAGCTCCATCTCTGAAGCGGCCGGTTGCTTCGCCCAAGTGCTTCACCGTCTCACCCCCTCACTCTCAGAACGCCACCTATTGAGCAGTGAACTCACTAGGCATTGTCCCCCTGTAACATATTTTGAATATGGGAATATTCATACAGAGTTATTTAATCAGGGAACAATGAGGGTATTTTTTTGGCATTTCGGTGGGCTTTGTGGTAATGCACTGATACTAGGTACAGCACAAATTCAATCTCAATAATATCTTCCCATTGACATATCGGGATTTTAACCCGGGTCCATTGGATTACCAATCCAGTGGCATGACCACTCCACCACACTCCTATAGGCCTATATATGTATTGATTCTCATGATAAACTGGTCTCTATTCACCAATGATAGTTTAGGTAAGGTATTATTTATTATATTCGCAAACAAGTCATAATTATGCATTCATTAAGGAGGAAGGAAGTAATAGGGGAAGAGCTATCCTATATTGCACAGCTATTGCGGGCGAAGTGGCTAGGATGAGTTACTAAACCGAACGTGGTTGGTTTTTAGGTAAACCACCAATGATATAGACAGGAGTGGTTAATGTGCATATTACATCAAGTCATGCTAGAGCCTAATAGTATTTGGACAATATAAGTAAGGAGTTAATTAGTAAGTTAGGGGTATTAGTGTATGAGTAAAGAAATTGAGATGTTTTATAATGCTCGGTTAATATGAAATTAGCCAAGAGTGATATGATGGAAAGTATTACTCTGTATGATGACTATTCTATAATTAGATTTTATGCACAATATCAACTAGGACAAACTCGCATGCCGTGTGTTCCTAGGCCACCAACACCGCAATCTTCGACCCATGCGTGGTGGAGCTGAAAGTTTTCTTGTCTGAGAAAACAACCCTTGGTTGGGAGAGAGGTATCCTGACCAGGATTCGAACCCACTCACTCCAGGTATGTTTGGGAGAGTTAGGCACCGTAACCACTCGGCCATGAGCGGATATAATCGAAGCAATCTTTATTCTTATTTGAAGAACCCCAGCCAACTTGGCTAAGTGATACAATTTGAATCATCCTGGTATTATTATGGAACCTCTCTGACATTATCAAAACAACTCGTGCCCAATAGTCAATGCCCTGGTCAACAAATAGTCGAGCGAAATCAAGCCTAGTTTGTGCATATACGCTCCTGCTTAACAAACCTCTTCGACTTCTTCCACGATATCCTTAACCTATATGATGAGATTAAAGCTGTTGAAATTATATACCTTGATTTTTAAAAGGCCTTTTTCAAAGTTCCCCACAAACGTTTATTGATAAAGCTAAAAGTGCATGGAATAAAAGACGGTGTGTTGGAATGGATAGAAAATTGGCTCAGTGACAAAAAGCAGAGTAGTCATAAACGGTAAAGCATCCAAATGGATCAATGTATGTAGCGGAGTACCCCAGGGATCGGTACTGGGGCCAGTTCTCTTCCTAGTTTACATTAACGACATAGATGAGGGTCTCACCAGTACAATATCAAAGTTTTCTGACAATACACAAATTGCAAATAGTGTACTCTCAAATGAACATGTTGAAGACATGCAACATAATCTAGATAAGTTGTCACATTGGGCTCAAATTTGGCAAATGTGTTTCAATGCGGATAAATGTAAAGTACTCCATATCAGAAACCGAAATCAGAAAGCAAACTATTCAATGGCACCCAGCTTAAGAGTGTAGACAGCAACTGATTTGGGAGTAACAATATCGAGTAACCTAAAACCGTAGTCAACAATGTTCAGAAGTTGTTAAGAAGGCAAACAACATAATTTGCTTTATAGGCAGGTCATTGAGCATAAATCTAAAGATGTAATCCTAACTCTTTACAATTCCGTAGTCCGCCCTCTCCTGGATACTGCGTTCAATCCTGGTGCCCTTACTACCAAAAAGATAAAGACAAACTAGAACGAGTTCAGCGTAGAGTTACCAAAATGATAACCTTGCCTAAAGAACAAACCATACGAGGAGCATCTTAGAGAATTAAATATATTTCCTTTAACCCTTAACCCAGCGCATATTAAGAGGCGGCTTAATTCAAGTGTTCAAAATCATCAAAGGCATCGACAAAATGAACAGTAGTAAATATTTTACTATCGACCAATCAAATTACATGCAGGGGAACGGTTGCAAAGTTATTAGTAAATCTTTTAACTCACACGAGTCTAAGGATTTCTTTTTCAATCGAGTTGTCAACTTGTGTAATGGGCTTCCCCGAGATGTCACCGACTGCAGCACCGGTGATTCTTTTAAACTTCGCCTAGACAAACACCTTGCCATAAATCCACGACTGATTGTATTTGTAAATTAATAAAGTACTTTGTTTGTCCTCTATTATATTACTAACAACTGTCCTCCTAAAATCTCCTAATCCTGCCACAGACATTTGTTCCAGGGCAGTCTTCCCTTTCCATTTTTCATTAGCCACTCTAAACTACTGATTGGACACTTGACCATCAGTGTTTTAGAGGGCAAGCAGCCCTGAGGGGTCGCTGGACCTATTGTTGCTTGATTTCCTGTGTACTCTCTCTCATTGCCCAGGGTATATTATTTTATGTAGTATGACATTCCTTGACATTTTTTGTTAAAGAATATAAATTAGTCTAGTGTCAGGCAGAATATAGTTGTTCCAGGTAACTACATCCACTGGACTATTATGGTTTTGCTGATATATATATTTATATATATATATATATATATACTGTATATATATATATATATATATATATTAGAGAGAGAGAGAGAGATACAGAGACAAAGGCACAGACAAAAAGGTCCATGTGCCTTAAGGCATCCTCCATTCATAAAATGTTTTGAACAATTAGACTAAAGCCGGTATCACACGATCAGTTTTCCCCTCAACATGTATCCTTAACACTGGTCTGGCAGCTTAGGAGGTCAACATACATAATATTTCCGTCACCCAAATGCATCTATCATTAGTCTAGTTTCTGATAATAGAGTCAAATATTACAGAAATGCTGCCAGACAAATGTTGATCATCAAATGTTGACTATAAAAGCTCTTGTGGGATACTAGCTTTAAGATATTGTGGAGAGCAACTCCAAGGAAATTAATTCCAGAGAGTAGAAGTTCTGGGGATAAGATATTTGTTATAAGCGGAAGGTCTACATTGTGGAGAAGAGAGTGAAACCATGGGCATTTCCAGGTGCTCTAGGTATGCAGGGAAAGATGTAGAGAGGTGGTACAATTGAAGCACGTCCCTTAGAACATTTACCATGCAAATATCTGTCGAGTAATGCAAGGGATGCAACATATCTTTGTATGAATACTAGAGGAAGACCTACGTGATTACAGGGTTATTGATAAATCTAATTGCTGCATTTTGAATGTTGTCCAACAGCCTCAGTGCAAGCACTTCACATGGGTGAAACATGATTTTAATATATAAATCTAACTGCTCGTCAGTGAAGAATTTTAGAACTCTGTATATAAGTCCCATTTTCTTAGAGGCATTTTTAGCAATGAATCTAACATGAAGTGTCCAGTTTAGTATAGGTCAGTTATCTATTATCACACAGCAAATCACTGTAATATATACCCACATTTTCATTAGTATCATGTCCTCTTAAATTGGTAGAATATAGTCATTAGCAATCTAGAAATGATGAGAATATCTGTTATTGGGCGCCTTCTTTTATACTCCTTCCAACTAGCTCCACTTCCACATTTTCTTGGTTTTCCATATCTGCTTCCACTGTCTTATGGTATCCGCTCCTTATGGTAAAATCCCATGATACTCCATTTCTCCTCTCAAAACTTCATGTCATAATCCTTACGTAGAATCCAAGGTCTATGTTTTCTTACCCCACGCAAGAGAAATTCATACGGAAGAGAGGCCATTCTACTGAAACATCCTAAAACAGTCGACTCAGTCATTTAAGTATATTTTCGATGAAGATTAAGAGAACAATATTACGACTCTGGGTATTTGTTCGGGCATGGAAAGACAAAGCAAAGTTTGGAGCGAAATGTGAATACTTCTGCCTAAATGATTTCTACTTCTTTCGTAGTGATCTGAAATGTGTACTATTAACATTTTACTACATACAGTCATAATACTTCCCATTCTAAAATGTCATTATATGAAATAATGTTACCCTCAAAATGCACAAACTATGACTTCAATTAATTCAGCACCATTCACAGTTACTTATAATAATGTGGTTCAATTATATAACATTGTCTGATGAGTATTAAGTGTGTCAATGTGTAAGTACATCCAATACGAATAATATATATATATATATATATATATACTGGAATATGTTTACACACACCCACACACAAGATGAGTAGGCCATGCTTAGCCTGCAATAATGGGTCGCATTTTAAGTCACTGCGGTTTGGTATGTATACATTTGTATATTATGTATGCCTACCAAACCACAGTGCCTGAAATATGCGACCCATTGTTGCAGGCCTAGCATGTTATACTCATCACCATAGTCCATTTCTTGATATATAATTGCAACACTTTCCATAACACATTCCAGCATAGCTAAAGAACAATCTTGATTTCCTACTCGCTTTCTTCATAACTGAAGAATATTTTGTGTTTTGTATAACTCTAGATGTAGTCAACCTATACAGTAATATTAACCATGAATTAGGTAACGAGGCTGTTAATTACTACGTTGATTAATATTAGGACACTACTAACCGAATTGATTACCTGCAAGTCTCATGAAAGAGGGATGTATATTGATCCTAGAAACCAATTATTTTGAAATATATGAGGTAAATTATATACAAATATTAGGAACCGCTATGGGAACAAAACCGCCAACCTAGCAATCTTTAAAAACTGCTAACTAAAACCAAACTACATACGTCATCTAATTTCAAAGTAACACAATACGGCAGTCCACGGTGCAGAATACTGCCTTTATTTATTTGTATTTTTATTTATTTTTATTTAACAAATAGCAATTATAACCCTAATATTTATAGCAATATGAATGTTTGTACTGTACACTAAATTGTATCTATGTAATCCGTTGCAATGGCTGTAAGAATATATATATATATATATATATATATATATATATATATATATATATATATATATATAAGCGAAACCTTGAGCCTAAGACTTCGAGTAAACCTCCATAGAGACCATATTGCACACAACAAAGGTCTTAGTGTAAGCACTCTCATATCACTAAGTGCCAGACATTACTCACTTAACTATAATGCCTTGCTTTTCTGTATGGTTACTTTAGGTGAAGCAAGGAAACATACTTCCGCAACTTAATAAAGATATATGAATGCCAATCTAAATACATGCCTTGGTATACCACAAGAATCACAACATATTTGTTGTCTTGGAGGGTCGTTGTATTACTTATACAACTCTGGTGAAACATGGCACTGCTTGGTAACACATCCAGGATCGTATACAACTCTGGTGAAACATGGAACTGCTTGGTAACACATCGAGGATTGTATACAACTTTGGTGAAACATGGCACTGCTGGGTAACACATCGAGGATCGTATACAACTCTGGTGAAACATGGCACTGCTTTTTTTTTTTTTTTTTTTTAAGAGACAATGAATGGAGGAAGGAAAAACACAGATAAAACAAAAAGGTCCATGTGCCTAAAGGCATCCTCCATTCATAAAATGTTTGTAACAACTGGATTTAAACATTTGTTGATTGTAAGTTTGTGGAAAGCAATTCGAGGGAAGTGAATTCCAAAGAGTAGTAGCTCTGGGGATAAATGAATTCTGATAAGCAGAAGTTCTGCATTGTGGAGGAGAAAGTGTAAATTCATGGGCGCTCTCAGCTGCCATAGTTCTACGGGTGAAAGATGTGGAGAGGCGGCACAATTGAAGCAAGTTCCTCGGAACAATTGCTGTGAAAATATCTGTAGAATAATGCAAGGGATGCAACGTTTCTTCGTATGGATAATGTAGGAAGGTCCTGTGTGATTGCAGGGTTATTGATTAATCTAATAGCTTTATTTTGAATTTTGTCCAACTGCCTCAATGCAACCCACTCCACTTCCACCCCACAGAGGTGAACAGTAATCCATATGAGAGAGCGCACATGATTTTATATATTACGGCCAACTGCTCGTCAGTGAAGAATTCTCGAACTCTGTACAGGAGTCCCAGTTTTTTAGAGGCATTCTTAGCAATGCTTCTAACATAATGTGTCCAGCTCAAGTTAGTAGTTAATGTTACACCGAGAATGTCAATACTAGGGGAAGTGGGAATATTTACATCATTAAAAAATATATGGGAGTCAGTGAGATTCTGTCGGTTAGAAAATTGAATGTACTTGGTTTTCTGTGCATTAAAGGAAACTAGATTCTCTTGTCCCCATTCATTAATTCTAGAAAGGTCCTGGTTCAGAGAAATTGCAGTGTTTATTTTTGAATTTATAAGATCGGGTTGGGTGAAAGAATTGGTAAATGTGAAGGAACTGTGGAGTGTTGAGTGTTGCGTAGGAATGTATTGGATTATGAGTGGTAGATATGAGATCATTGATATGAATGAGGAACAGAGTTGGGGCCAAAACTGATCCCTGGGGAACACCAGCATTTATTGAGTGAAATTGAGAATAAAGGCCATCTACCATTACACGTATTTTTCTGTTATGAAGATAAGAAGAAATTAGTGGAACTAATGATGCAAGGCCGTAGTGTGACATCTTCGACAATAAGGATTGATGCCAGACTCTATCAAATGCCTTTGATATATCCAGTGCTATTGTATGTGTTTCACCATGTTGGTCTGTGCTTGGTTGATTTTGATGCGTAAGAAGGCAAAGAATGTCTGCAGTTGATCGACATCGTCTAAAACCATATTGCCTATCACTGATTAATTTATTATTCTCCAGATGCTTAATTATGTGATTTATTTAATATAATTTCAAAGACTTTGCCAAGAGTGGAAGTTATAGCTATTGGTCTGTAGTTTGATGGATCTGAAGAGGCACCTTTTTTAGGAACTGGATGGATGTTTGCTTCTTTCCAGGGTACTGGGAAGCATGAGGTATGAGTACACACAGACGGAAAAATTTTGCCAATATAGGAGCGAGCACCAAGGAGCAATTCTTAAGTACTATGGAGGAATTTCATCTGGACCAGGAGCCTTATCTACTGAGAGATTCTGCAAAATAGTTTTGACATGTCTGGTGTGGATCTTAAGTGAGGGAATTTCAGGTGAATTAAAATTAAGTACAGGGACATCTTGATTTATGTCATCTAAGGTTGAGTTGGTGGAGAAAATATCTGCAAGAAGGTTAGCTTTACCTCGTGGTCACTTACAAGATTGCCAGTCGGAGATTTAATGGTGGAATGGATGAAGCAGTAGTGAAGTTGGATTTGAATGAGTTAAGAGTAGACCAAAATATTTGTTATCATTTGGATTATTTAGAAGTTTATTTGGCCTGCTTATGGAGAAAGTTTGATTTAGTTAGGTTTAATACAGTTTTGGCATGATTTCTGATGTTTCTAAAGTAATTAAAGGCTTCATGTGTTTTTGATCTTGTGTATGCATTGTAGGCTATTGCTTTTTGTTCAGTTTACTCTAGCACATTATGGTCAAACCATTTAGGTGAATTAGATCTTTTACTGTACTTTTGATGAGAATAAAAGTTTCCATTCCAATTTTTACAAAAATCTTGTATGTGGCTCAAGGTGGAGTGTGCATCATTAGAAAAGAAAGAGGTCCAGGGAATATCAATAAAGAAACCTTGAAGACCCTCCCAGTCTGCCCTATCGTAATGCCATTTAGTCACCAAAACAGGTTCAGAGTGGGAAGGTGTGGTAGGTGATAGACAGGTGGCCTGTATCAGACAGTGATCAGAAGATCCAAGTGGGACCTCACTGTAACATCATAATTTTCTGAATTGGTTGTTAAAATAAGTCGAGTAGGTGGGAATTATGATTAGGATTATCTGGTACACGGGTGGGTTGGTTGACTAGTTGAATGAGATTAAATGAGTCTGCAAATAGCTCACATTCAAGACCAGCATCATCAGTCCTGGCTGAATGAGTGAGCCATTCAACATTATGACATTAAAATCACCCAACACAGTGATTTCAGAAGAAGCATTTAAGTTGAGGACACTGAGTTGTGAGGACAGAGAATCAAAAAGACTTTGCTCTGGAGGAGTATTTGGGGAACGGTAGATGCAACATATGTATTAAATTTACCAGCAGAAATTAATTTGTATATAGAATAATCAAAATAGGGACAATTGAAACTAGTAACCTCCTCCAGGGCAATTTCAGATTTTGCGAAGCAACATACACCACCTTTAGGTCTGAAATTTTTGGAGCAGTTGATAACCTGGAAAATTAAATCTAGATGTGTCAGATGTGGATGTTACTTGAGTCTCTGTCAAAAAAAGGAGAGTAGGGGATTCTGCTTGAAGAAATTGGTGTACAGAATTGATGTTAGAGTGAAGTCCCCTTATATTACTAAAGAAATAGCTGTACTGACAAGCAGCTTTGGGACGTTGCAATGCTCTTGACACATGCTTGTCAATGCTTGACAATGCTTGACAATGCTTGGTAACACATCGAGCATCGTATACAACTCTGGTGAAACATGGCACTGCTTGTTAACACATCGAGAATTGTATACAACTCTGGTGAAACATGGCACTGCTTGGTAACACATCGAGGATCGTATACAACTCTGGTGAAACATGGCACTGCTTGGTAACACATCGAGGATCATATACAACTCTGGTGAAACATGGCACTGCTTGGTAACACATCGAGGATCGTATACAACTCTGGTGAAACATGGCACTGCTTGGTAACACATTGAGGATCGTATACAACTCTGGTGAAACATGGCACTGCTTGGTAACACATCAAGGATCGTATACAACTCTGGTGAAACATGGCACTGCTTGGTAACACATCGAGGATCGTATACAACTCTGGTGAAACATGGCACTGCTTGGTAACACATCGAGGATCGTATACAACTCTGGTGAAACATGGC
The DNA here is from genome assembly GCA_032716605.1 of Paralithodes platypus. Classification (NCBI taxonomy): domain Eukaryota; kingdom Metazoa; phylum Arthropoda; class Malacostraca; order Decapoda; family Lithodidae; genus Paralithodes; species Paralithodes platypus. Next base: position 21,590,422 of record CM064512.1, read on the forward strand.
ACTGCTTGGTAACACATCGAGGATCGTATACAACTCTGGTGAAACATGGCACTGCTTGGTAACACATCGAGGATCGTATACAACTCTGGTGAAACATGGCACAGCTTGGTAACACATCGAGGATCGCATACAACTCTGTTGAAACTTGGCACTGCTTGGTAACACATCGAGGATCGTATACAACTCTGGTGAAACATGGCACTGCTTGGTAACACATCAAGGATCTTATACAACTGTGATGTGTATAATGAATATGACCGGAACAGTTATCAATAGAAATCCTCTATATCTGCTCCATAGATTTAAGGAATTATTGTAAAGGGAAGGCAACGCTGAAGAAGAGATATTCCATAATGTTTGTAATATTGATTGTTTATTATACGTCCATCTATGAACACATTATGGCAATCTCAAGACTAAGGGACAAAGAGGAGGAACGCAACTTACAATCTTTGTGGTGTGTGGTTAATAAGAGAACAATAGCCACGTATCTTTTGCTGCCAACCAGGAGGCATTTATCTTGCAAGCCACCTAATTAACAGTTTTGCTGCCGTAACAATATTTTATGCAACCCGGCTATGACACGTGACACCTCGTATCCAATCTGGCTGACTCTCTACTTACATGCTTAGATCATTTATCCTTTGCTTTGTTATATGTTTGTTATGTGAATGAAGGATACAACAGTCAAAGTTGCCTGCAACAAGTATCTCCTCCAGTGTTGAAAGAGTGACAGAGAATCAAAATCAAAGTACGTTAGAGTCTAAATGTCTGAACACATGGACATTAATACCGTTTAGGTCACAGGATGAGGGAAAGACAGATTAAGGGACAGAGTTCCAAAGCTTGCTTGTTGAATAGAAGAAATATTTGGAAAACAAATTCAATCTTGGGTTTGAGAGTTGGACATAATAGGGGTGGGAGTGCAAATATAATTGAACATTTATTGTAGGGTCTTGATCTTTCCCGCATACTGTTCCTATATTATTAGGCCCGTGTGAAGCAAGAACCTTTAGGGCTTAAGCTGCTGTCACACGAGCGCTTTTTCCGTCAATTTTATATGAGCAAGTTTTGTCTGGTATTATTTCGGGATATTTTCGCAATGGTATCGGCAACTAGACTGTAGGTAGATTATATTAGCTGCCTGAATTCTGATAAAGCGGATTTTTTGGAGCTTGCAGACCATAATTGCCCGTAAAAATTGCTCGAAAAAGGGCTCGTGTGACTCCGGCTTATTACTCATGTCGTTGTTGTTTTTCATCTTGTTGTTGCTAGGGGGACGCGTATTGAAAATGGCTATCTCGGTGTTTTCTTAACTTAATATAATTATGTTTCGCATGCATATACTCTAATCTATCCTCTAGGCCGATGAGGAGCCATTTTTGTTTCGTCCTGTGCGTTGCAACAGCTGGGCAGACCTATAGTCTTAGATTAATCAATAACCCTGCAATCACACAGTACCTTCCTACATTATCCATACGAAGAAACATTGCATCCCTTGCATTATTCTACAGATATTTTCACAGCAATTGTTCCGAGGAACTTGCTTCAATTGTGCCGCCTCTCCACATCTTTCCCCGTAGAACTAGGGCAGCTGAGAGCGCCCATGAATTTACACTTTCTCCTCCACAATGCAGAACTTCTGCTCATCAAAATTCATTTATCCCTAGAACTACTACTCTTTGGAATTCACTTCCCTCGAGTTGCTTTCCACAAAGTTACAATCTACAAAAGTTTAAATCCAGTTGTTACAAACATTTTATGAATGGAGGATGCCTTTAGGCAGATGGACCTTTTTGTTTTATCTGTGTTTTTCCTTCCTCTGTTCATTGTCTCTTAAAAAAAAAAAAAAAAATAGTCTGCTTGGACTTGTTAAAAGTATTAGCAATGGTGCTTGGGTTAATACTTTCGGTGTCATTTACGAAAAACAAAAACAGTACTAAGCTTAGTGGTTTTACTTCGATTGACATTATCATGATATCCTTTCATTTAGTTATTGATTTTGTTTTTGCTAATTTTTCAGTAAGATTGTTCTGTAGTAGTATACTTTAGCATTGTTTATTGCTTGACTGCCATGATTATACAATCTAGGAAATCAATCTACATATGTGACGGAATGTTTACTACAATTCATCTGAAACTGCATAATATTTGTTTAATTTATGTTTTTTTTCGAATTCGATGCAACACTTTAATAAATTAATGGTTGGTGTTTTGTGTGTTGTTGCTTGTTTTTGTTCATTGGGTGTCTCATGCTATTCAGAGTCAGTATGCCATCGACCATTGTAGCAACAACTCCTAGCTAGTTGTATATTTTATTATTGATATTTACTGTTTGTATTATTTAGATAATTTATGATTAATATTGTTACGCTGGCCAGCTTGCCAGAATGCACTCGTAACTCGCTAGCGCTCGCCAGGGTAGTGAAATGGGCTACAATAATCGTAGAACGATGTTCTTTCTTTCATAGAGTTCATGTTGTCACAGACAGATCAGTGGTGGTCTTTGTTCTTGTCTGTGACACTTGGTGGTGTTTTGTATCATTGATAGAATATAAGATACATTGTGTGAAGTTATAGGGAGAAAGAGAGCGAGCAGCGTGGTGGTAATATGTGCCTGTGTATGTATGTGTACCTTCCTCGCTCGCGCGGGCTTTCCCCCGCCCCTGATTGGCCGGCGGGCCTGGCTACGTCGTAGGACGCTTGCTCTTCATGACGTAGTGGTCTGTGATTGGAGGCCGCTATCCTGGGAGGGTGGTGCGGGGCTCCTGCCCGCGTTTCTCCTGCAGAGCTTGGCACAGCGTGCTTGGTCCTACATGTCCTTTGCAATCTGTCCCCCATATAACCCCCTATACTACTTTCTCTCTCTCTGAACTTCTTCCTTTTCATACTTCTCTCTTTATTCAATTACTTATCCCTTCTGGTTCTGCATATGACTTCCATAGTCGGCCAGTCGTATTACCGGCACCAGCTCTCCATATATGTTTACACTAGTTTTAGGGATTAGTAGAGTCATAGTCATATGGTAGCCTAGTGTTGGGGTGCTTCTAATTATTGAGCTGTTCTTTCCCATTATTTAATGCTAGACAGTGGAGGGTGTCTTTGGTCGTTGTCTGAGTTATGTATGTGGCAAGTCAGAGCCTGTACAACATCGACGAAGCTAGCTAGGCTGTAACCCTTGTGCATATTTTCCTTTGCGAGTGTACCAGTATACAGGTAAAGGGCTTTTGCCTATACTTACCTGTATGCTTGCTACGTTATTGTGTTGACCTTTGTGGAGTGCCAGGGCAAGACCAGATACTAGAGATCTGGACTTACCAAGAGAGCCTCCAAATCACTTAACGTAACAAAAGGGAAATCTGTTCAAGGGGAGACAGTAGGCTACGAGCATGCTTGCGCTCTGTCTAGTTTCCTGATACCTTTTATGCCACTGCTAGACTTTATTAGTGAGAAAGACAGCATTGTGTTTATTAACTTTCATTATGTATGCTTTAGGACTTATTCACGCCTTATTCTAGCCTAGGTTGATGCCTAGTGCACAACCCAGTTTGGCTGTTACGTTGGCTAAGGAAGTACTGTTTTGAGTGGTTATTATTAGTGCTGTCACAGAGTTGTTGCACTCCCTTGTTATATATATGTATCCTACTTATTGGTGTATTTAAGATACACGCTTTGGTGTCCTGCCCCTGCATTATTTCTGTTCTATATTAACGAGCATCTTAGAGCATCAGACCTTTTCAGAAGATTCCATATCTGATTGCTGTAGGACTAGACTTCCAGTGTTTTCATAGAGCATTGAAGAGTTTAGTGTTGAGTACAGACTCACACTAAAGTTAACGTAAGCACATTTTCCTTTATTAAATCTTATGATAGTTTATTCAAGCATTGTTACTTACTTACATACTTGGTGTGGAGTTTCTCAGCCGCGCTCCGTCACTAGATGTGACGCTCGTCGCAGCTGCCCTTAAACCATCTAGCACTTATAGTCTTGTCTCACAGTGCCATCTTCTAAGTCATAACACTCCCTGAACAAATGTGTTTTACCAAAGACGAATGTATTGGTACTAACCATATCAATTGTTTCCAAGTATAATCTAAAATCATCAATTATTCATGTTATTACTTTAGAGCATTTTCGTAACGTAAGTACTCCTGTTGTGAGTTGGCTTTGCCGTCACCGGAAAGCCTTTGTAGAAGTGCACTAAAACCCAGTTAATTGATACCCCGTTATCCAGTAGATTAACTCTGGAGGGTTTTAAGTGTTTTTGTTCACCGGCGTAATAGTTCGAGGGTTTGGAATTAGCGTACCGTTGTAATAGATATAACAAATGGCCGTTGTTGCAGATATAGCCTATCATCTAGTCCATTATTAAGTGCCCTTGTTTATTTCGTAGTGCCGATCGTAACAATATAAGTTAGTTAGGCTTACTTACCAGGCCTAATACATCGGTGGACACATTGGACCGACTTTACCATGCCATTTTCCAAACTCCAGCAGATTATTACGATAGAGGTTTCAGTAATTAGGAGCTTTACACCAACCTAACAACAGTAACACGCCATTGTGCATGCCTAATATTGATAGCCATTTCTATCTATCTATCTATTGCCAGAAGTCATAATGCCCGGGAGGGGGTGGACACGAATGAATCGCTCCCATACGCTGAGGCAATTCACTCTATTAGCTAGCTTAACCTGTTCAGGAGAGAGGGTTGCTTAAGTGCAATCCCCCATTGGTGTTCATAGTGTGTGGGGTTGATGTTGGAATGACTGTGGATGTGAATCTAGTCTGTAACCAATGTAATCAGCTCGATCTTGCTGATCAGGTGGTAGCATATAAATGTGCACATGCGGCACTGGTGTACAGCACCTCCTCTATGTCCAATGCAGCTAAAGTTATGGGAAGTGCTACCTGTAAATCAATAAACAATGTATTTGTTATTAACAAAACAATATTAAGTCTTTTGCATATATGGGATTTACCATAATTTCCGTAACCTTTTCAATTGAATCTAAGTGATAATGGACTATTATGGTAGCATTTTATAATTGGACACCGTTCAAATAGTGTTCGTATTAGTAGCATCTGAATCATATAACCAGAAATGTGAAACATGAACCCATGGATTACATTTATATTTATTAGTTAGATAAAATAGGACATCATAGGCTATTAAAGAACGCCTTGACAAATCAGCACCGAAAATTAGACACAGGCAAAAAAGGAGTGTTTAATGGATTTAGGGGCGGGACTGCAAGACACAATGGTGCACACTTCTCGACCAATCAACGTCCATTAATTAACATAAGATAAATATAAGCTGCCTCAGCCTCACCCTTGCACTGTCTACGCGCTTGCAGATTGGCCAGCTCCCACTTCAAAATCCTAAACCACTCCCAGCTTCAAATATTCTAGCAATAATAGTTTTGTGACCTATCCACAATATCCATATCACTGAAAACATGATAATAATACCGTTAGACACTTGCCGGGATAGTATTTCGACGACGGAAGAAAATATATGAAGCCATGTGGGTGAAGAACCTAACTAGTTACTGACTCCACCAATCGGTGTACTTGCTGACATGACAACCGGGCATACAAGCACCATAGGGGGGTGGGATCAAGGTCATCGGTCTCCTTCACCACCTCCACCATGGTTCCAACGTATTTCTCAATTTTTTTTGCTGGGACTGTTACGTGGTTCAACGTATTGATTAATCACCTATACTGGCCCCATGAAGGATTATTTCGTCCACAGGGACAGTATTACCAGTCCAAACCCCAGCCATACAGTGCCCTCTCTTGACAACAACGAGATGGTTACTTTCACCATCCAAAGGGGCATGAAAGGAGATGAGATACCTAACATTTCAGGGCCTGAAGGAGCCACCTTGAAAGTTTCTCAACATGCATGGGGATAGACAAAGGATTATCAAAACAGATTTCAACCTTCCCACCAGCAGGTTCTAGCCAGACACCAAGTGACAAATCCACAAATATACAAATCATAGTCACAACGGCTACTGCTTTCGCTGGTGGGGACCTCAAGCTCCTTAGAGAGTACTTACCACACCTCCTGAAAGCCAACGACTTTCCATCTATTACCATCCTACTGCTTCAAACCACCAAACGGACTCTTCGATTCGCTATCACCATCACCACCACCATCACAACAAGCTGCGAGTTGGCCACAGAGATGAAGAAGAACAATACAGAAGGAAAACCTACTCTGTCAGGTATCCACAAGAAGTTAACCAAGTGTCCGCATCAGATGACACAGCAATATATCATAACAATGGAGCGACTTGGTTGAGCCCAAGTACTTTTTTAGCTTTTACTTTACTTATTATTTATTGACTTACTCTTCCTCTATCCAAATTATTCTAACTTCTAACTTTACTCCAGCCATCATCATCAACAACAACAAAGCCTCTGTAGACAAACGACAGCCTTAGCTTCTGCAACCTTGTTTCCCTATCCGCATCCCTCTACCAAGACTGGATGGCATCATGTGAGTAAACCAACTGGTAGATAGAGAGTGGTAGTATCAATCCTGCACCGAGTATCCCAGAACTTGCATGGGGTGACTTTTTTTTTTTTTTTTTTTTTTTTTTTAAAGAGACAATGAACGGAGGAAGGAAAAACACAGATAAAACAAAAAGGTCCATGTGCCTAAAGGCATCCTCCATTCATAAAATGTTTGTAACAACTGGATTTAAACATTTGTTGATTGTAAGTTTGTGGAAAGCAATTCGAGGGAAGTGAATTCCAAAGAGTAGTAGCTCTGGGGATAAATGAATTCTGATAAGCAGAAGTTCTGCATTGTGGAGGAGAAAGTGTAAATTCATGGGCGCTCTCAGCTGCCCTAGTTCTACGGGGAAAGATGTGGAGAGGCGGCACAATTGAAGCAAGTTCCTCGGAACAATTGCTGTGAAAATATCTGTAGAATAATGCAAGGGATGCAACGTTTCTTCGTATGGCTAATGTAGGAAGGTCCTGTGTGATTGCAGGGTTATTGATTAATCTAATAGCTTTATTTTGAATTTTGTCCAACTGCCTCAATGCAACCACTCCACTTCCACCCCACAGAGGTGAACAGTAATGAAGTATGATTGAATAGGGAAACAGAATAGAAACTGGTAGACTGGCTAGACCAGCTGAGGAGGAGAAGATAAATTATCAAGAGGCTGCTATTGTCCAGTCTTGCAGACTGGAGCAAGATTATTTGTTATAGGACCTTGTGGTCTCGCAGTTGTTTTAAAGAAAGATGATGTTGACCCTGGCAAAATATAATAGATGTTACCAATACTAGATAAACCAAATAAGACAACAATTGATGACATAAAACATATGATAGTAGTTATGAATTGTCAGTGAAACGATAAGCTATTATGAAGAGATAATTAGGATTTGACAGAACATTTCAGTACATATTCAATACTACCTCTCCTATCTCTTCAATACGGCTATCCAATCCTCCCAGCCAGTGATGCTTGAGGCACTTTGCCACTGCTGAATGGGAGGGTCTTCGGCAATACTTCTTTGATTTCCCATGGAATGACTTTGGCTTCCGTGGCCAGAACCCTTTAAGAGTGGTAATAATCTTGGACATGGAGGCATACGCATTCCAATTTATTTTTCTCAATCTAATGTAAAAAAGTCTTGGCTTACTCATGCTTGTTCTATTGCTGTCTGCAAAAAGGAAGAAACCTTCAAACTGTACCATCGCCTTCAATCTCATGAATGCTGTATTTCCTGTGTTTTTGCCCGGAATAAAGCTAAATCTTTGCTTTGACTCGCGTAAAACTGTTTCATCAAGAACACATACTTTGAACTTTCCAAGAGTTTGGCACAAATCTCTAATTTGTAGACTACCCTCCTTAGGTTACTATCCCTCCATCTCTGCTTTTATTTGTTTATATATAATTTACTTTTCTGGCAGTTCCATAGCTGCGGTTGTGCAAGGCCATCACTCATTTCTTCATCCAATCAACTCTGGTGTTCCTAATGGTCCTGTCTTCAGTCTCTTTATGATAGTCATTAATTATCTTCTCAACTGTACCTCTAGTCCATCCACTCACAAGATGATAACTCAACCTTACACTTTTCAACTAGTTTTCCACAACAACGCACCACACAATTACTCCAAACCTCACGTAATGAGGCCATAGCACACTTATCTTCAACTATTTCCAATTGGGACAGAGACAATCTTGTTACTTTCAATTTTTCCATCTATCTACTTGTCACTATCTTCCAGAGGACTATACCTTACTCTTCAACAACAGACACATCTGTTCTTTGTCTGCTCTCAATATTCTTGGTGTTTCTTTTTCTCCTGACCTTTCTTGGAAATATCATATTACCAGACTGTAGCTTCCCAGAAGTTAGGTGTGCTCAACCGCCTCCGTGGGTTCTTCACCCCCACACAGCTTCTTGCTCTGTACAGGGGCACAGGTATTATTCACATGTGTGGGAAGGTTCCACCCATACTGAAATTCTCGAAAGGAGTATTTTGTCTCATCAACTCGCTTCCTCTTAATAATTCCCTACAATCTGTCAATCTAGAAATGTTGTATCTCTCAGTCTTCTACCGCTATTACAATAGTAAGTGTTCTTCAGAGCATTCTCAGTGTATACCTCCTCCCTTATGGAGAGTGGGAGGCACCCGTCTCATAACACACTCCAACCCCTATTTTGTCCAACTCTTTAACCCAAGAGTGAAACCATATTCACAATCTCACACTAAACAAATTAGTTTTAGAACTCTCAATCTGTTTTTCCCTCATCCTATGACTTAAACTGCTTCAAACTCCATGTGTTTAGACATTTTGACTCCAACGTACCTTGATTTTGGTTCTCTATAACTCTGACAGACAGCTACGGTAGACTCAAGACGACAAGGTATTAGCCCGCCGACTGAGTGAAAGATAATATTTTGAAGTCACGACAGTCTGGCCGCGAGACCAGTAGTTAGTGTGAAAAACACTAACTAGATTAATGTAGTTGGTGGTGAGATAGATGAGGCAAACATTGCAGTTAGTTTAATGTACATTGTATGACTCTACGTGTGTGTGTGTCTGTCTGTGGATATGTGTGTATGAGTGCATCTACCTAAAATTTAAATACACACCTATATGAGTACAACAAGATAAACATGTACTGAAACCAAGACTCTTTCAAACGCCATAATTGCCCACCAACTAAGTGCGGTTAATGGATGTCTAGATGAGCGAAGGGGAATCGGAGAAGTTAATTGAATTTCCTCCTGAAGCTGTAAATGACCGTCGCTATGGGAGAAAATAACTTGGATCAAGCGAATTTCCTGGAGATTGTGGACACTTCACTAGACAGTCAAAGGACAACTTTATACTCCGGCACTTTGGGGGGAAATGTAACTAATGGGTTGGTAGTCAAATAACCCTTTTGATAAACTGAATACAACTCCTTCCTGAATATAACTCCAGAATATATTTTCCTTCAGAATTAGTGGGTAATCCTGTTGATTTACAAGATTTTCCCTTGGCAATTGTAAAACCATTGTTGGTAGGTAATAGTATGTGAACAAATACGTCACTGGGTTAAATTGCTAATGCCTATAAACGAAAACGAACAGGACCGGCAGTTAATGTCTCAACACTTGAATCGATATGTGAATGTTATGTTATGTTTTACGACCATGAACATGTTATTATAGAATCACATACATGTATATTCAGGCTACCTTACATCCAAATAGTAACATAATGATAAGCAAAGGACTTTCCTACTACCAAGTTATATGAGTAAGGCATATTTTATATGTAACCAAGTTTAAACATACAGTTTAGAAAAATTAGCGTAGTCAGAGTAACCTAACCTAGACTAAATATATTCACTCTAGTTCATAATTATACAGTACATAGTCGGAAAATGTACAAACACTTTAAAATAAATAACAAATGTTGCAAAGTGGGTTTCTTAAAACAAATGTAGATCTAAATCTGTATTTCCGTATGTAATGATCAGTAGACTGGTTGTAGTTGAGTGAATACAACAAGTTAATGTATATTGATAATGTTAATTATTAGTGTTATTGAAAATGTATACACTTGTTTTTTTCAACAATAACTAATAATCAACTTATGAGATAATTTCGTCAACGCCTCACAACCCCTTGAGCCCAGCTGTATAAATTACCACATTTTGTATAAAATGGACTTGTAACCGGGCACACGTAATTCAAGCTTGAATTACATGTTACGTGGCCGTATATCACGTAATTTTAGACTGGAACAAGTAGTAAAAAGGCAACCACATGACGTTGAGAAATGGGATCAGTCACGATGGAGAATTATGACAACAATTAACAACCTCCAATACCCCGCCCCGCCCAACCATCCCAGCCCAACCTCACCCATTCCATCCCTACCCAACTTTCCCTTAATAATATGTGGTCAATTAATGCTCTCCTATGTAATTTAGGTCGCCAGTTATAGCCACGTAATTTTGTTTTCGTTTCCGGATCATTCATTGAATGCAAATTCCATACTCCATACAATTATTAGCCTCTCTCTCTCTCTCTCTCTCTCTCTCTCTCTCTCTCTCTCTCTCTCTCTCTCTCATTATAACATTCCTGAAAATATACTGAAGTAATTAATACGATCGCCAGACAATTAAATAACTTACAAAACCATTCATGTCTACACCGCCAGTGTGTTTGTTAGGAAGCACCGAGTATTATTATTTCCTAGTCAGTACATTACCTAGCTTTGCATGTTTTGTTGCTTTGGTAGGTAGCAGTCAAAATATTGTGTTTTATGCAACAGGAGAAGCACCATCCGGTCCATGCGCCTTTTTAGTATTAAGCCGAGAGAAGGCAGAAAGAACAGTACATCTTTGGAAGAGACTATGATATTAGGCATAACTAAGAGTGAGAGGGACGAAGTGGGAGTAATAGCACTGGAATCATCCAAGATTGAGTTCTCTATTAAAGATTGAGTGAAGAGTTCCAAACGAGATACTGTACGGGTAACCGTACATAAGAGGACGTTACCGTGGCTTCATCACGTAATTACCGTCCGGCCACCATTACCTGTCACCTAAACGGCCTCCCGTCTCTTTCTCCAGGGCCAAACGGCCGCTAAAACGGCTCTCCGTTTCTAACAACCTTTACGGATTTCATTACCAGTCTTAAAATATTCTAATAAACTCTGGCTGGTGTGGCTAGTTCTTCTGCAAATTTATACCGGCATCCGTTTCCCATATATATATATATATATATATATATATATATATATATATATATATATATATATATATATATATATATATATATATATATATATATATATATATATTAGAGATGAACCGAATATTCGTTTCGTATTCGTATATCCGAATATTCGCTATGTTTTTCAATATTCTTATTCGTATTCGTATTCGCATTTCCATTCATAGCTATTTGCAAATATACGAATATGTTCACGAAACCAATAGAATATTATATACACAAAATGTTAAATATTACATTTTAAAGTTAACACAAACGAATAAATAAGTGTAGATGAGCGTTGGGGCCGCTAAAGTGGAATGAAGGTGGACTGAGCAGTGTTGCTACTTAACTGTATTATAGTACCAGGTCAAACTAGTGAAAAGTACCAAATTATTCTAAAGTGGAATCACTGCCCGGTAAACGAACGTGTGCTGGACCTGGACAGTTGAACCGTCGCAATATTGCCATTTCAGACATATCCAATGTAATAGCATGTCACTAAAAATATATTCCATCATATTTCCTCACTGATTTCGTATTTAGTACCAGATATGGACTATTTTATTGGAAAATTTATAAAATGTACTTGAGAGAGTCAAATGTACCAAATCTGGTACTTTAGTACCAACAAAGCGGCAACACTGGGACTGAGGACTGGACACAGAAAATGTAATGGATTTAATTTTAATTATTCAATTTTCTATTGCTGAACTCTTACAATATATTAAACATTAATTCATACAGTTCATTTATGATATTTAAGAAATTACACATTTACATCGTCATTAACTTCTGGTAATTAATTCCAAAGTAATTAAATTAACGTTTGTTGGTGACATAAACATAATTACCAGTTCTTGAAGGATGAAATCAGGATTGAAATATTCGCTATTCGTATTCGCAAATAATGAAAATTGATATTCGTTCCATCTCTAGTATATATATATATATATATATATATATATATATATATATATATATACAGTATACTGTCTATATATATATATATATAATATTATATATATATATATATATATATATATATATATATATATATACACACGTCAGTGCAATTATACATGTTCCAGTTGTTTGGACGAGTTCATACATTACCGATAATCTAATTTCACAGAACCGACCACTGTAATTCATCCTAACCTAATCCAATTGATAAAGTTAGGTTAGGTTGATTTAGACCAACTCATGATAGAATAAGGTAACCCGATCGTCCTAGTTAAAGAGAAATAGCGGAATGTATATACTATAGTCGTCGCTTTATTTCATCGGGCGGTAAATTGGATCCCTTAGCAACAAATGTATCGATGCGCTATAATATATACCGGTAATACAGTATGAAATGACTGTATCTGTATTATAGTAATGCCAAGTTTGCATAATTAATAATTATATTTTTCCAATAATATTTGCTAATGTCATATGATTGTTATATCTCGGCACATTATGGACCATGACCAAGTGATTTTTAACACTTTGAATATATATCTTCCTATTAGCCTGACATTGAAAATTATAAAACTGCCTGAAGGGATATTTATATGTACTAGAGACATGGTCAGTCAGAATTATATTTTGACTTAATAATATGAATATAGGTAAGGCAGATTATGCCTAACCAATGTGTTGGCATCCTTCCATGTAATGCTAGATATTATGACAGAACAAGTTAACGCATATCGGTTAAGTTACATGCGAGTATTCACTAATGGGAACATATCTATATGTGACTCACTTGGAAATGTATTTACTAAAAGAAATATTTATTGCCGGAAGGAAATATTCGTTCTATCTATATATTGCCTGACGCCGTGATCCCCGAAGGGGGTGGTGTGACGTCTATCAGCGTTGGCAGAATCGCCTCTCGTTAGCCACTAGCGCTCGCCAGGGACATCGAAATGGGCTACATTTATCAGAAAATGTTGTTCTTTCTTTCCTAGTAATCATATTGTCACAGATAGTCCAGTGGTGGTCTTTGTTTTCGTCTGTGACAACGGGTTATATTTTATATCAATAGTAGTGATGATAGTACCAGCGTGGGAATGAGAGCGACTATCAGAGCAAGATGGTAGTGAGTGTCTGTAGGTGCGGGAGCATCCCACGTGACACCTGCTGCCTTGTGACGTCTCGGCCTGTGATTGGCCGACCATCGCGCCTTTGCGGGATCCTGTGTAACTAACCTCCTGCACGAGGGTCCACAGGAGCTGTCCTCGTCAGGACAGGCTAAGGCGCACGTGCATCTAACATCCCTTTGCTTACTCTCCCCCGATCACCACCTTTAGAACTGTTTCTCTCTCTCTGAACTTCTTCTTTTTCATTACTTCTCGCCTTTATTCAATTACTTATCCCCTTGGGTTCTGCATACGGTTTCCATAGCCGGCCCATTGTATTGCATGCGCCGTCCTCTGAGATATTTACATGTACTTAGAATAGGTTTTTGAGGGTTCTTAGTTAGTATAGTGTTACGACCGGCACTACGAAACAAACAAGGGCACTCAATATTGGACTAGATGATAGGCTATATCTGCAACAACGGTACGCTAATTCCAAACCCTCGAACTATTTCGCCGGCGAACAAAACACTTAAACCCTCCAGAGTTAATCTCCTGGATAACGGGGTATCAATTAACTGGGTTTTAGTGCACTTCTACAAAGGCTTACCGATGACGGCAAAGCCTACTTACAACAGGAGTACTTTATGTTAATAAAATGCTCTTAAGTAATAACAATGCTTGAATAAACTATAACAAGATTAAATAAAGAATGATATGCTTACGTTAACTTTAGTGTGAGTCTGTACTCAACACTAAACTCTACAATGCTCTATGAAAACACTGGAAGTCTAGTCCTACAGCAATCAGATATGGAATCTTCTGAAAAGGTCTGATGCTCTAAGATGCTCGTTAATACAGAACATAAATAAATGCAGGGGCAGGACACCAAAGCGTGTATCTTAAATACACCAATAAGTAGTATACATATATATAACAAGGGAGTGCAACAACTCTGTGACAGCACTAATAATAACCACTCAGGAACAGTACTTCCGTAGCCAACGTAATAGCCAAACTGGGTTGTGCACTATGCATCAACCTTGGCTAAAATAAAGCGTGAATAATTCCTAAAGCATACACAATTAAAGTTAATAAAGACAATGCTGTCTTTCTCACTAATAAAGTCTAGCAGTGGCATAAAAAGGTACTAAGAAACTAGACAGAGCGCAAGCATGCTCGTAGCCTACTGCCTCCCCTTGAACAGATTTCCCTTATGTTACATTAAGTGACTTGGAGGCTCTCTTGGTAAGTCCAGATCTCTAGTATCTGGTCTTGCCCTGGCACTCCACAAAGGTCAACAAAATGAGGTAGCAATCATACAGGTAAGAGTAGGCAAAAGCCCTTTACCGGTATACTGCTACATTCGCAAAGGAAAATATGCACAAGGGTTACAGGCTAGCTAGCTTCGTCGATGTTGTACAGGCTCTGACTTGCCACATACATAACTCAGACAACGACCAAAGATACCTTGCACTGTCTAGCATCAAATAATAAGAGAGAACAGCTCAATAATTAGAAGCACCCCAACACTATGGTACCATTTGACTATGACTCTAATAATCCCTAAAACTAGTGCAAACATATATGGAGAGCTGGTGCTGGTAATACGACTGGCCGACTATGGAAGTCGTATGCAGAACCAGAAGGGATAAGTAATTGAATAAAGAGAGAAGTATGAAACCGAAGAAGTTCAGAGAGAGAGATAGTAGTATAGAGGGTTATATGGGAGACAGGTTGCAAGGGACATGTAGGACCTAGCACACTCCGCCTAGCTCTGAAGGAGACACAAGGACAGGAGCCCGCACCACCGTCCCAGGACCGCGGCCGCTAATCACAGACGACTACGTCATGAAGAGCAAGCGTTCTAGGACGTTCTATTGGCCGCCGGCCAATCACGGGCGTGGGAAACTCCTCCGAGCACGGGAGGCAAACATACATACACACGCACAAACTACCACCACGCTGCCTACCCCGCTCTCTCTCTCCTTAACTTCACACAATGTATCTTATATTCGAATAATGATATCAAATACTTCTAAGTGTCACAGACAAGAATAAAGATCACCACTGATTTGTCTGTGACAACATGTACTCTATGAAAAAAGAACATCGCTCTACGATTATTGTAGCCCATATCACTGCCCTGGCGAGCGCTAGCGAGTCCCGAGCGTATTCTGGCAAGCGAGCCAGCGTAACACCCCGCCCAAGATGTGGGACGTTTCAGCCACAGGCGAACCCCACATCTGACCAGACAGAATGCCCATCAACCCCGCATCACCTAGCCACTCTCCCAAGTTGGGAAAACAAGGCACGATCATAAACATAAAACACTGCATTATAAACAAAATCTGCACAACATTTCCCCAAAATAATAGCATCATAATAATTATATCACGCTCAGCGAGCAAGCTTCACCAAGCCTAGCCTACTAAGACAACAGCTCAGAGTGTCTTAGATTCTTGCTGTGATATACTGCACTTATATACTTTCAAAAGAAAGAGTTTTTATGTGAGGTTTTTATATATTTTAATAGTGTTTTTGGCGGCGTTGCACTACAGTGGCAAGCCTTATTTTTATCCACTCTCAATACACACTGACTGAACGGCGAGGGTTCTCCTGCAAACAAACCCTCCCGTGACAAACAATCAGCCAAAACATTTTCAGTGCCCTTAGCATGCCACACATCCAACATGTGTTCCGGCAGCACAACAACACCTACACTGATAAACTGCCCAGTTCATCGCAAGACTGGCACTTCTCTTCGCTCTTTCCGGCAACGGGGCCTGCCAATAACCTTTCACTAGTCTACCTTCGTGATGAGCGTGGCAGCCCCGAAGCGGTCTATGGTGTCGTCAACTCTGGGTAATGGATAGGCGTCTGTCAGGGATAATGCTTCCACACTCTTGCAATCAACATACACACGGATCTTGCCACTTAACTCAGGTTGCAAAGTTACTGGCAACGACCACTCACGATATCCTTCATCCCTCAGACCCTTTTTCCACATGTCGTCTAGCTCTGCTTTCACAACAGGCTGTCGAGCAGGATTTATACGGTAGGGAATTAACTTGAGCCTTGCACTGTCTCCAGCCTCCATGTCGGATTCTACCCCGTACATCCGGCCTGGAGAAGCAATAAACATGCGGACGTACTGCCACAGCCTAGTAAACAACTCCTCTTGTCGCTCAGGAACAAGAGGTTGCAACTTATCTCGCAGAACATGCCTAGTGCCCTCCCACAACCCAGCCGAGACTGCAGCTTCTAAACTATAGTCTCCCTCCTTCTCCACCTTCGTCCCTAGAACAGCCAGGTCATGAGAGGGACAATCTGTACCACCTGTACAGTCACTCCCATAGTTCATAATTGCTAAGGCTTCCCCGCCGATACCGTACATGCGCACCCCCGCATTCCTTGCAACTACATCTGCCTGCGCAGCACCATCGCCTTCAGCGACATAGCCAGATACAGTCGGTCTATGGTAGGGCTGTTGCATTTTACTAGAGCAGCATTGGGAGGCTATGTGACGGCCGGTCGCATCCACTCCACAGCCAAACTCGACAATCTGCCCAATGTCCTGATTTTGACCACCACCCTTAGCAGCCATGGGTCGACCCTGACCTGACAACCATGCCAAAGCCTCGTCGCCCACCTTGAACCACTGAAACAACGATACCAATGGTTTACTGACACTCAAGTGACCTGCCGGCGGAACCTCGTGCACCGCATGAGTTGTGAGGCCTGGGTGCTCGGCACAAACAGTGGCGTATGGACCGATCAGGGGCTGGAGCGCTGCACACTGCTGCTCAGCCAGGTGCTCTAGCGCTTCCACAGCCACCTGACTCGTATTCCCCGCCCACTGCTCCACCGAGACATAACAATCCCGACTCTCCTCCACCTGTGCCCCACTGCCCCCCTCTCCTTCTCCACCTTGGCCGCTGCAGACCAGCGCAGGGACAGTAGGCTGCTCAGGTGGTTGCCTCACAAACTCCTCTAACAGGTTCACCTGGCATGCTTCTCCGTCCTCGAGTTGAATAGCCCCGTTCCCACAACTCTGCTCCACCTGGGAACTACTCTGTTGCGGATTTCCATCACGCCCTACCATGTCTCTAGGGGGGACAGGTTCTGGGGCCACTCCGGAGCTCACCTTTGGGTCAAGTACCGAGTCACCAAGGAGTGTCGCTGGGTCCAAACTCTCAACCCGACCACCAGCCTCGACTTTCTCCTTCCGACCCTTCCTCCGCTGGTCATAAACTTGGATACTAGGCTGTGACACCTGAACGGACTGAGATCTCTCAAGCCCCTCTTGCTCCTCCCTACTCGTGTCGGCCGCCCTCTTGGCAACGACTAAGGGTGGAACCTCGGAAGTGGGCACCGCAAAGTCATTACCAAGAAGGAGGTCAACCTCCTCAACTGGCAACTTCTCCACCACACCCACATCCAACTCCCGTGTCACACCGTCCACCTCAAGCTCCATTCTGACCAGCGGGTAAGACCGCATAGCATTGATGCCTTGAACCACCACAACCCGAGCCACGTTAACAGGCTTGCCAGTGAAATTCTTAAAAAGTGTCTGGGAAGCGCCCGTATCACGCAACAACTCAAGCCTATGCTTCACACCAGCCCACCTCACAGTGCCGTGCCCCCTATGACCACAAAAAACATCTCGGACGGGTGACGAGCCCTCCGGCTGCTTCTGCACCGGCGATAACTTCGCAACCGACTGTTTACCCCGGGCAAACACGGAAGACCTCAAAGACACGCCGATGTTGCTCACTAGTGACACCACTGCTGTAGGTGGTGCGCTCGGACATGAGCGCGCAATATGCCCCTTCTCATGACACTTGAAACACTCCACTTCACTCTTGGACTTCCTCTGAGGTGAGGAAGGGCCCTGGCCTTTCTTCAACGGGAAGGGTTTCGACTTGGGTTCATAATTGGCAACAGTACTCTTGAATGGATAATTATTTGTGTCATTAATTCGGGAGGGTGGAGTGGTACGCCCCTTGTTACCTGCCTCATCTCTCTGTGCAGACCCGCACCCACGAATCAATGACACCCTAAGGTCAGCCAGCTCAGCCGCCGTCTGCAGAGTTTTCGGTTGCTTTTCTTTAAGGTTAAGAGTCAAGTCACTGCCAGTACATTTAAAAAATTGTTCTAGCAACACTAGTTGTTTTACTGAATCAAAAGTAGTTGTCTTCTCCAACCTTAACCAATTTTCAAATGCATCTGACAGCTCTCTAGCGTGTTCCTGGAAAGTACTCTCCTTTCTTTTTGGAACCGCCCTAAATTTCAGCTTATAGGTCTCTGGCTGTAGCTCATACGCCCTCAGGACAGCCTCTTTCAACAACTCGTAATCCACACAGGAATCTAGGGGCAAAGTATCGTACGCCGTGAGTGCTTTCCCCGTCAATCGTGAAGAAACAAGGGTTGCTCACTTCTCCTCGGGCCATTGGTGCTCCTGGCACTTTTTCTCGAACCGGAGAAAAAATTCTGTAACTCCTAACTCATCAAACACTGGAACTAATTTAAGTAGATGCGACAGGGACTGGTTATGGGCGACCCGGCTCCTTGTCACTTCTACACGAGTTTTCTCTAGGTCAACATCGGCACAATACCTCTCAGACTCAAACTTGCGCTCAGACTCTCGCTCCTGCTGCTGCTGCCTGAGCTCAGCCTCATACTTTCGCTGCTCGAGCTCAGCCTCATGTTTTCGCTGCTCATGCTCATGCTCAGCCTGTCGCTCCTGCTGCTTAAGTTTGGCGAGCTCAAGCTGAAACAACATCTCGGCAGACAAACCTTGAGGAGGGGGTGCTACTATTGGGGACCCACCCCGTGAATCACCTAGAGGCATAGCCAACCGCCAGCGGGCATCGGCCTGCGGGAACGTACCTGGCTCCGGAGCCCGAGGGGGCGCCATGATAGGAGTCGAGTGGAATGGGGGCTGGGCCGAAGGTGCCCCAGCTCCCGCTCCACCCGAAACCCCATGCACCCCACCCAGCACACAGGCAGCCTGCTCACTTCTCGACATACCGTTAGTACCGGAAAACTCTAAGACCGTGGCCACACACTGCAGTCCGTACCGGTCTAGCTCCGACACCCGGTCCGCCGACATAGGCTTCCCCCCAAAAATCCCAGCATCCTCCTCACTGTTCACCACCCGAATGGCGCCTAACAACTCCACCTTCTCCACCTCCTCGCCTGCCTCTCATACTGTGCCCTCACTATGCTCAGACCCGTCCAGTGACATGATGGAGTCAACAACAAAAATTCTCAAGTCCAGACAAAAATAGCCAAACTCTTGCGTAGCTTTATACACTAAAAAATATTTGAAGATGTTCTTGAGTGCAATACAAGGTCACCAATAACTCCAACAAGTTCTATGTATCCTCAAAACAATGTCTACTGCCAACAATGCGAGAAATAAATTCAACCCCCAAATGGCAATAAGATTTCTCAAAAAAAAAAAAAAAATGCAATATTCAGTTCACTATATTCTGGTCTAAGGTCGCCATTTGTTACGACCGGTACTACGAAATAAACAAGGGCACTCAATATTGGACTAGATGATAGGCTATATCTGCAACAACGTACCGGTACGCTAATTCCAAACCCTCGAACTATTTCGCCGGCGAACAAAACACTTAAACCCTCCAGAGTTAATCTCCTGGATAACGGGGTATCAATTAACTGGGTTTTAGTGCACTTCTACAAAGGCTTACCGATGACGGCAAAGCCTACTCACAACAGGAGTACTTTACGTTAATAAAATGCTCTTAAGTAATAACAATGCTTGAATAAACTATAACAAGATTAAATAAAGAATTATATGCTTACGTTAACTTTAGTGTGAGTCTGTACTCAACACTAAACTCCACAATGCTCTATGAAAACACTGGAAGTCTAGTCCTACAGCAATCAGATATGGAATCTTCTGAAAAGGTCTGATGCTCTAAGATGCTCGTTAATACAGAACATAAATAAATGCAGGGGTAGGACACCAAAGCGTGTATCTTAAATACACCAATAAGTAGGATACATATATATAACAAGGGAGTGCAACAACTCTGTGACAGCACTAATAATAACCACTCAGGAACAGTACTTCCGTAGCCAACGTAATAGCCAAACTGGGTTGTGCACTATGCATCAACCTTGGCTAAAATAAAGCGTGAATAATTCCTAAAGCATACACAATTAAAGTTAATAAACACAATGCTGTCTTTCTCACTAATAAAGTCTAGCAGTGGCATAAAAAGGTACTAAGAAGCTAGGCAGAGCGCAAGCATGCTCGTAGCCTACTGCCTCCCCTTGAACAGATTTCCCTTATGTTACGTTAAGTGACTTGGAGTTTCTCTTGGTAAGTCCAGATCTCTAGTATCTGGTCTTGTCCTGGCGCTCCACAAAGGTCAACAAAATGAGGTAGCAATCATACAGGTAAGAGTAGGCAAAAGCCCTTTACCGGTATACTGCTACATTCGCAAAGCAAAATATGCACAAGGGTTACAGGCTAGCTAGCTTCGTCGATGTTGTACAGGCTCTGACTTGCCACATACATAACTCAGACAACAACCAAAGATACCTTCCACTGTCTAGCATCAAATAATTAGAGAGAACAGCTCAATAATTAGAAGCACCCCAACACTATGGTACCATTTTACTATGACTCTAATAATCCCTAAAACTAGTGCAAACATATATGGAGAGCTGGTGCTGGTAAATACGACTGGCCGACTATGGAAGTCGTATGCAGAACCAGAAGGGATAAGTAATTGAATAAAGAGAGAAGTATGAAACCGAAGAAGTTCAGAGAGAGAGATAGTAGTATAGAGGGTTATATGGGAGACAGGTTGCAAGGGACATGTAGGACCTAGCACACTCCGCCTAGCTCTGAAGGAGACACAAGGACAGGAGCCCGCACCACCGTCCCAGGACCGCGGCCGCCGTTCACAGACGACTATGTCATGAAGAGCAAGCGTTCTATGACGTCGACAGGGTCGCCGGCCAATCACGGGCGTGGGAAACTCCTCCGAGCGCGGGAGGCAAACGTACATACACAAGCACAAAATACCACCACGCTGCCTACCCCGCTCTCTCTCTCCTTAACTTCACACAATGCATCTTATATTCGAATAATGATATAAAATACTTCTAAGTGTCACAGACAAGAATAAAGATCACCACTGATCTGTCTGTGACAACATGTACTCTATGAAAGAAAAAACATCGCTCTACGATTATTGTAGCCCATATCACTACCCTGGCGAGCGCTAGCGAGTCCCGAGCGCATTCTGGCAAGCTGGCCAGCGTAACAATAGGCTATGAACTCTGTGTGTCTCCATTATTAATTTAGTGTTTCTGCTCTTTTATTTAATGCTAGACTGGGATAGGGTAACTGTAGTCGCTGTCTCCAATGTGTGTACGGTTTTGCTTATACCTACACGACTTCGACTGGTCCTGTGGTAGCCTGTGTTGTCTTTTCGGTTGCGTCCTTTGCGAGTGCAGCATTGTGTTGACCGAGGGTTTTGGCCTGTACCAGTTCCATATTTTGCTGCCTCTTTGCTTGGCTTTAGAGGGTCGCCAGGATAGAACCAGATACTTGTGATCTGGATCTATCAAGAGAGCACCCTAGTCAATTAACGTAACTTAAAGGATGCAGTCTTAAGGACATCGCTAGGCTGCGAGCCTGTCTTGCTCAACCCCAGTTCCTTACCTTGAGTATCCCAGCTAGACATTATTAATTGAGTAGACACTTATTAGTATTTAATATAAGCTCTTTGATATGTACGCATTATTATTCACAGCATTTATAAGTCTAGGTTGTTGCTGAACCGCACAACCATAGTAGGCTGTTTCGTTGATGAGGAAGTACTTCTTTTAGTGTCGAGTATTGCTACCGTTGCGCATTTATAGTATTCTCGTGTCAGTTAACATTATATGTCCTATCTTTTAGTGTATTCGATTTACACGTGTGGTGTCCTGCCTCCTGCCTTTATATAGTTTAAGATACGAGCATCTTATGAGCATCAGACTTTCTTCAGAAGTTTCCAGGTCTATGCTGTAGGACTATACTTCACTTTCTTTCAGATAGGAGTGAAGAGTTTATTGTTGTTTAGAGTAACTGTATTGAATCATCTTTTTATTGTATTAAATCTTGCAGTGATTTAATTGATGTTTCCATAGATTCCTTTTTATGCATTTTAACGTAACTTGCATCTTGTTTGTTATCAGGCTATACCAGTGTGGGTTAGCCTGAAGTAGAGTACATTTATGCCCAGTTAAGGATACCCCGTTATCGCAGATTAACTCTGGAGGGTATAGGTGTTTTGTTCGCCGGCATATAACTTCGAAGGTTTGGATCTAGCTTACTGTTGTTGCATAGTGCCCTATTACTAGTCCAATCATTAAGTGCCCTTGTTTTATTCGTAGCCCCGGTCATAACAAATGGCGACCTTGCCTAGTATCTTATCTTAGTCGTCACAACAACCTAGTGAACTAAGAAATAATTGCAGGATTGTTGGACATTTGGTTTTTGAGGAATATTTTGGACACGTTGGAATTTGTTTTGGCAACGTAGTATAGCACTTGAGTTGTCTTCAAGCATTTTTTGAGTGAATAGTGCTACATGAGAGTTTAGGTACTTTTTTTTAATAAACGTTGAGGACTTCCGGTGGACACTATGTCGAACGACGGATCAGTACATAGTGAGGGCACAGGCGAGGAGGTTTAGAAGGTGGAGTTGTCTAGCGGCGCTCGGGTGGTGAACAGTGAGGAGGATGCTCGGATATTTTTGGAGGAGCCTGTGTCAGCAGATCGTGTGTCGGGGCTAGACCGGTACGGACTGAAGTGTGTAGCCACGGTCTTAGGGTTTCCCGGTACTAGCGGTTTGTCGAGAGGTGAGCTGGTTACCTGTGTGCTCGGTGGGGTGCGTGGGGCTTCGGGTGGAGCGGGAGCTGGGGCACCTTCTGCCCAGCCCCCATTCCACTCGACTCCTACCATGGCGCCCCCTCGGGCTCCGGAGCTGGGTACGTTCCCGCAAACCGATGTCCGCTGGCGGTTGGGTATGCCTCTAGGTGATTCACGGGGTGGGTCCCAGATAGTAGCACCTCCTCAAGGTTTGTCTGCCGAGATGTTGTTTCAGCTCGAACTCGCCAAACTTAACCAGCAGGCTGAGCTTGGGATGGCTCAGATTCAGCAGCAGCAGCGGGAATCTGAGCTTGGGATGGCTAAGATTCAGGCTGAGGAGAGAAAGGCCATGTACTGTGCAGACATAGAGCTTGAGAAGTCGCGGGTGGAGTCAACAGGGCAGCGTCTCGGTTCTGGGAATCGAGGTCTTGATCAGTCTTTATCGCACCTTCTTAAGTTAGTCCCTGCATTTGACGAGTCGGGTGTCACCGAGTTTTTCCTGCGTTTTGAGAAGAAGTGCAGGGAGCACCAATGGCCCGAGGTTAAGTGGGCAGCCCTTGTTTCCTCTAGGTTGGTTGGCAAAGGACTCAAGGCATATGATGCGTTGCCCTTGGAGTCTCGCATCGATTATGAGGTATTAAAGGAAGCTGTTCTGCGGGCGTACGAGTTACAACCAGAGACATTTAGGTTGAAGTTTCGGGGTGTTACGAAGGGTCGTGAGTGCACTTTTCTAGAACATGCCCGGGAACTGTCTGATGCTTTGAGAAATTGGCTGAGGTCAGAGAAGGTGACGACGTTCGAAGAGATTGAGCAGTTATTCCTTCTAGAGAATTTTTTAAATGCACAGGCGGCGACCTGACTTTGAACCTCAAAGAGAAACGTCCTAAAACTCTACAAGAGGCAGCTGAGTTGGCTGACCTGAGAGTATCGCTGATTCGTGGGTGCGGGTCTGCACAACGGACCGATGCAGTTAACAAGGGGCGCAACACTCCACACCCCCCCCCCCTCCGAGTCAGTGATGGAACATTTAATAACAAAAGTAATAGCAATGATACTAATTTTGATCACAAACCAAAAACCCTGTTTAAGCAAGGTCAGGGCCCTTCTCCACCTCAGGGGAAGTCCAAGGGTGAAGTAGAGTGTTTTATGTGTCATAATAAGGGGCATTTTGCACGTTCCTGCCCTAGTAACCAACCTACAGCAGTCGTGTCTTTGGCTAGCAACATTGGGGTGTCTCTGAGGTCTTCTGCATTTACCTGGGGTGATATGTCAGATGCGGGGTCACAGCCAGTGAAGGAGTGTCCGGAAGGCTCGAAACCTGTCCGCGATGCTTTTTGCGACCATAGAGGGCGTGGCTGCGTGAGTTGGGCTGGTTGCAAGCATGGGTTCGAGTTGTTGCGTGATACAGGTGCATCCCAGACTCTGATGAAAAACTTTACAGGCCAACCTATAAATGCGGCACGGGTAGTTGTGGTGCAGGGTATTAATGCTACACGGTCATACCCGTTGGTTCGAGTGGAGCTGGAGGTTGATGGTGTGACACGAGATATAGATGTTGGAATCGTAGAGAAACTACCAGTAGAGGGCGTCGACCTTCTTCTCGGCAATGACTTTGCGGTGCCTACTTCTGAGGTTCCACCCTTAGTCGCTGCCGAGATGGCGGCCGACGTGAGTAGGTAGGGGCAGGAGTTAGTCGAGAGGTGTCAATTCCAGCAGAGGGCGTGTGTTGTCACCCGATCTCGTGCATCTAAGGTGTCACAGCCTATTCCTCAGTCTCTAGACCAGCGGAGGAACGGTCGGAAGGAGAAAGCTAAAGTTGGGAGAAGTTTTGTGAGTTTTGATCCAGCGGCTCTTCTTGGCGACTCAGTATTAGCACCAACGTTTAGGTACAGAGTGGCCCCAGAACCTGTCACACTTGGTGAGGAGGTGGGGCGTGAGAAAGCTCCGAGACGGCAGAGTTGCACACTTGAGCAGGATGGGATCGAGCAGTCCAGCATCGGGGGAGGCCATAAGTTGCTCCGGGAGCGCTTAGATGGATTGGCTCCTTCGGATGTCTGTCGACTGCAGTTAGATGATCCTGAGCTTCAGAAGTGTAGTAATGCCTATTGAACTCAATGAGGACGGGAAAACATGTCATGTGAACCTGTTAGAGTTTGTGAGGCAACCACCTGAGCAGCCTACTGTCCCTGTGTTGGTCTGCAGCGGCCAAGGTGGAGAAGGAGAGGGGGGCAGTGGGGCACAGGTGGAGGAGAGTTGGGATTGTCATGTCTCGGTGGAGCAGTGGGCGGGGGACACGAGCCAGGTGGCTGTGGAAGCGCTAGAGCACCTGCCTGAGCAGCAGTGTGCAGCGCTCCAGCACCTGCTCGGTTCATACCCCACTGGTCGTGCCGAGCACCCAGGCCTCACAACTCTTGCGGTGCACGAGGTTCCGCTGACAGGTCACTTGAGTGTGAGTAGACCGTTGGTCTCGTTGTTTCAGTGGTTCAAGGTGGGCGACGAGGCTTTGGCATGGTTGTCAGGTCAGGGTCGACCCATGGCTGCTAAGGGTAGTGGTCAGAATCAGGACATTGTGCAGATTGGTGAGGTTGGCTGTGGAGTGGATGTGCCCGGTCGTCGCATAGCCTCCCAATGCTGCTCTATTATTATGCAACAGCCCTACCATAGACCGACTGTATCTGGCCATGTCGCTGAAGGCAGTGATGCTGCGCAGGCAGATGTAGTTGCAAGGAATGCGGGGGTGCGCATGTACGGTATCGGCGGGGGAGCATTAGCAATTATGAACTATGGGAGTGACTGCACAGGTGGTACAGATTGTCCCTCTCATGACCTGGCTGTTCTAGGGACAAAGGTGGAGAAGGAGGGAGACTATAGTGTAGAAACTGCGGTCTCGGCTGGGTTGTAGGAGGGCAATGAGCATGTTGTTCGTCGAGATAAGTTGCAACCTCTTGTTCCTAAGCGTCAAGAGAAGTTGTTTACTAGGCTGTGGCAGTACATCCACATGTTTGTTCATTCTCCAGGCCTGATGTACGGGGTAGAATCCGACATGGAGGCTGGAGACAGTGCAAGGCTCAAAGTGGCTCCCTACCGTATAAATCCTGCTCGACAGCCTGTGGTGAAAGCAGAGCTGGACTACATGTGGACTAAGGGTCTGAGGGATAAGGGATATCGTGAGTGGTCGTTGCCTATAACTTTGCAACCTGTGTTAAGTGGCAAGATCAGTGTGTGTACATTATCCCTGACAGACGCCTATACCGTATCCAGAGTTGACGACCCCATAGACCGCATCGGGGCTGCATTGCTTATCACGAAGGTAGAACTAGTGAAAGGTTTTTGGCAGGTCCCGTTGCCGGAAAGAGCGAAGAGAAGTGCCAGTCTTGTGATGAACTGGGCAGTTTATCAGTGCCAGGTGTTGTTTTGCTGCCGGAACACAAGTTGGATGTGTGGCATGTTAAGGGCGCTGATAATGTTCTGACTGATTGTTTGTCACGGGAGGGTACTCTTCAAGGAGCACCCTCGCCGTTCAGTCAGTGTGTGTTTGAGAGTAGAGAAAAAACCAGGCTTGCCCCTGTAGAGCAGCCGTCAAAAACATTAAAATTAAATAAAAAAAAAAATCACATAAAAACTCTTTCTTTTTGATAGTTAATTGTAAGTTGCCAATGTTATAGCTAAAGTCCTAAGTTGAACCTGTCTTTCACTTAGTAGGCTGGGCTCTGTGAAGCTCGCTCAGGGAGCATAGCAGGCTATATTATACTATTGTGTTTGGGAGGGGTTATAAGATTTTCTTTATGCTAAAATTTTGTTTTTATTTAAGATTGAGCTTTGCATTTCATTTCTGGTGGAGTGGCTATGTGTGGCGGGTCTTGTCGACATTCAGCCTTGTCAGATATGGTGCTCGCCTAATGTTGAGCGTCCCATATCTTGGGCGGGGTGTGACGTCTACCAGCGTTGGCAGAATCGCCTCTCGTTGCCACTAGCGCTCGCCAGGGACATCGAAATGGGCTACAGTTATCAGAGAATGTTGTTCTTTCTTTCCTAGTAATCGTATTGTCACAGACAGTCCAGTGGTGGTCTTTGTTTTCGTCTGTGACAACGGGTTATATTTTATATCAATGTAGTGATGATAGTACCAGCGTGGGAATGAGAGAGACTTTCAGAGCGAGATAGTAGTTAGTGTCTGTAGGTGCGGGAGCATCCCACGTGACACCTGCTGCCTTGTGACGTCTCAGCCCGTGATTGGCCGACCATCGCGCCTTTGCGGGATCCTGTGTAACTAACCTCCTGCACGAGGGTCCACAGGAGCTGTCCTCGTCAGGACAGGCTAGGCGCGCGTGCATCTAACATCCCTTTGCTTACTCTCCCCCGATCACTACCTTTAGACAGACAAATACAAACAAATCACCAGGAAGATTTTGAATAGTAATGTAGAAGGTGAACTTTACCACTCGAACTGTTATCGACAATACACTGCTGTAAAGAGACCAAGAGAGGATAAGGCTCAGGAACCTGAAGCTAAGAGTCCCAGAATAGAGACAAGAACAAACAGCTCCTTGCCAAAGACTGACAAACTGGGCATTCTCGAGGGAAAATGTGTTTTTTGTGGAAAGACAAGAAAAAAGAAAAAAGGAAAAGAAGAATCACTCTTCGCAATTGCAACAAAAGAAGGGTGTGATACTCTTATGCAGTGTGCACATCTATCCAAAAACAATCACTTCAGAAGTTTTATTCTGTGTGGGGTGGATCTTATTGCTAAGGAGGGAAAATACCATGGATCCTGCCGAGTGCAGTTCATGCATGAGACAGAAAGGTATGACAAAAAAGATGCAACTCCTCATAATCTCCACAAGAAAGCCTATTTGTCAGTCTGCAGTTTAGTACAGATGGAAGTAATTAAAAATGGAAAGGTGTTGCTTATGTCATCATTGTTGGAACTATATAAAGTGGAGTACTCTGGAAATGGAGGAGATCCCAAAGAGGTTGTCACATACAGCTCCCAGAACTTGTGAAGGAAGTTTCAATCCACATTTGGGGACGAGGTTAGAATCGCTCTTGCTGGCATACGACGGGGAAACTACATCTGTAAAGCTTCACTCACATATGAACAGGCAATAGCAAAGCAGCACGATGACGCAAAGGAATATGAAGAGAATGAAAAGATAAGATATGCTGCCCTCCATCTTCGCTCTCAGATCATGAAGATGCCAAAGTCGAAGACCCCTGACCCCGCCACAGTACAGAATTTAAAAGAAACCGCTCCAGAGATACCACAGCAATTGGACCTATTCTTCAGGACACTCCTCGGTGGGCTCACTCCAACTAATCAGGACACATTAGAGAGAAAGGTAACATCAATGGCATCAGATGCAATTTTCAATGTTTCACACGGAACTGTGAAGCCGTGGAAACATACTGCCATGGGGCTTGGTTTGGCATCATTTGACTGGATCAAAACTTTCCTTGCAAATTTTGAATAAAGCTGGACACAGTATTAGTTACAACGAAACGAAAGGGCTAGAGACTGAATTTGCGTATTCAATTTCATCTGAGGGTCGAGATGCTCCTGGTGGTATTCATCTTCTTCCCAATCGATCCACAGCTAGCGTGTGGGACAATAATGATGCAAATATTGAGACTGTCATCGACAAAGAGACAATGCACAGCACAGTTGGGCACACATATCAAAATGTCTTGCCAGAGGACAAAAGATGTGCTGTTAGTACTGCCATAGAATATCGCAAAGAAGAAAACCGTAAATCATTTGTTGGAAACCAGCGGGAGATAGTACCATTTCGAAAGCCACTGAAAAGTGCCAACTTCATTGGAACAACAACAACGACAACTTCCAGCAGCACAGACATAAGAACCAAAGAAAAAGAAAATCTACAAATGAAGCAGCTTGATTTATATTGGTTTTGGGAACTACAGAAAGGCAAAACTCCATTATATGCCGGATATATGAGTCAGTACGTTTCAGACCCTCTTCCTATCCAAAGGATCTGCTACATGGATCCCATTCCAAAGTCACCCACTGCTGACAATGCAGTGGTAAGGGAGACCATGACCCGCACCATGAATGTAGCAAAAGAAACTGGACATGACTGGGCAGTTGTGACATATGATTTGTCTGTTGCTCTCAAGGCCTATTCCATCCAAGCCATAGAACAACCACGATTTGACAAGCTGCTGATCATGTTGGGAAACTTCCACATTGAACTTGCCTTCTATGGAGGTATTGGCACAATGATAAATGAAAGTGGGATGGAGTTTATCCTCACCGAATCAGAGGTCTTGGCTGAAGGTTCCATGATGGGATTTCTGAAGGGAAAATTCAACAACCGCTACATTAGGATACATGAGCTGCTGGCCAATGTCCTGGAAATAAAGCTGCACGACCGTTTTCTACAGGATCTTCCACAGGAGGAATATGAAGCCTTCCAAGACCTCATGGATGCAATTCCGAGAGAGCAGTCTGAAGTAGAAGCCCATCTGACTGATCCTATCATTACTCAGCACCTTCAAAAGTATGAGGAGTTCTTTCACTCTGTCATGGAAGGAAGTCTGGGCCAAAATCAGTTCTGGGCTATCTATATCTTCTTGATCAACAGAGTTCACCGGGAAGTCAAGAGATGCGTCAAGATGAATGATGTAGATGGATATATCAATGCATTTCCAGCTATGCTCGATGTATTCTTTGCCTTGAATCGGCCAAACTATGCCCGGTGGGGAACTCTGTTTCTGCAAAAGTTGGGGTCTGCTGATCCACAGTTGCGTAAGATACTTGCAGATGGTGCATTCTCCATTCGCCGAACAACAAAACAGTACAGCAGGTCAGCAGTTGACATATCATTAGAGCAGACAGTCAATAGGGATGCTTCGTCAAGTCTGAGAGGGATTGTTGCCTTCAGAAAACCAGAAAGCGCAATACGAAGATGGTCGTTGACAATGTCAGAGAGAGCCATGGCTATGACTGAACTCTGCACCTTTGCAGGGCTTGAAGTTGGGGACAGTGCATCAGCTCAGTGCCATCCATCAAGGATAAAAATAGACAACAGTCAAATGCAAGCTCTTGGGCAGAGAATAGAGGAGTTCTGCAATCCATTTGGTAACAATGCCCCCACATCACTGGTGAATTTGGCAACAGGTCGAGCAGCAAAAAAGGCAACAGAACAGTATTTACTGCAAACCATGAAGAGAGGTCAAACTGAAAGAGAAAAGTTTCGGGAAGAATGGAACAAAGACTCTACCAGAGAGTGAACAACTTTGCAGCAGAGAATGAAAACAAGAAAAAGAAAAAGACTCAGGGTTTACAGAATGTCATCAGTAGTGCTGAAAGCCTTAGAGACACATTCATCAGGAACATCATTGTTCTTTCAGAAAACACATAATTTGATCTGAGACATGTTATCACATACCCGATCACACCATATCCGTTGTCACTGGCACATGCTGATGGAGCCCATCTGAAGACGGCAAAATTGGCTCTTCTCAACAAGCTCGAGGACTTCCAAACAGATGTGCTGACCGATCTCCCAATGGATTGTGCCAGGGTATACGATGGTGGACTGCTTATCCACTCTGTACTTTCGTTGGTGAATGTTGGGGCAACATTTGGGTCTATTGCCAGGACAGTCCTATCAACAGTGTGATCTGGGAGTGGAAGTGAGGTTCATGTTTGCCTTGACAAATATGTTGAAAACTCAATAAAGGACAGCGAAAGGCAGTTACGGGGAACAGTGCACACCATCTACACAATCTCAGGACCAGATCAATCTGTACGGCAAAAAGGACAGACTCTGCTTAGCAGCAGTTCATTCAAGAATGAATTGGGGGAAGTTCCTCCTTCGAGAATGGCAGAAGGACCACTACTGGAGTCTCCTCAATGGCAAGACGCTGTACGCGTCCCACGGTGGAGTGTGTTACAAATACACACCAAATGAGCATCAACATATCCTCATGTCCAGCCCTGCACACCTCCAAGCCAACCACGAGGAGGCTAACACATTGATTGCCTTTCACCTAGAGAATATAACTTCCAATGCAGTCCTCATTAGAGCATCAGATATAGACGTCCTGGTTATTCTGATTGGCATACTTGGGAGAAAAACCCTGGAAATGAGAACTCGGTCAACCATAATCATGGACTGTGGCAGTGGCAACAGTAGGCGTTACATTAATGTCAACAACATTGTAAACGTCCTTGAAGAGAGGAAGCCAGGACTGTCAAGAGCACTGCCGGGATATCATGCCTTCACGGGATGTGACTTCACATCGTCATTCTATAGGTAAACGCTGAAGGTTTTTTAATCTAAAAAATATCATGCGAAGGCTAGTTGTTTATAGATGGTTAGACAGATTTATTGTATTGTATTTTTGATAACTGTTCTGTTTTGCTCTTCACTATCATTTAATTCTAACTTTTATTTTGGTTTCTGAACCACTTAGTATTATGTTAGCTACCTGGTAGTTAATTTTTATTGTTTTTGACAGATAGATAATAGGTTTGTTATCCTGATAGTTTTTGCCTGGTTAGCTCTTCACCGAGGATTCATTACCTCTCAGGATAGTGTTTGAAACTCTTTTATTATTCAATAAAGAATGCTCAACAGTAATGAATTTCAAAGGGTATGATGCCCTTAAGTAAAACATTATGAAGCCTAGATTGACAATCATCTGAAGTAGAGCCTTTGATTATTTCTTACATTACAGAAAAGGAAAGCTGAAGCCCCTGGAGATTGTCGAAAAGGATGCAGCCGGACGATATCTACACCTGTTCGCATGCATGGGTGAAGTAGATGGCGATGTGAACATTGATGTTGCATCAGAATATGTGTGCCAAATGTACAGCCAGCCCAAAGTACGTTCTGTGGACGAGGCTCGTTACAACAAATTGATGCAGATGACCGGCAAAATTTACCAGGTATGCTTCTTGAGGTGACAGCGTTATTTTTTGTTCATATTTGCTCTGTCTGAGCCAACGCCCAGATTGGGCATATGGCTTAAAGTATATTGATTGATTGATGTTGGAGAACAAAACCTGATCAAAACCCTATTGCTCTTTAGGTCTTGAATTATTTGTTCATGTTTTCTAACACTTGTTATGCCATTCTTTTTCAGGACAAACCACTTGCCAACATTAAGAGGATTGACTGTGCACTGCTGCCACCTTCTCGTCGAACCCTTGAGAAAAAGCTTCAGAGGTCTCACTATGTTACAATATTGTGGAACCAAGCCAACCTCGCGTGCCCTGGCCAAGTTCTGTCTCCTACTGACTATGGTTGGTCGACAAATGGAAACCTCTTGCAGCCAGGTATGGTTTGATGGACCTGCTCTTCCTGATGCACTATTCACCATCAAGACAACAGAAAGAATGACAGCATTGATGCTTGTAATGCCAGTGATGAGACAACCATTGTAGATTCTAAAGATGATGATGTTGATGTAGATGATTAATTTCATCCTGACCTATCTGATGATGAAGCATGGAGTGAGGATTCATACACGGATTCAGAAGATTTAGAATAAAAGCATCAGGAGTGAAGGATTGTCATAGTTATTGTATGAACACTTATGCCGAAAACATTTGTTGTGATGTACAGTCGCCGACAAAAGTCTCGGGAACACCCAACCATAGATATCTCATAGCAGGTGTCCTTGAAACTTTTGTCGGTGACAGTACACCTCTACATCTTTATCTCTATGGGCACATCCTTAGATAGCATCAGTCTGACCTTTTACTACCTATGTCTTAATTGATTAATCATTGAGACATAAGTCAACAAACTATACAAAATTATTATGTTGATATGAATACATTTGTTTAGCATCCTAAAACAGTTTAGGGATTTGAGTTTTATATGATTGGAAATGATGACATTACATGAATTTGTGATCATTATTAGAACATAATTTTTTTAGAAGAAACTAATTTGAGTTGCATTCTGAGTTCATTTAAAATACACATCGGAGCCTGGCCAGCTTATGCCTGTAGCTGTGGTACAATCAACCCAAATGAAGTTATTTATTCTGTAGGCAGTCTGGCCCTAGATACCTTTGTGGTGTATAAAAGAAATTGATGAAATTATATGAAGGCATCTCTTTGTTTCTGTTTTTGTTACCTCGATTTGTGTAAGACACTATGTAGCTGGTTTCATATATTTCCTATGGTCTACTGGTCCAGACCAGGGGTGTCGAACTAGAGAGTGTGGTACTTTGGGCATGTCTGGTGGGGGTACCCAACCAATGAAAATGTCTGGCAAAGGCAATTCATGATACCTGGTGATTTGCTAAACATTTTGGAAATGATTTAATTTCTTTCACTTTTCGGCTGATCTAAGTCAGCTAAAGAGTGTGGTCCTTTGGGCGTGTCTGGCAGGGGTACCCCACCAATGAAATTGTCTGGCAAAGTCAATTCATGATACCTGGGGTTATGCTTGACATTTTACAATTATTATTTTTTTTTTGCTCTCCAGCTAATCTAGGCAATTTTTCTGCATCAGGTATGTAACTCTGGCGGCTGTACCCCACCACCAAAAATGTCTGGCAATGGCCATTCTTGATCCTCTGAATCATAAGGAACATTTTGGCACAAGTTTCGAATGTTTCGTTTCTAAGCTGACCTAGACGATTTTTCCAGACCCTTTCCAGAGGTCCTACGGCCACACCCACCTCCAGGTACCCGGCAGACTTCCATTTCAGTGACCCCTTATATGCATAGGGTAATGTAGCATAAGGGAAAATTCTTTAGCTTTTCAGCTACCCTGGCCCCTGCTGGCTCCTGATCTATTAGGGAGCGAGTTCCAGAGTGTAATTGTGGAGTAGAAGATAGGCTTGGAAAATCGGTTCTCTATTTTTTTTTTTTTTTTTTTTTTTTTTTTTTTTCCCCAACTTACTTCCTCTCGGGCATAGGCTGAGAGCCTTAACATTCACCGCTTTACAATGAACAGTGAAGCCCATGAGGTCTTGCTCCAG
Organism: Paralithodes platypus; assembly: GCA_032716605.1. Taxonomy (NCBI): domain Eukaryota; kingdom Metazoa; phylum Arthropoda; class Malacostraca; order Decapoda; family Lithodidae; genus Paralithodes; species Paralithodes platypus. The sequence goes on from CM064512.1 coordinate 21,624,617, forward strand.
TCTAGGGAGTGAGACATGTGAAGCACGTAGAGTACAACGAGCACCTGCCATCTTGCCTTCACATGAGGCACGGTGCTCACTCATGGCCCGAAACGACCCCATCTCTGAAGCCACCTCGTTCCCGTGCTTCACTGTCTCATCCCCTACACTCGGACTCTCACACTTACACACACACAACGCCACCTGTTGAGCAGATAACTCGCCAGGCATTGCACCCCTATAGCATATTTTGAATATGGGAATATTCATACAGTGCTATTTAATCAGGGAACAATGAGGGTATTTTATTGACATTTCGGTGGGCTTGTGGTAATCCACTGATTCTCGGTACAGCACAAATTCCATCCCAATAATATCTTCCCATTGATACATCGGGATTTGAACCCGGGACCTTTGGATTACCAGGCCAGTGGCAAGACCACTCCACCATAGAGTAGAGGTGCGAACATGTTGAAAGGCGAGTGCCCCCGCTCTCCGTAAGGAGGAGGTATAAGCTGGGACATAAAGTATATATCATTATTATGAATAGGATTATTATTGGTATTAATATTATTGTTATTATAGATATTATTAACATTATTATTATGATTATTATTATATTTGTAGTAGTAGTAGTAATACTATTTGTATTAATAAATATAAAGGACAAAGTGCTCTTACAAATGATTCAAATTAATGTTGTTAAATGTTAGCCAGTTCCATCTTAACCCAAGAATGATGACATTCCTTTTGGAATGTTCTACTGGGCGACTTCGAGGCTCCTTCCCGAAAGTACCCCATAACAACAACAAAATAATAATAATTTCAATAAATGCCTCAGAACCGGTGAAATGGAAGCAATATGTGATTATGTGGCATGTTTCCTTTCCACCACCTACTTCCTTTCCCTTACATGTGCCTTACCTCCCCCCCCCCCTCTCTCTCTCTCTCTATATATATATATATATATATATATATATATATATATATATATATATATATATATATATACAGTGTAAATAGACATGCTGTATATCCGTCCCTTTACGGCGTCAAATCAGTAATAACCCCCATTTTCAGAGGGCTTGACATTGACATAATTATGTTAATCCAGCACAATGTAGAGAGTAATGCAAAATTCCAGCTCAGTATCTCTACACATATGGCAACACATAATACAGTGGTATTTCGTTTTCAAACTAATACTTATTATATCTTAATGTTTTTGCTAGGGATTTACCCGGAAATTAACTGACTAAACGGAACGTCCCAAACCAAGAAACAACACAAAATGTACTCCTAGTGTATATCTCAGGCAAGGATTGAATACAGTAGAACAATATAATCTACACTAGTCTAATTAACGAGGATTATATTCCCACTACTCCTCGACCACAGAATATCACTCATTAGGTCTAGAATGGGAGGACACTGGAACTATTGGAGAACAATGAATGGCTAAGCTTACACTGTACACAAAATGTGTAATATTTACAGAGATTATCTAACAATTAGGCTACCAAACTGTGTCTGCATATTGAACCTGATTCTATGTAGTCGTTTAGAGAAAAACTAAGTGAAATGTACAACATTGTAAATGTGACACATTTAATTTGCAATTTTTCACATAAGATCATGCAATTATTAAAAAGTGATATCCGTTAAGAATAATATTATGTCTGATAAAGTAACCATGTAAATTATACAGACGATTTTTTGCAGCCATATGACATACCGGTAAGTAGGTATATCTGACATATCATATGACATTCTCAGAGGTATATGAAGCAGTAGATAATGACAAGTCATATGATATAATATATTTAGATTTCAGTAAAGCTTTCGACAGAGTCCCCCATAAGAGATTGATGAGAAAGGTTGAGGCGCATGGAATAGGTGGGGCGTTGTTGGGATGGATTAGGTCATGGCTAATTGGTAGGAAGCAGAGAGTCAGCATAAATGGTACGAAGTCAGAATGGGGAGCAGTCAAAAGTGGTGTCCCCCAGGGATCTGTATTAGGTCCTCTGTTGTTTGTTATATACATAAATGACCTTGATTTAGGTATAACTAGTAGGATAAGTAAATTTGCAGACGATACCAAAATGGGGAGAACAATTGATTCAGATAGAGATATAGAGTGCCTCCAAAGGGATCTAGATACCTTACATGAATGGTCAGTAAATTGGAAGATGAAGTTTAACATTGACAAATGCAAGGTATTAAAGATAGGGAAGATGCATACAAATGTTAAATATAAACTAGCTAATATGGAATTAGAAAACTCGAATTGTGAGAAAGATCTAGGTGTGTTTGTTAGCAATGATTTGAAGTCTAGAACACAGTGTATAAGCGTTCGAAACAAGGCAAACAGGATTCTCGGGTTCATCTCTAGGAGTGTGAGTAACAGAACTGCTGATGTTATCTTAAAACTTTACTTGTCATTAGTGAGACCCCATATGGATTATGCTGTTCAATTTTGGTGTCCTTATTACAGAATGGACATAGATTCATTGGAGAGAGTACAACGTAGAATGACAAAAATGTCCATAATATTAGAAATCTTCCAATTAAAGAAAGGTTGAAGAAATTAGGCTTACATTCGTTAGAGAGACGCAGAGTTAGAGGGGACATGATAGAGGTATTCAAGTGGGTTAGTGGGATTAATAAAGGGGACATGAAAAATGTACTAAAGCTCAGTGATAGCGAAAGAACTCGTACAAATGGTTTCAAATTAGCTAAATTTCGCTTCAAGAAAGATATAGGCAAATATTGGTTTGGTAACAGCATTGCAGATAGGTGGAATAGGCTACCAAGTGCTATAGTGGGATCAAGAACGATAGGGAGCTTTAAGATACAATTAGATAGGCATATGGACCAGATGGGTTGGGTGTGAGGGTGATCTGTCAGGTGTGGCCCAGGTGTGGGGATCTGCAGATCCCCGTTTTTCTGACCTCTGACCGTTTCGGTGAGGTAAGTCCTAATGGTGTTTTTAAGCTGGGCTTATAATTAGGGTTGGGTGTGACAGGGATCTGCCTTGTGTAGGCCAATCGGCTTTCTGCAGACTCCCATTTTCTTATGTTCTTATGTTCTTATAAATTATTCAGTAAATTTGACAAAACTTTATTTATACACATAATATAAATTTTCCATTCTTGGTTATCTAACTCCTAAATTAACACACACACACACACACACACACCGAGTGTGAGTGAGGGTGAGAGCTAGAGCAAGAGAGATTAGTGTATGCGGGGAGATGTAGTTGAGTGGTCATGCCTCTGGACATGTAATTCTTCTTACTCAAGTTTAGTGGAAGAGGAAGTGGTGGCGATGGAGGCGGAGGTGGTGACAAATTTTAATGATGATGATGGTGGGAAGGGGGGCGACGATGGTGACGATGCTGGGGTAGTCTGAGATTGGGAAAATTAGTAACACTTTGAGTTTGTTCACATCCCATTCCTGGACAAGTAGCGAACAGGTGCCCCATCCCCGACCTTCACCAACGCTGTAACCCGCATGACCATCTTCATGACATTCTTCTCCGACGAGTTCGTCACTGAAATTGCTGGACAGGCCAACAAGTACAACTGGGTGCACATTTGAGGGAGAATATTCAAGTCACAGACGAAGCGACTGGTGTGGGTGGACTTATAGCTGATTGAACTGCACAGTGTCATTGTCCTGAAACTTCTGTTGGGTGTTGTCAAAAACACCAGTTACAATAACTGACCAACTTATCAGCACCCTCATATTTTCCCAGGTTTTGCCGATAAACAGGATCGTGGGCATAATGGGAAACCTCAACCTACGACCTTTTCCGGGATGCCTTCAGAACCTCCCTCAACTCACACCAGAAGGTGTGCATAGACATGAGCCTGGTCCTGTGGGGAGGTAAAGCCCACATCAGGAAAAGCATCCCCCCCAAAAGCATAATTTAGTCGGACTCTAACTCTTTGTTATGTGTGACTGTCACACAGGAAATGTTCAAGCACACAGTCTAGCTTTTATCTGCTGGTGTGAGAATATCAGGCAAGTAAAAAAAAAAAAAAATGTTTTACAATTGGTATATCAGTCCCATTATCTCCACCTACCACCACAAAATGCAAACTGGTGTTTGTGGTGCCGTCAAGAGGAACCACTAACACATGCCGAAGATGGGTAACTAAAAGTGAAACAGTGGTGGACAAGAGGGAGGTCAACCTATTGTCACAAACCATCCACATGGTTATATGCCATGTTGTCGTTGGTGGAATGTGCTAGGAAGAATCTAAAGTGTTACTGGAAACTATTTGTCCATCTCCTGGGCATGACCACCCTCAACACCCACATCCTGCATCATATCGTCACAGGGAAGCGATAGACCTATAAGGATTTTGCCTTTAAATTATGCTGTGATTTGTTTGCAGCACACCTCCAACTGGCAAACAATAATGCAAAAGCCTCAGTCCAATATTTGGGGAAGGCATTAAGACAATCCAAACAAACAATTCAAATGTCTGTATGCACACCTCACACCTTTTGTATAGTACTGAACAACAAAATATGACCGAAGATTATATGTTGGCGATAGTTCCAGATTCTCTAGTGTGATTATACGAGTGAAGAAGGGAGGAGTGGGCTATAGATCAAAGGAACCTTTACTAGTGACGAGGGGCAGACAGGAGGGAGACAACATCACTGGTGGAACAAGAGGATACCTGCAACAAATAAATGTGACACAACACACTGAACAATTTTGGTGTAAAACAAAAATAAAATATGGGGTTTTGTGGAGGAATAGAACAGCTAAAACGACAACAAAGAGTAAATGTAGATGCAATATAAATTGGTTTAGCTAGATATGAAACTAGAGTATAGTTACAGGTGGAACAATAGAGATGGAATGAAGATGTGCAGCAATGCTGTTAGAAAAATACAGATGGGACTAATATCTCTTCAGGTGTTGAGAGAATCAAACAATTGCCCTGATTCCTTTTTCTCAGGCCAATGGTTACCCATTAATATTTTGTGTATCTTACATCTGGTTTATCAGGTCTGGTTAGCACCAATTGCACAATACATCTGAAGAAAACATATAACTTATTCTTACCCACTTTCATTAAGTAGCCCAATCCTACTGTATATATTATGGTAATACTAGCTAATGTGTCACTTCCCAGCATTCTTGTTCACTGGCCCAAAACTATGAGACATCCTGATCAAGGAAAACTTGTCGTCTAACCCAAGACCTCCAACAAAACGGATATTCAGTTTAATTAGGACCTATTTTAACCTTTAGAATTCCAAAAAACAATATGAATACATTCATGTTGCTGAAGCCTAAATAAATATACACAAATACAAAATAATAAAAAAATAATGCATAGCAGTACTTTGGTTGTCAACAATGTAGTGATAGTGCATCCTCTACATACAGTATGTTAATGTGGTATAGTGATGACTATGGTATAATTCTGCTCACTTCTGAGTACTGTATATAATTGACATTCATGTGCACTGAGAGTTAAATGAACTGCAGCACTTTGCTTTCGACTTAGAAAGAGATATCCACTTCAGACAGGATTAAGGGAAGACTGGAACCCCAGGGGGTCAAAAAATTGAATGTTCAAAAACTGCTTAAAATGATTCAATAGGCCTTAGAAAGTAACTTTATAAGTCTCTTGTATCACACAAAGCCGTTGGTGTGGTGGCAGGGCGTGGGAAAGGCACTATATACACGCGGAATACAGAATGTTTTCGTCTTAAAAGCGGAGGCAAATCTGCACCTATATGGCAAAATCTGGCAATCTTTATCCCAGGACACAACAGAATACCCTCGCCACCAAGTTCCAACATTCAGTGTGTGTCCAGAATTGAGGGAGAGTGCATGTGCGTTTCCAACCTGCCTGGCCTTGTGGGGGTCCCTTTACTGTGACTGACACGCCCCGCATCTCAATACTAGAAATGCGCAATATAAATGTTTTTGTATAATACGTGTTTTATCATATTTCCTTATAAACTTGTGAATCTATAGCTTATGGTCTGGAAATTAATGCTATGAACTCAGAGTTTCATATTATGCATATTTTCAGAATGTACAGACCCATTTATATGAAATATTCGGCAGCGGCGGCGGGCGGTGCATTTATCAAATTATATGACATGACATGACATGACTTGACTTTAGGCAATGTAAACAAAACGACTTCATAGCAGGGTAAGTCTATAATTGAACTATTCACAACCCAAATTTGATATGTTTCAGAGTAATATTTAGGCTGCAAAAGTGGTAGAACTTTATGGCATGACATGACAGGACATGACATGAGCCTTCAGATTGTAGGAAAAGATGGAGAACTGAAAATATAAGTAGTATGGGAGTTCTCAACTTTATGTTCACAATATTTTTTTTTTTGGCGAATTTTTTTCTGACGGTGTTCCAGTCTCCCCTTAATTAATATGTATTTTAGGTTCTTGGTTTATCTCAATCTTTAAAATGGTGTACTGGAAACTCAAGCGAATATCAAAGGAAGAAATCCAATCTAAACAAACAAAAGGATGGGGTATTATAATGAGAAAGCCATCGGATATTAAACATCGAGAATCTAATGCCACTTTGAAACAAAACATAGTGTACTAGAATACTAAAAGAGCTTGTGTATAATTATGTTGTCGGTATTCCCAATAACAAAAAGTGAGTAGACTGAACCAAGGAATATTACAGACCCATTAGAGACGCTCCAGCCCCCTGCATACAATCCCAGACACGACTCAATTTACATACACATAGTATTATAAGTTGTCAATATTCTTATGAGATTACTTTGGTTGGCGGAGCACTATTGAATATTCGGTGTTAGGGTAGACAGGATCAGAGGGTTTTCCTACCTTCTTCGTTTCCTATTCCTCCTTCATATCCTAATCTTCCTCGTCTTTCTTTTGTGTCTCCGTATATTCTAGTTCTAACAAACGCTCTTATCCATTCGTACTTTCATGAACGTTGCCTTTCATTTGTGTTTGTCTTCTATTGTCTTAGTATAATATTTTGCATATGCCAACATATAAGATTGCAACAATTCCCGCCGGGCCTGCAAGCACCACCAACAAACCCGGGCCACCACTACCAGTTGTCAATGTATTGTTGTTGGAGAGCCTATCAGTCATGTTTTGGTGATGGGGTTTTATTAAACCAGCAAATGGTCGGGTCTCTAATTACAAAGTTAATATTTCCTCAGTGTATCTGTTTGCATGTATTTTTGTTTGTCTGCCTACTTGGGTATGTATTTACCTGTCAATCTATTTTGTCTAAATAATTGTCTGTCAGCCTGAATGTTTGAGTATCAATGTCATAATTCTTTTATATATATATATATATATATATATATATATATAGACATTATATATATATATATACTGGTATTTCATAAATGTTGAGGTCACCCAAAAAATATATTTATACAACAATGGCTAGATATTTGATAAATTAATTATCCCAAAACCCACAGATGAAAGTTAGTCAATAATTAGTCTAAATATTGTGACTAATCGGCACTAATTATCCAAACCAATTATTGATCATAAGTAACTAATATTGTTTTCAATGAAATCAAATTCAGTGTAATAACACCTGTTTTCGTTTTCGTTCCTATTGACAGGCGACATTAATCAAGTTACCAAGGATTAATGGAGGTCTTTATATTTACAGGTAATTGGGAATTTCTTCAGTCATTTATTTAGGCTTCACAATTATCATGATTATGTTCAATGACACACAACTGTACTTCAAATCTCGTTGATTCAAAGCATGGATATATGTGGAATGGATTTCGTTTTTGTAAATACTAAATAGAAACTACTATATTTAACAACATACTGACTGACAAACCTGGTGAACAAGCCTACGTCTTTTCTATCATAAATGACCTAGAGCAGCTGGTCCAGCAAACCACCCATATCCCGGATCGCTTCGGAGATCGGCCCAACATTCTTGACTTATTTCTGACTTCTAACCCTTCTTCTTATACTGTCAATCTTTTCTCTCCTTTGGGCTCCTCCGACCATAAACTTATCTCCGTCACCAGTCCTATCTCTTCAGTACGTCCCTCCGATCCTCCCAGCCGGCGGCGTTTGTGGCACTTTGGCGCTGCCGACTGGGTGGCTCTCCGGCAGTACTTCTTTGATTTCCCATGGAATGACTTCTGCTTCTGTGGCCGAGGACCCTCGGAGAGTGCTGAACACATTACAAAGGTGATCCTCTCGGGCATGGAAGCGTACATTCCATTCTCTTTCTCTCAGACTAATGCAAAAAAATCTTGGATTACTCATGCTTGTTTTACTGCTGTCCACAACAAGGAGGAAGCATTCAAACGGTACCGACGCCTTAAAACTCAAGAATCTCATTCTTTCTATGTTTCTGCCCGGAATCAAGCCAAATCTGTTCTTCGACTTGCCAAGCACTCTTTCATCAATAATAAATGCACTGAATTATCCTACTCTAGCTCTTCCCAAGTTTTCTGGCATCTAGCCTAAAACCTCTCCAACAACTTTTCTTCCTCGTCTTTCCCTCCCCTTTCCCACTCTGATGGCACAACCATCACTTCTTCCTCTGACAAAGCTCAACTCTTTGCTCAAACTTTGGCCAGAAGGTCTACCTTGGATGATTCCGGTGCTAGTCCTCCCTCTCCACCCCCCTCTCTCCTACTTATGCCTAATATCCTAATCTCTTCTAAAGATGTACTTTCTACCCTCTCTGGGCATAATACTGAGCAAGCGTGCGGTCCGGACGGTGTTCCTCCTGTTGTGCTTAGAAACTGTGCTTCCGTGCTGACCCCCTGCCTAGGCAAACTCTTTCGTCTCTGTCTCTCCTCTAACGTATTTCCTTCTTGCTCTCATTCGGCCTGTCCCAGGGAAGTGTGAATGCTCTCAGCCCTCCAACTGGCATCCAATTGCTCTCATCTCTTGTATCTCTAAAGTTTTTGAAACTGTTCTTGCTTCCAGGTTTCTTATGCATTTCTCTTCTCATAATCTGCTCTCAGATCGCCAGTATGGTTTCCTTAAGGGGAGGCAGACCGTTTGTTGGGTCTATTAATTAATGTATTCATCTACTTTTTGAGCTTCCTCCCTAGACCTCCATCAAGCTTAGAAAAACACCCCCTAGACCCCCCTTCAAGATAAATTTGTACATTTTTCGGTAGAAAATTTTCCCGTTTCCTCTTAAAATTGCAGGCTCGCTATCGCTCGCCAGGAAATAATCGACACCTAAATGCCACGAAAGGTCTTAAAATTGACAACGGAATAGGGCGAAAGGTGTTAAAATCGACAAACTAATGGGCCGAACGTCTTATAATCTAAACAAAATGGGGCTAAACATGAGGGAGAAGGAGGTCCAGAAAAACGGTCTGCCTCCCCTTAAGGGTCGCTCTACTGGTGATCTTCTTTTCATATCTTCCTAACTCTTGGTCATCCAACTTTCGGGACTTCGGTGAGACTTTTTCTGTTGCACTAGACATGTCGAAGGCCTTCAATGGAGTCTGGCACAAATCTTTAATTTCCAAACTGCCCTCCTTCGGTTTCTGTCCCTCCATCTGTGCCTTTGTCTCTAATTTCCTTTCCGGCGGTTCTATAGCTGCGGTTGTAGGATGGCCATCACTCATTTCCTCATCCTATCAACTCCGGTGTGCCTCAGGGTTCTGTCCCATCTCCTATTCTCTTTCTAATTTTCATAAATGATCTTCTCAACTGTGCATCCAGTCCCATCCATTCATATGCAGACGGCTCTACTTTACACCACTCAATTAGTTTTCCAGAATACCCCAGCCAGCAGTCCCTCAAAAGTAAACGTAATGAAGCAATAAAATGCTTATCTTCTGATCTAGTTACTATTTCCAATTGGGGCAGAGAAAACCTTGTAGCATTTAATGCTTCCAAAACTCAATTTATCCATCTTACTACCCGTCAGGAACCTCCAGAGGACTACCCCTTATTCTTCAACAATACAAAAATCAACCCTACATCTTCCCTCAATGTTCTCGATGTCTCTTTTTCTTCTGCTCTCACTTGGAAAGACCATATTACCAGTCTCGCTAAGGCAGCCTCCCAGAAGCTGGGTGTGCTCAACCGCCTCAAGGGGTTCTTTACCCCTGTGCAGCTTCTCACTCTGTACAGGGGCACAGTGCGTCCTTGTATTGGGTATTGTTCACATGTGTGGGGATGATCCTCTCACACCGCACTCCTAGATAAAGTAGAAAGGAAAGCCTTTCGTATCATTAACTCCTGTCCACTGACCAACTCTCTCCAATCTCTCTCTCTTCGCCGCAATATTGCATCTCTCTCTATTCTATCGCTACTACAATAATCAGTGTTCCGCGGAGCTTTCCCAGTGTATACCACCTCCTCTATGTAGGGTACGTAGTACTCGCCTTCCAACACAATCCCACCCCTACTCTGTGCAACTCTCCAACCCAAGAGTGAAACGCTATTCTCAAACTTTCTGTTATTGAACTGCTGAGCTCTGGAACTCTCTCTCAGAATCAGTCTTTCCCTCTTCCTATGACTTAAAATGCTTCAGGCTCCGTGTGTCCAGGCATTTTGGCTCGAACGTCCCTTTATTTCGGCCCTGTCACTCTTTGAAATCTGGGGGATGCACTTGTTGCAGGCACTTATGCCTTTTGCCTCCCTCATTCGCATGGAAAATAAAATATATATCCCAGATAACTGTAGCAACATGTTGTTACGACTGAGGTTTAAATATATCAGGGCTTTTTATTCATTGGACTAGTAATGGCATAAATGCTACAACGGAAAGTGCTAGATCCAACCTCTGATGTATATTCCCAGTGAACAAAGAACACAAATACTCTCCAGAGTTCTATATGCAATAATAGGTTATCAAACTCTAAATAAATGTGCGTCTACTCTAGGCTTAATGTTATGTGAAAACAGCCTATTACTACCTATAACCGAAGGTGCTTGGTTATGGTATGCAACGTAAGGTGGTAAGGGAAGTTACAGCTTACGTTATTTTAATCAATAAATGTCAGGCACTCCTGCATGAAAGAAAGTGCACTAAAGTCCTTCAACACCAACAAGGAATCTTCTTTAAATGTTAGATGCTATCAAGATGCTCGAATCGGAAATGGAACCCAAAAAGGCAGGCAGCGGAACAATGCTCGAGCAGGCTATGCTCACAAAAGGCCGGATATACAATGCAGTCGGAGCCAAGAATATCCTAAACGCTACAACAATAATAATAATCGCCACGACAATGCAGTATTCCTATCAACAAAAAGAGCCTAAGTCGTTTGTGTCTCAATACATCAAACTAGGCTGCGAAATGCTTGTGTAATCATAAACGGGTATGCATAATAAGAGTAATTGGTTTAATATACTTAATGTCTACTATAACTGATAAAGTCTAGCTAGAGTCAATGATACGAGATACTGGTGGGCATGGCATGCCGCATAGCCTAGTGCAAATCTCAATTCTGTGCGTCAAGTATTACGTTATAGTGAAGGGTAGCTCTCTTGAGAAACCTTATTACCGAAGTATTAAGCGTTCTCCTGGCGTACCTCAAAGACAAACAACCGAGCTTAGAACAGTGCAGAATGGTATAGGCAAAAAGCCCTCATTCGTGCATGCTCTACTCTCAATGGCACACAGACTAGAATTTACCCAATCAACTCCAGTTCTCAGGTATGTCGTGCAGCTTTTAACTAAAGCCAGCACCCATCGGAAACAATACCTTATAATATCAGACTCCTAGTCTAGCATTATCTAATCCAGCAGAACACAAATAATTATAGGAAGCGGTACTGAACAATGTGAATGCCAACCAATGCTTCGTGATCAACTTATCTTAACAACTAAAATACATGGGTTATATAAGACCTTAACACACAATACAACTGGCCAGCATGAAGCTGATTATGCAGAGTTAACCAGAGGGGGTATAATATTAATAAAAGGTGGTGAAAGATATGGAAAATGAGAGAGATAGGCAGAGGAAAAGGTTCTCAGGTGCAGTGAGAAAGACAGATATCAAAGGGATAAGAGGGATGCGTTCTAGAAACCAGATCTGAGGGAGAGAGTGGCAAGAGAGCTGTATATATACTAGCACTAGCTCGCACCGCGTAAGCAAATCGGTAACAAGTCCTCCAGCCAATCCCAAAGAGGCCAACCAACCATGACATCACCAAGCATGGTAAAAACTCCTCCATCCAATCCCCAAGAGGCCAGCCAGCCGTGACATCATCGAGCATGGCAAAAAACACTGCGCGCCTCCTCTCACTCTGTTCTACTCCCTCTCTCTCTCTCTCTCAAATCTTATCATTCCTACTAATGATAAAACTTATACTTTGCAATTAAATATATAAAGCCTTGACATGGGCGAAAACAAAGAGCCTTTCTGGACTGCCCATGACACGAGCTTTCATATGAAATAAAGCACACAATAATACATCAACTGTATCCACATCCACTGCCCTGGCTATCCTAGCGAGTCACCGTAGGACAAGCCATGCGGTTCTAACGGAGTGGTTAACGTCACAATGGCCGCCAAAGAAACCCAGTTGTCAGTACATGTTAACGGTTTATCACTCTAAATGCAGGAAACACCAAATTATGATAATTGTTTTTGACAATGACTATTGTGTTCGGCACATTATTTGCATCACCGGGCGGGCATGACTAATGGCTGTAGGCACAGGTGGATTTGCAGCCGTTGATTTTAATTAAAATTGTTAATGTAATAAATAGTGTTTAGGCATTAAAAATAGTAATAGTGGTATTAATGTTAACAGTATCATAGCTAGAATAGAGTGATCTTGGATGACGTCACACAGGATATCGGAAGTTGGGTGGCAGCCAGTTTCTCGAGGGGAGACTTGAGGAGTTGGAACAGTGTTTTGTTCGAAACTTCTTAAAAGAGTCATGTTATAGTATTCCTCACATTACTTATTAACCCTTTAACAGTGGGGGGCTTGAAATATCCCAGGCTCCCTGAGCGGGCACTTTTCACATTGTTTTGGCTTTTTAAACTCATTCCAGGTCAGTGAAACAAAGGATAGGGAAGACAAAAGAATGTGGAAGACAGTGTGTGTTCTAACTTGTCCGGAGACACCAAAATATCGTTCCCAATGGGTCTGTGGCCTCGACAGACACGAGAGGTAGTGGACAAATTTTACGCCGGATCAGGTTATTGCTCTCAATATTCTTCTCTCAATATTCACGTTGTCTCTTTTTCTTCTGCTCTCACTTGGAAGGACCATATTACCAGTCTTCCTAAGGCAGCCTCCCAGAAGCTGGGTGTGTTCATCCGCCTAAAGGGATTCTTTACCACAGGACAGCTTCTTGCTCTGTACAGGGGCACAGTGCATCCTTGTATTAAGTATTGTTCACATGCGTGGGGAGTATCCTTTCACACCGCACTCCTAGACTAAGTAGAAAGGAAAACCTTTTGTATCATTAACTCCTGCCCACTCACCAACTCTCTGCAATCTCTCTTTATTCGCCGCAATGTTGCATCTCTCTCGCTATTCTGTCGCTACTATAATAGTCAATGTTCCCCAGAGCTTTCCCAGTGTTGTATTTATTTATGTTAAACTCTCTATCTATACATAGTCTTTCTACAGCCTGTGGATCAAATAGTTGGGCACGAATTAAATTGAGTGTTTTTGTATTTATTTTTCTGGACACGCTTCTCCCAAATGTTTAGCACCATTAATTGTAGATGCTAATATGTTATCCCCATTAGTTTGGTGAATTTAAGACCTTCTTTGCCATTTATGCCTGTAATTTAGAAGTAACCGGCCTTCGGCTGGCACATCTTTGTACCAACAAATTTACAAAGATTTATCTCGAAGAGGGGGTCTTTTTAAAGCTTGATGGAGGTTGTGGGAGGAAACTAGACAATGCTAGATACATAATAAATACATATATAAATGCATAAATAAATATAATCTCCCATTAACCAGGGCAGCTTATGTTAAATGGAGTGCAGTTCGATCGTCTTTTCTTGGCTTACTCGACTGTCTTCCTCAGTCTATGTACCCATCATGATCTCCAACACACACACACACACTCAACACACTCACACACGCACATAGTGAACATTTGAGAGTAATCAGCATAATTATTCCGACGGACCACACATACACATACCTGGTTTCAAAATCATGTACTGTATACACAATATATCCCTGGTTGACACTTTCAGAAAGATGACATGTTCCCTTTTGTTCTGTCAATCAATGAGCGTGTTTGATTAGTTGTGGAAAACATGTTGGTACAAGAGAGTTAAACATAATGAAACTAAATATGTTCCAGTTAAGTAAATTAATTAAAGAAATTGTAAAATAATGACTCCAGGTTATTGAAAGGGTTAGTAACTATTCATGGCATCCGATTACGATGTGTAAGACCCAGCGCGAAGATAAATGGACTTTCAAAATACCATCAAACGCACCCAAAGAAAGGAGGTGGAAATATTTTCCAAAAATTGTTCAAGAAACGCGGCTCCTTTGATCCGGCACTCAATAAAGAGTCTGGAGGTCGTAATTTTTTTCAGTTTTTCTCTCAGCTTCTCGCTTTTCTGTGGACGCTTTCAAATTGAGGTTGTCGTTGGCAGCATGGAGTGTGTGGGAGGGCTATCTGATTTTACTGAAAAGGTTAAATTAGTGCTATACTTAATAACTTGTGAGGTCATAATAGAAAATGGCAACCTTTCTTAATGTGTGCATCATTTATATATTTTCAATAACATTATGTTTATCAAAGAACACAATATATTATGTAATCCTCATAGTTTTCGAACGCTCTAAAAACAGCGGCTGCATCGTTATGTGACACTGCTATTACATATTTATTATTTTCGAACGCTTTAAAGAGTAACAACGTTATGTGACACTGCTATTACATATTTATTATTTTCGAACGCTTTAAAGAGTACTTTAAATATTCTGTGGTTCTAAAATAAAGTAAACGGTAATTAATTATTTGTACAGTAAACTAAAGTGGATACTTGAATACCTTACATATAAATCTTAAAGGATTTATGAAAGAATAAGTTATTCTACTGACACTTAAAGAAAACTTAATAATATCAATTATATGGTTCTGATTGACTTGTGGTATAGTTTTATAGTGTTGTAGGGTTTCGCTGGAAGATAATATTAACCTTGCAGTCTATTTTTGGGTGGTTAACTTCCATTCTTATAATACCACGGTGATAAGTTGTGTTGCCTTTTCATTGGAGTTAATCATTTATTCATGGTATGTGGGTTTGAACCCTAGTCCGTAACACTCTCATGTATTGTTGTTGAGAAGTGTGGTGTATTGCTGCCACCTAGTTTGTTCATCCCCTTCATTTATACAGTGCGAACTAGTCGCCATAATAATGAAAACATTATAAATATATCAAAATATTCATATAGTATTTCAGGGAAAGTGGTAGTCCAATTCTATTGTTTAAAGTGCGTAGGAGGAACTTTAAACCAAACAACCCCTACTTTCAATAATACAAATACAAGTAGTGCCTGACTTTGCACACGTTGTTTACATAATGTTGTATAGTTTACTTAGTTCACGATAATCAACTAAATATTTCGAGGTTTTCATGCATCGGTGTCAGGAATTAAAAGGACTAAATTTCTGTAGGAAAAGGAATATATAAAATGTTAAATCCTAACCTGTCCATTTAGAAATTTTAAAACAATACTGTTATGAATCTGCCCGAACTCGTTGTATTTATATCCCCTAAATTATGTGCAATGTAAAAAGCGGGTGATGTGTTTTATTATAAGTTCTAATCTGCTATAGTTGTATGATTCCTGGTATTTATAAACAATGCATACAAGTATTTTTGAAAGAAGTACGGTATAATATTATATTTTACACAATATGCTACACAATATTAGTGTTATGGAAATACTATTGTTCAGGAGAAACAAGGATATATTAAATATGTTTTCATTGTTCTGCTTCTTTTGTCTGTTTCACTGTATTTGGCCTTTAATGGTATGGTCATCACATCATAATTCTAATAGGGTTATTTATTTTAACGAAAATATACCAGAACCCCATATCATCTGGTGAACAGATTTACTTTTCTTACCATCAAATACTTTCGATCCCAGCATAACTTCCAGGCTATGCTAGGTCATCCCCCCCCCCACCCTTTACACACACACACACACACAAAATCACCTCCACTTTCTAATTCCCTACAATTAAATCTACACGCCGCAATGGTGCATCTTTGTAACTCTGTAACTTTGTAACCACGCTACTACTATAATTGCCAGTGTTCCTGAGAGCTCTCATAGTGTGTGCCTTATCCCTTACAGAAAATGGGTGGTACCCGCCTTTGAACATATTTCGCCCTCTATTTTGTCCAAGTTTCTAACCCAAGAGAGAACCAATTTGTCCGGTCGTTCTTATATTCAACAAGTAAACTCTGGAATTCTCTCTTATGACTTAATCGACTTCAAGCTCCATGTGTCCAAGCATTTTGACTCTACCCTACCTTGAATTTGGCTCCCTCTCACTCCTTCAACTTTGGGAGGGGGACAATTGTTACAGGCAGCATTGCCTTTTGTCACCTTCATAAACATTAACACAAACATAATAATAATACAAAATATGAAGGTAAATAGATAAATTAATATTACTAATTGGAATACATAAGCTGATTATTGTCATACTAATGTGAAGGGCATGATCGGAGAACATTAATTACACATATTATCTATTTCCAGTGTATAAGATAATAGAATAAAGTAATCGAACATTATAAAACAAAGAGATATTCCAAAGAGTGTTTACCAATGTTTGTAATACTATATTTCCTTTAATAGTCACATTATGCCAATTTTCAGACCAAGACACGAGAAGGGGAAACACAACTCTTCCAATCTTTGTGGTCTGAGGTTAATGAGAAAAACAGGTTCTATCTTTTTCTGCCGGCCCAGGAGGCATTTATCTTGCCAGCCACCTAATTAACACACTTTTCCTGCCTTAAGTGTATAAAATGCAACCCAGTTATGATTATTCTCACATGCAGACCTCGTATCTCATCTGCTCAACTTACTACCTTAATAAGGAACCATGTAGATCATAATTATGTTCACTGAGCTGTACTGTCCATTTTAAATACACAAAGGTTCAGCTTAGTTTTGAATAGTTTAGGCAAGGCTATGTTAGACTAGGATAACTATTATAGGCATTGGCAAGACCTGGCAGTTGCAGAAAATATAATCGGTGCCTGGTGATGATGATGCTGGTCCTTCATAAATCCTAAGTGTCTGTCGACTTAAGGTTTATCGCCTGGTACACCAAAGTTTATGATCATATTGCTCCAGATAATTTATGACTAACCCCTAACAATCTAATCATTTAACTTTTTGAGGAATATGACGTAATTTGACTATTTATTTTGTCTATCATTAGACGATTTCATTAATATTAGGAAGGATTTGTTTACGTCAAAGGGATAATTGAGATAGTTTTTTACTTCTTTGACTGCTAGAGGGCCTTCCAAAACTGAACAAAATCCCCTAATGAATGCCAGAGTAAATTGTCAAAACACAAATACATTGTTCAAAGGGTTAATCTTTTACAATAGCTGATGTAGACAAACGGACGGACAAACAACGGACGACGGACAGGCTGGATGGTGGTGCTTACGCAGAGTTGATCAAAATAATAAGAATGGGACTGATAGGGCCTACAGTAGAAATGCATTTGTTCGCATAGTTTAAGAATGTTTTCATTGTGTTCTATGTTTCTGTGAGGCTGCTTTGATGATTAGGAGGATTTACTTTATATTATTGTGACCATCTCGATTGATGAAATATTGATGAACTATTGACCATTATGGAAAGTAACTATAACGCAATATATTTTGACTTTTGACCTTACTCTTTAGAATATGTATATAACATTTAGCAAACACACTAACAATGTTACCAGCAGCTACTATAAAGAACATCTCATTATTTCAATAACACTTTAAAATACGAAATATTTACCTCATTATTAACCTCGACAATTGACATTGACCTTTGAGTAATGAAAACAATAATCACATTAACGAACAGGATATACCTGTGCAATTTGATAACTATCAGTGGAAACAGTCTAGGAGGAGTTTCCAGACAGACATATTGACGGTTGGTGGTACACAATACAGTTGATACTAATGTGTGTGTGAAAGAGAGTTTCGCAGTTACACAGATGAATGAAGTAAACAAACCATGCTCTATGATATACAAAAGGGCTAACAACATATTGATAGCATATTCCGAATGCATTTTAGTATGATTAATGATGTGAAATAGAACAACATCATATGAAGTCAGGGTAACGTAACATCATATGAAGTCTGGGTAACGTAACATCATTTTCCATAACTGAAATGTTTCATTACATTACGTAATATTAACTCGTCCAGTACCGATGCTGTTTGTGGTATTTGGTTTCAGCTAAAAGTAGACGATAATAAGAATATAAGGGAAAATATGTGGCAGCTACGAGGATCAATTTATGTAATATATAACGTTCAATTTGATAGACGGCCTTCCGAAACTGAATAGAATCGTCATTGTCAGAATATAATATACTGAATAGAATCGTCATTGTCAGAATATAATATACTGAATAGAATCGTCATTGTCAGAATATAATATACTGAATAGAATCGTCATTGTCAGAATATAATATACTGAATAGAATCGTCATTGTCAGAATATAATATACTGAATAGAATCGTCATTGTCAGAATATAATAAACTGAATAGAATCGTCATTGTCAGAATATAATATACTGAATAGAATCGTCATTGTCAGAATATAATATACTGAATATAATCGTCATTGTCAGAATATAATAAACTGAATAGAATCGTCATTGTCAGAATATAATATACTGAATAGAATCGTCATTGTCAGAATATAATATACTGAATATAATCGTCATTGTCAGAATATAATATACGAGAATCGTCATTGTCAGAATATAATATACTGAATATAATCGTCATTGTCAGAATATAATATACTGAATATAATCGTCATTGTCAGAATATAATATACTGAATATAATCGTCATTGTCAGAATATAATATACGAGAAGTCACCGGTAGTAGATTGGTTAAAACACTCTAGCGCCACGCGATACTGAACTAATATGTAAAATGTATTAAGAACAAGGATGTCCAAATATCACGAAGCAAGTGAATAAGATGAAGGAATGATATGATGAGCCACAGTGGAAAGCATTAACTTGTCCAGTATCAGCAATGTATTATAAACTTTATTTCAGCAATAATTATCCTTTCACTACCAAGACGTCTGTTTACCTTTCATTATGGCTGAAGTTAAACGGTTTTATGCAGTTGAAGAAGAACCTAGTTAATTCAGAGGGCATGTTGAGACCGTGTTTCCACCTGTGAGACCAAGAGTTGCATTAAACAATACAGGATATTGTCTAACGGTAGCCAGAGTATAACAAAAATAAGTCCTGGGTCGCATGGGGTTAACGCGATTTTATGAAGATTAAAAAGGATATGTGGTACCTAAAAGGATTAACTTACATGATTCGAGGCCATATCATTTGGTAAACGTGCTTCCTAAACTGAATAAAATAACCTAATAGTAGTCAGAATATAATGAAAAGGATGTCACCGGTGCTGGATGGGATAACACCGCCAAGCGAGGAAGGCCATATTGCACGAGTCTTTTTAGACAATACTGTTCAGAAGAAAAACAAATACGCAAGTTAGATATCGTCCTGGGTTTATACGACAAGGGACCTTACAGTTCGTCGGTCAAGTCATATTTTTGTAATTGCTAAAATTATATTTTCTCTCCCTTTTAACATTTATAGAGCCCATATTTCACAAATGTGTTTACCTGCTCGTCATAGCTAAACAGGTCGGCCGTGAGATCACGACCTATTGAATTATCATCAATTTAGAACGCTACCTGGTTAACCCCTTCTGTACCGGCGACGTCTTTTTAATTTTACTCTAGCTATATTTAGACGATTTCGTGCAGTATAAGAAGGATCTGTGCTAGTAAAAAGGCTTAAGTGAGATAGTTCAAAGCCTGTTATGTTAATTGCTGGAAGTTCTTTTTAAACACGGTAAAATCGTCTAATAGTAGCCAGAATAAAGTTACAAGGACAGCGCCGGTACAGAAAGGGGTAAATAATCATTATGTCCCAAGAGCTTGGCCGTGGTATCCACACAACCCTTCTTCTTCTTCAACTTCTTGAGTCGGACGACGAGCAGGTTAACAAAGGTGTGGAATGTGGACACTCAGAATTATATATGGGAGGGAAAATATTATTTATGCAATTTCAAAAGTAGCACTTGTCCGCGCAACTGTAAGGTCCCCAGAGTTAGACACGAGTAAAATTGAGAAGATACTGTGGTAGTTCTCAAGAATATCCCTTTCTGTACCACTGACGTCCTTTTTACTTTAAGCTGGCTACATTATGACGATTATATTCCGTTTAAAATGAGCCCCCAACAATTAACATATTACGAACTATCTCCTTTAACCCTTTTTACTACAATAGATCCTTCTTAATGATATTTATGGTAAAAAAAAACTATTTTAGTAAGGAAAGAGTGTAAATACCTATGCACAGCGGCATGGTGTATACTACAGGGGCTGCGCATCTGCCGAGTTAATAATACAAGTTAATAGCTTAAAGTCTAGGTATATATAGAATAATTAATTTTACAATATTGGAGGCCTCTCTCCCTTTAGAGGCTTGTATAGGGTGATCTGCTTGTCTTCTCGTCTTGTAGAATTCCAAGCACAGCCTCGTCTAGCTGTGGTAGTAGTGCATGGAAACGACAGGGTGGCCAGAGAAGAATAAAGGAGGTTGGTGTATCATTTGCATAAATTCCTCCTCCGTATAGTCTAAATCTGGCCCAGGTGCAGACGGACATTGTTTACCTGGCGCCCGGGGGCAGAAGCCAACAATCTGTGGTGGATGTCCTCTCCTGCGTATGCTATACGTATCATAGGCCGCGCGTTTCTCCTGGAGTGGTGCTATGGGTGACTGCAGTATCTTGTTGTTGTCCAGGGTAGGCGGTTTCCGGTCTCTCTTCTGGCGGGTTATGGATGCAATTCTATAGTGGTGAGTTGTTGTTCCTGCCGTTGATGGGAATGGTTATAGGGTCTCCTTTGGCATTATGTTTTCCAGCCCTGTTGTTTCACCATCGTTGTCCATAACAAAATTTCGCCCTCGATATTGAATGAGGTATTCTCGTCGGTTTGTGGTGGACACAGTTGCTGTGAGGCCCTTGAGGAAACGGCACCATATACGAGGGCTGCTACATTGTGAGGGGCAGCGGTGTCATAGGAGAGGGTCAGTTGGAGCGGAATGTCTGATTTCTGAGCCATGACCACTAGTTGTGAGGTGCTCTTGAGGGTCGTCTCGTTTTGGCCTTGGGCCAGGGATACCTTGTTTATTTTCATGGTGGTGGTTTTGGCTGAAGCAGAAGATGTTGCTGGTGAGGGGTCAACGTTCGTACTGGTGGTGGTGGTGGACTGGAGTTGTGGGGTATCTTCTGTTAGTGCAACTATGGGTGGAGCTGAGCTGGGGTCATGAGGTTGACTGGCTGGGATGACAAGGTGGGAACTGTTTGCGGGAATAAGTGAGGTCGTTGTTGGCGGCTGGACGGTGGTGGTGGAGACAGGTGTGACGGTGCTGGGGGTGACAGGTGTGGTCGGAGGGGTTGGGGGGGGCTTTGTTATATTTATAAAATGTTGTTTTTGCTTGTATAACTTGGACCCCAAAACAAAGTGGTATAAATAATTACACATCTCAATATAAGTGTTGTAATTCATGACATGTTAAAACCACACAAATCAAATACCGTACTAATTTATTTACCCGAGACAGGTTATATTGGCTTACAAGAGAGTTTAATCTGATTGCTTTAACGTTAGCTGATCCGATGTTTATTTGGTTGTTGTGATGTTTATTTGTATTACGGATAAGGATATTGATGTGTTATCATCACCCAGCTAATGACTTCTTGTTTGACTCCCAGACTAAAACTAAAACCCTCTTCCCGACCTGTTATAAGCTATTTAGAATTTCCCCAGAGTTTCTACCAAATGTTACATTCTTTGGTAGAAATATATCTCGGCCAAATGCCACTTTTTCCTAAATTGCAAGCTTGCACTCACTTGCCTAGTAAAACATGTACGCCATATTAGGAAGATACGCCATATAATTGCCCAACTATTGGATAAAAATATCTTAAAATACTTAACATAACGAAGATAAACGCGGGGTGGTGGGGGAGGCGTTAAAACAAGACTCGGTATATATACTGTAGGCTTAGCTACCTGAGATATAGGAGTCCATTTTTAATCGAAGATGTCTGTGTTTGTAGTTTCAATGTTGCATAGGCCATTGCAGTTGTAATATTGAACTGGCGGAATATGAGGAACAGAGTTCAAGTCTTCCTCAATAAACACCGATACAAAAACGTTCCTCGTTTTCGTCAACTAGCGGGCCAATTGTTGAGGTAACTACTTGCTTTACATTTGGTATAGCGATAACACTCTTTGGGATTTAAATTGCTTAAATTTGCAATATGTTGTTCATACTTATTTTTACTCTGTATAACAACGAAGATTGAAAATTTCACACACACTAACACACACACACGCATGTATAATAATTATATATATATATATATATATATATATATATATATATATTGTTACGTATCTTGATCGTCAAGTGGTTAACTTGGTGAATCTAGATAGCACAGAGATATATATTAAGGCATCAGTCAGCTGAAGGCAAAACAAAAGTAAAATCTAATAAAATTATTTTCTGTTGTTGCTCCCTTTCCTTTTGGATCTTAGGACTTGGTATCCTTTATTGACTGATACTCTTTAATTATGAAAAATACTGAAACTAATTAAAGTCATGTAGTATTTATAAAGCATTATTATTTAACCGAAGCTTAGTAGGCTATGGTTATGAACCGAATAAGTTATATCTAAAGAAGGACTATTAATTCTATAAAAGTCTTGAAAGATAAATATTAAAGTAAGAATATTTCTGTCTCTTACCCTCTTTGAAATGAATAAATAGTTTTCTTATATGTCCTTTTATTTATATTTAATGTAGTTATTATTATTGGTTCTTGTCTTACGTTAATAGTATATTATTATTATCATCAGGATTAATATCAAAGTCACATAAAAAGTTAGATATATATATTTAATAATTAGATCAATTTATTTCTTAACCACGTAACATTGAGGTTTGATTATGAGTAAATTAAGTTACAGGATCGTTTCATAAATTCGAATCAGGTCTCACTCAAATAATATGAAAAGCAAAAATAATATTTTGAAGCTAAAAGATTTTTTTTTCAGCTTAGGAAATCACTAGAAGTAACATTAAAACAGCCATGTTAGTCTAAGGCGATATTACTAATAAGAGACAATAGCATCACCGTACTAAGCACCGTTAAGCAATGTAAGCTTAAAAGAAAATGAAAGAACTCGTAAGTATTAATATAAAACAATAGTATTACTTTCATCATAACCCAATTACTTAAAGAGTTGCTTTAGTCCACAAGTTAGGCAACTAAAATAGTTAAGTACATAATAATAGCGTTAACGTTAATTCCCCAATCAAAAAGTTAAGTACATAATAGTAGCGTTAACATTAATTCCCAATCAAATAGTTAAATACATAATAGTAGCGTTAACGTTAATTCCCAATCAAATAGTTAAGTACATAATAGTAGCGTTAACGTTAATTCCCAATCAAATAGTTAAGTACATAATAGTAGCGTTAACAGTAATTCCCAATAACATATCTCACTAACCAACATAACGTAAGTGTTTACACCGAACACACTTAACACACACTTATATAATCTGACTGACAGTCACAAACCCATTATAATACTTCACCCCGTCTTCCTCCAGCTGCAAGTTCACCTTCCCAACTCCAAATGGGACTGATTTGAATGCCCACTACTCGGGTCTTATATACTAAACAATGATGGTGTAGGAACGAATCAGGAGGCGGGATATGGTGCGCGCCACAATCACAGCTCTTCAAGTTGCGTAGCAGGTGCGTGGTCCAATGGAGTCTCCTGGCGTCGATCATACGTCATAGCGTCGGGTCATCGAAGTAGTTTGCAGGGTCCCCTATGACGCACGCAGGTGTGAAGGCTTGTTTGCTGGTATGCGGACGAGCTGGTTTCCCCTTCGCTGGTTCACTCGCTGGTCTGCTTCGCCGCCTGGGTAGTTTGGCACTCCTTCAACTCTAATTCTAACTCTTAAATTAACATGCAGGGCTCCGTATGTCAGACCTCCCCCCTAGAAAAGAGTTTAAGGAGTATAGTACATAATATTAAACATAATACATAAATAGATTCACCACCAGATTGGCAAGAGCAAGATTATAATGAGGATATAATAAGGATATCACCCAAAGTAGGCAACGTCTCCAGGTACCACATCAGAACATAGCCGGAACGTAGCTGGAGCGCTATTCGAACTGCAAGGCATCTCACAGCTGAAGGCTTGAAAGCGCACTACTAAAGCATGATATTTACCTCGCTACAAGGGAGAGCTAATTGCCAATATCCTCTCATTAAATTAATCTTACTGGTGTAGGAGGCCAACCTGGTAAATGCAATCTTTGATCCGTGGCAGTGGGTAGGTATCGTTCTTTGTGACAGCATTAACTTGCCTATAGTCCATACATAACCTATGGCTCCCGTCTGGCTTTGGCACAAGTATGACCGGACTACTCCACTGGCTTAAGGCCCTTGTGATCAGCTTGTTTGACAACATGTAGTCAAACTCGACCTGCAGTATACTCCTGCGTTGTGGTGAGACACGGTAGGGTGAGCCGTGGTGGTCCAGTGGTGAGCACGCTCACGTGTGACTCTGCAAGACCCGGGATCGAATCCCTGCCACGGCGGACATTTAGTGGGTGTGGTAGTACGTCCTAGCATGTTTCACATGCTCGCACCCAGTCAGGGGACATCCTGACGACGTATACAGACTAAACACACATAACAAAGCCACTCCAACAGCTTCTTCTCTCTCCAACACCCGTTCTCCCCTCTCAACACTCTTCTCTGAGCTAGTGCCGTTACAAATGGCCAGTCCTGTATAGAATCGTGAGGTTCAGAGTCGTAAAGATTCCAGGACGAGCTCCATAGAAAATGAAAGAAAATGAAATGAATGAGGGGGATAGTTTAATGGGAGTTGCATCCCCTACGTCGATGTCGTGCACGGCCAAAGAAGTGAGCCCTGGAGTATCACGGAACACACTGGGAGACTGAGATAAAACAGAGATTAGTTGGTTCGCTTGATCAGAGGGAAGATGACATAGTTTAGATGGTAAGTCCCCCCAAGCTACTGAGTTATACTGAAAGTTGGATAGGCTACATGACAAGTCAAAGTCTGCATGGATACCTTCAGGCTCTGGAACAGTCTGTTGCGGGTCAGTAAGAGAATTGAAGACTTCGTTCGCACCAGGCTGTCCACAGGTCCTGACATTCACTGCCACAGTGGGAGAATCTGGAGGAGAGGAATCAGGGGACCTATGGTAGGGTTTCAACATATTTATATGAAATACTTGCATGGGCTTTCTCCTGTCTGGGGTAGTTACTAGATAATCGGTAATGCTCACCCTCCGAATGATCTTATATGGGCCCCTGAACTTGGCAGATAAAGGTTGGCCAAAAAGGGGGAGCAGGACCAAAATCTCATCACCTGGCTGAAACTCCCTCTCACAGGCTTTTCTGTCATACCAGTTCTTCATGGAGCTTTTAGCCACTGTCAAGTTTTGAGCTGCAAACTCACATGAGGATCTCAGCCGGGTTTTGAAATCTGAAACATACTTGAGGAGTTTGGTTCCCCTCCTGGCCAACTAGGCTATCCTGCAATAGTTGCAAAGGACCTCTTACCTGGTGACCGAAAACTAGCTCATTAGGGGAAAAACCCAGGGATTCAGTTGGAACCTCACGAGTAGCAAATAAAAGAAAAGGTACCCCCTTATCCCACTCAACTCCGGTCTCTGTACAATATTTACGCAACATTCCTTTTAATGTCTGATGATATCGTTCGAGAACCCCTTGACTCTCTGGGTGGTAGGTGCTAGACTTAACATGCTCGATACCCAACTCCTTCAGGGACTGCTGAAAAGTGTTAGAGGTAAAATTAGTTCCTTGATCACTTTGCACCTCATGGGGGAAACCCATTCTGGTGAAGAATTTGAGCAGTTCCTTGATGACAGTTGGAGCAGAGGTAGTCCTTAAGGGTATAGCCTCTGGGTAGCGAGTTACCATGTCCATAATAGTTAATAAATAATTGTTACCTTGGGAAGTCTTAGGCAATGGGCCTACAATGTCCACTACCACCCGAGTAAAAAGGACTCTCGAAGACGGGCAAGGGCACCAGAGGATGTACAGGCACCTTCTGATTGGGTTTTCCTGTCATCTGGCAAGTGTGACACACTCTACAAAACTCCACTACATCTGCACGCATTCCTGGCAAGTGAAAGTGGGCTCTGATTCTGTCTAGAGTTTTTCTCACACCTAGGTGTCCTGCTAATGGTATACAATGTGCCATTTCCAAGATATCTCTACGATAAGGTTTGGGGACTACTACTTGATGGACGTCCCAGGCCCCGTCATCGATTGGTCTGTGTGGCTGTCTCCATCTACGCCACAATACTCCTCCTTTGAGGTAGAAACATTCATCACCCTCCTTCTCACATTCCTCTTCACTCACGGCCCTGGCAGCTAACTCCTTGCATTCACTATCATCTCTCTGTAGCTCTACCAGGCCACTAGGACAATTTGGAGGGGTTTCATGGTCATCGTTAGGGTCAAGATGAGCCATAAAGGTGTCAGATAAATCCACCTCAGTCACATCATCAGGCACAGTTGGAGCGTCATTCACACTCTCATCATCCCTTTCATCAACTCTTACATTCGGTACTTTTCTGTCTGAGGTAACTGCTACTTGAGACATTGAACGTGTGACAGCACACACAGGGAAAACAGTTGGCATCTCCTTTTCGAGCTCACCGGTTAGTGGCTCGTTAACAGGGGAAAGTGACTAAATGGGGTCTGGTCGGACCTTCTCACCTGCTATATCATTCCCCAAAAGGAGTGTTACCCCGGGCACAGGGATATCTTGGGACCTACACAAAGCTATGGTGCCCTCACCCTGTAGTAACTCACATTCAATTTCGCCTTTTACCAAGTATGCATAACATTGGCCTCCAGCACCTCTCATTACAACTGGTTCGCCAGGTGGGCACTGAGTGTAAGGATTCACCATGAGGGTGCTAGTAGAACCTGTGTCTCTCAGAATTTTTACCTCATGCATACAACCATTTAATCTCACGTTGCCAGATGAAATAAAGGGATGGTAACTGTCCTGCACTGATGGTGAAATTATTATTGGCTTAACCCTAGTGGGTTGCACCACACATGCTACTACACCCCTGTCTAGATGATTTACGTTAGCTGCTAGGTACTGCTGTCGGGAGTCCTGTATTAAAGGAACTTTTGGTGCTAGGTACTCCTTCTGTCGGGAGTCCTGCATTAAAGGAACTATTGGTGCTAGGTACTCCTTCTGTCGGGAGTCCTGCATTAAAGGCACATATGGAATTTGAGATACGGCGGCAACTGTCTGCCCCGATCTCTCGGTTTTCTCCTTGGCCCAGCACTGATAAGCTAGGTGGCCTCTCATGCCACAAAAAGTACATACTTTAGGGGATACAGGAATGTTTCCTCTTTGAGCATTACTATTAATTTGGGGCCCACCTCTGTTACCATTGCCCTGAGTCGCATTTTTAGTTGGGGGAACAATTCTATTTTGGCTAACTGGGGAAGACGTTATAGGCTTGTGACTGGGTCTGTCAGATTTGTGATTGGGATACTTAAAATTAGAACTAGAATTATCGTAGGGCTTCTTTCCACGAAATTTGTTGTTGAGCACGTATGTGTCAGCCATGTCAGTGGCGTCGGCAAGACAATCTACCTTTTTCCCCTTTAAATGATAGGATACAGAAGAATCAATTTTCCATTGGAAATTTTCTAACAATGCCAACTACTTCAGATCGTTGTAGCTTGTGACTTTCTTACTCTTGACCCAATGGTTAAAAGTTTTAGTCATGGTCCTGGCAAATACCTTATGGGTTTCTTCTACTTTCTTCTGGTTTTTACGGAAAGATTGCCTGTAAGCCTCAGGCTGCAATTGATAGGTTTTTAGGATAGCTTCTTTGAGATTGTCATAATCCTGCCTAACTTCTGCTACTTCTGACAAATACGTGGGTCGAGCCTGCCCTGTCAAAACGGTTTGTAACATAAAAGGCCATTGATCTCTTGTCCACTTCATACCTCCAGCAACTCCCTCAAACAAAACAAAGAAATCCTGCTCATTATCCTCAGTGAAAGGTGGAATGACACTGGTCATAGTTAAAAAAAAAAAAAAAAAAAATAAAAAAAAAAAAATAAAAAAAAAAACAGAGAAGGAGCAATTACGTGAGCATTTGTGTTGACATTTAGTTGAGCCGTACGATATTGATATTCATATTGTTCAGTCATTGCTCTGGCTTTTATTCTGGCTTCTTCGGTATTTGCTTCGGCATTTATTCTGGCTAGTTCTAGTTCGACATTTAGTCTGGCTTGTTCGGTCTTTATTCTGGCTAGTTCCAGTACTTGATCACCGGTCAAACCAGGTGGCAATTGTTCATCAAGTTGGCTAGGTTTACTCGGGATCCCACCAACTGCTCCGTCACCCTCCCCCCCCCCCCCCCCGCCTTCTACAGGGAACAGGTGGGTTTTTATGGTCTGAGCCACCTCTACTTTAGACATGTTTGAGACAGTTAATTGGAGATGTGAGGCAAGCACTTTCAGTTCGGATTTTGACAGACAGTCAATATCAGGGGCTGTGGATTCTGATTCTATGAAAACTCGAGCATCTTCGTCATTAATTAAATGAGGCATGATTAATATTTGATTTTTAAGTAGTGAAACGGTAATGAAAGTGAGTGAAACTGTATGAAACGAATCCTGGCGAGGTCGCCACTCTTCTGTTACGTATCTTGATCCTCAAGTGGTTAACTTGATGAATCTAGATAGCACAGAGACATATATTAAGGCATCAGTCAGCTGAAGGCAAAACAAAAGTAAAATCTAATACAATTATTTCCTGTTGTTGCTTCCTTTCCTTTTGGATCTTAGGGACTTGGTATCCTTTATTGACTGATACTCTTTAATTATGAAAAATACTGAAACTAATTAAAGTCATGTAGTATTTATAAAGAATTATTATTTAACCGAAGCTTAGTAGGCTATGGTTATGAACCGAATAAGTTATATCTAAAGAAGGACTATTAATTCTATAAAAGTCTTGAAAGATAAATAT
This sequence comes from Paralithodes platypus, assembly GCA_032716605.1. NCBI lineage: Eukaryota > Metazoa > Arthropoda > Malacostraca > Decapoda > Lithodidae > Paralithodes > Paralithodes platypus. Next base: position 21,654,021 of record CM064512.1, read on the forward strand.
TAAAGTAAGAATATTTCTGTGTCTTACCCTCTTTGAAATGAATAAATAGTTTTCTTATATGTCCTTTTATTTATATTTAATGTAGTTATTATTCTTGGTTCTTGTCTTACGTAATAGTATATTATTATTATCATCAGGATTAATATCAAAGTCACATAAAAAGTTAGATATATATTTAATAATTAGATAAATGTATTTCTTAACCACGTAACATTGAGGTTTGATTATGAGTAAATTAAGTTAAAGGATCGCTTCATAGATTCGATTCAGGTCTCACTCAAATAATATGAAAAGCAAAAATAATATTTTGAAGCTAAAAACAAAAATTTCAGCTTAGGAAATCACTAGAAGTAACATTAAAATAGCCATGTTAGTCTAAGGCGATATTACTAATAAGAGACAATAGCATCACCGTACTAAGCACCGTTATGCAATGTAAGCTTAATTAAAAGAAAATTAAAGAACTCGTAAGTATTAATATAAAACAATAGTATTACTTTCATCATAACCCAATTACTTAAAGAGTTGCTTTAGTCCACAACTCAGTCAACTAAAATAGTTAAGTACATAATAGTAGCGTTAACATTAATTCCCAATCAAAAAGTTAAGTACATAATAGTAGCGTTAACGTTAATTCCCAATCAAATAGTTAAGTACATAATAGTAGCGTTAACGTTAATTCCCAATCACATATCTCACTAACCAACATAACGTAAGTTTTTACACCGAACACACTTAACACACACTTATATGTTTATTTATACACTTATATGTATATTGTGACTGACAGTCACAAACCCATTATAATACTTCACCCCATCTTCCTCCAGCTGCAAGTTCACCTTCCCAACTCCAAATGAGACTGATTTGAATGCCCACTACTCGGGCAATGATGGTGTAGGAACGAATCAGGAGGCAAATATATGGTGCGCGCCCCAATCACAGCTCCTCGAGTTGCGTAGCAGGTGTGTGGTCCAATGGAGTCTCCTGGCGTCGATCATACGTCATAGCGTCGGGTCATCGAAGTAGTTTGCAGGGTCCCCTATGACGCACGCAGGTGTGAAGGCTTGTTTGCTGGTATGCGGACGAGCTGGTTTCCCCCTCGCTGGTTCACTCGCTGGCACTCCTTCAACTCTAATTCAACTCTTAAATTAACATACAGGGCTCCGTATGTCAGAATATATATATTATATATATATATATATATATATATATATATATATATATAGTACATATATATATATATATATTCTGACATACGGAGCCCTGTATGTTAATTTAAGAGTTGAATATATATATATATATATATATACTGTATATAATGTATAGATATGGACACATAGATGTATATGACAATTAATTTATACTGTTTTGATACCACGTAAGGAAATGTAATGCGTCATAACAAAGTGTTCAACACTGAATATATAATTCTTCTAAATTGTGACAAAAATAGCCACTAAATATATTCAGACCAGGATATCCAAGACTGAAAGTGTCCGGCATTCCTTTCACGGGACCCAGGATCAAACCCAAGTCGGACACTTTCCGTTGAGCATATTTGGTATTTTATTATTATTATTATTATTTTATTTCTATTATTTTGTTGTTATTATTATTATTATTATTATAAGTATTATTATCATTATTAGTATTCGTATTATATTATCATCATAATTAGTATAATAATAATGCCAGTGATATATTGTAATGCTTTCTGCTCATTTTGTAGTAGTGTAGAGAACTACTGTTAAGGAAATTCCTATGTAAAATGTTTACCATTGCATAAAATATATGTAAAATGCATAAAATAAAATATATACCGGTATATATATATATATATATATTAGAAGTGTTGGTGTACCATATATTATACATAAGTGTGAAATAGTTAGGCTACAATCAGTCCAGTAGCAAAACATATAATCGTAAGTGTTTGGCTCTCTCTCTCTCTCTCTCTCTCTCTCTCTCTCTCTCTCTCTCTCTTCAGATTACGTTTTCATTGCAATCACTAATATTTAGGAGATACAATATAACTATATATATATGAAAACTATAATAACTTGACAGGATATGGTATTCATTATTAATTACCAACGATAGCCATGATCCCAAGGTTATTGATATTGATATTGATTTGGTATTGATAAATACGCTCAATGTAATGAAAAAAAAAAAAAAAATCATTACATTGAGCGTATTTATCAATACCAAATCAATATCAATATCAAAGGCCTTAACCTTGGGATCCCAAAGTTAATTATTATTTTTTTTTTTTTTTCATTACATTGAGCGTATTTATCAATACCAAATCAATATCAATATCAATATCAAAGGCCTTAACCTTGAGCTGCATGTTGCAGCTATAATGAGAGGTTATTGAGTGTTATTACAGTATTTCCATGTATTGATAAATACGCTCAATGTTAAGGCCTTGGGTAAAGAGTTCCCAAGGTTAAGGCCTTTGATATTGATATTGATATTGATTTGGTATTGATAAATACGCTCAATGTAATGAGCGTATCATTGATCCCAGGTACAGGATCTGTCAGTCCCACATTACATTGAGCGTATTTATTAATCTAGGGTGCCATATTGAATGGCTAGTACACAGCAAGACAATTGCCACTATTTATTTGTTTATTTTGCTACGTTTATTTTTCTGACAGCTAAGTCACAAATTTAGTAGCTTGCAATTTATATTGTTCACGATTGTTATAATTATAATCTTTATTTAAATATAATTCAGTTTATATATAATATAATATAATAATATAATATAATATAATTTATAATATATATATATAAGGCGATTATGTTTCAGATAAAAGTGGACTTCTATATCTTACTGTATACCGCGTCTTGTTTTTATTTAATATCCCCCCCCCCCCACCTCCCCTCTTTTATTCTCGTATATTATTAGCACTAGTTTTCTACAGTGATGCGCGGCTAGTCCTGCAGTGAGCAGGACTCCCCTAGACAGGTATTTGATATTATTGGTATTAATGGAATTGTTGTGTGGATTTCACAAGGTACACCAACAAAACACAAACAAATTTAAATTTCTATGAAAACACACACTGATATTTGGTATTGATAAATACTGGGGAACCAGTATGTGTAAATTGCGTTACTTTTGATAATAATAATTAAGGAATAAGCAAAGAGCAAATAAGGAAAGAGCAGGTTACAGTTAGAATATAGGATATTGATATGTATTGTTGGTATATAAATACGCTCAATGTAATTAATCTGGCTTAATCGCTTAGTTTTTTTTTTCATTAAAACGAAATTAATACGAAAAATACAAAAAGAATGCTTTATTTCGAATTAATTGCGTTGTTTGATTTGTTTTACTGTGAATTTGAAGAATTATTAGGGGTGAATCGTCTGAAGGTGATCAACTTACTTAATTTTATTTTATTTTTATTTTAGTAATGGTCAGGAGTGATGTTGTTGATGGTAGCTCGTATACCGTGCGAGTCTACAAGGACTCGCACGGACACCGTGCAGGTCTACTTGGCTGGTCAAAGACTCACATTAACTGTACGAGTCTGACCAAGTCCGAGGACTCATGCACCTCTAGCACCTTGACTCCACCAACAACACCTCTCCTAACTACTACCTACTAGTCTACTTTCAATTATTTAAGCCTGGCTACCGTTCCATGATTCGTGACACCACCCAGGGCCCGGCCCCCCGGACGATGACCTTTCTCACTTTCCGACAGCTATGGTTATTATCAGCTATGTGAATATCAGTGATGATGTATGTATTTATTTATTTATATTTATTTAAGGTATGGGTTTAGTAATTCTACTAGTGGATCAAGTCATCACTTTACTAGAGTTCTAGCCTGGCTCCCGTTCCATGATTCATGACACCACCCAGGGGGCCGGGCCCCAGATGACGACCTTCCACACTTTCCGGTAGTGACAGTCCTCCCTCGTTCTGAGATGATATAGTGTTACACCCCCCACCCCCCCCCAACCAGCCGCGGTGTTCGTTGTTTATATCGGTCTAGAGAACAAGGGGGAACAACTGCTCTCTGATCCAGGAATGAAACCTATCTCAAGAGTGGAACTACAGCTGCCTGATCTAAGCCCAACACACACCGCAGGCTGGTATATATCCCATCCAGGTGATCAACCTGGATCAGCATGGTGTTGGTGACCCGAATGATCAGTTCTGGTCACCCAGTCCCACCTGGTGATCACTCCAGGTCAGCTAGGGACACCAGTTATCACCCAGTTAAGGGCAGCAACTAGGCGTTATTCCCAAAGCAAGGGACACCAGTCATCACCCAGTTAGGGGCAACAACTGGATTTGTTCATCACCGGATTATTAGTCCGGGTCAGAATTCGGTGGCCACCTAACCAGTTAACAAACGTCTACAGTCGCATGTCGGGTTCCCTCAGAGGCTCGAACTGCATCCCGAGCGGTGAGAGGCGTTAGCTGTACCCACTCGCCCGTGTCAACTGGCTGATTTTATATAAAGTATTTGGTATATTTAAGCATACTATTATACGTATTATAATAATTATTATTAGTATTATTACTACTATTATTATTATAATTAGTAGTAGTAGTAGTAGTAGTAGTAATATATATATATATATATATATATATATATATAATATCGGTATTTTATTAGTGTTACTGTATTGTTACGGTATTAGTATTGTTATTTACTATATATATTATATATATTGAAGTAATAAGAATTATTGCTAATTTTATTTAAATTAATATTATATTTGTGATGGTAGTAATGCTAATGTGAATAAGAATATCTTAACATATTTGAATAAAAAAGTATTTCAATACACAATTACCATGAATTATATATCAATACCGCAAATTAACCCTTTCACGCACATATGACGCAGAGGTTGCCAGATTAGCAATAAGAAATAGAGTTCTCTCACTCTTATAATTACCTCGCCAAAATTAGTTTTCTGCCCACAGCTAACTCAAAGACAACTGCAGAGGTTGAAGTAACTAAACTAAAGGTTTCTAAATACCCCTGATGGTAACGAAGGCTTTAAAGTATCCCTGACAGGCTCAAAATCGCGTCATATGTCGGAGGGTTAAAAACACACTATAATTATGTGTATGTATACAAAATATAAGCCTTTGTCGTGAGTGTTGTTGTAAAACAGATACAACAATATAACAAGATGTACAGGTCCCTGCACAAGTTCCAGTACTCTCGCAGATTTTACTACTGTAAGAAAAACATGTATAAACCAATTGTCAGTCTTATTTACTTAAAAGTTACATACACAAGTGAATTAACTACTGCATCGAAAGAAAATATCCTAATTCAAGAATACTAGTTTTAATTTCATAATTATAATCTCAGAGATAAATCAATCTAGTGCAAGAAACTGTACCAGTATTACTACTACTACTACTACTACTGCTACTACTACTACTACTACTAATAATAAAAATAATAATACTAATAATAATAAATGATGATAATAATGATATGCAGTTATGAGTATAATTTATGTCTGCTTTGAATAATGACCACTAATCTTGGACTATTTGTAACTATTATTTGGCTTACTTACTTACTTGTTACTTGGTGTGGAGTTTCTCAGCCGCGCTCCGTCACTAGATGTGACGCTCGTCGCAGCTGCCCTTTAAACCATCTAGCACTTGTAGTCTTGTCTCACAGTGCCATCTTCTAAGTCATAACACTCCCTGAACAAATGTGTTTTAAGTGACTTTTTAAAGGCCTTTATGTTATAAAAGGGTTAGACCTTTATGCCTGACTCGATCCAGCGTCTGCGAGCTGAAACACAAGCCGGGACAGCTTGGCCGTAGTATAAGTAAGGATCTGTGGTAGTAAAAAGGATTAAGTGAGCTAGTTCGAGGCCTGTTTATGCTTGAGGCCCTTTTTAAATTGAATACAACCGTCTAATAATAGCCAAATATAGTTAAAAACACGTCGCCGGTACGGAAAGGTTAATTGTACAGTTGCTTATATAAGTTCTGTTCCTCGTCGTGATCTTATGTATGAAAGTCAATTTAGTATGAATGAATGGCGAGTGCGGTTTTATGTAATTATCAGTTGACTAATCAGATGAATTAACAACTGCATAACATACTGCACTCGTAATTCAATGTGCGCATTACATATCCAAGCATAAGGTCACGGAGAGGAACATAACTTATATATGGGCAACTGTATTATAAGGTCATGGAGAGGAACATAACTTATATATGGGCAACTGTACCATAAGGTCACGGAGAGGAACATAACTTATATATGGGCAACTGTACCATAAGGTCACGGAGAGGAACATAACTTATATATGGGCAACTGTACCATAAGGTCACGGAGAGGAACATAACTTATATATGGGCAACTGATAAGGTCACGGAGAGGAACATAACTTATATATGGGCAACTGTACCATAAGGTCACGGAGAGAACATAACTTATATATGGGCAACTGTACATAAGGTCACGGAGAGGAATATAACTTATATATGGGCAACTGTACCATAAGGTCACGGAGAGGAACATAACTTATATGGGCAACTGTACCATAAGGTCACGGAGAGGAACATAACTTATATATGGCCAACTGTACCCAATAATATTGTTAGGTTCATCTCTCTCTCTCTCTCTCTCTCTCTCTCTCTCTCTCTCTCTCTCTCTGTGGTATTTTTAGTTTGCTCCTTAGATCTCAATCATGCTAACAAAAAATACCCCCATGACCCCCCCTTCGAGATAAATATGTACATTTTTCGGTAGAAACATGTCGTGGCCGTAGGTCGTTTCCTCCTAAACTACAGGTTCACTATAATTTGCCAGGAAAACAATCGACCCCTAAATGGCACGAAAGGTCTTAAAATTGACATACAGGGGGCAAAAGGTCGCCAAAGTAATGAGGTGAATGTCTGATAATCTCAAAACTAATGGGGCTAACAATGAGGGCAAAGGAGGTCCAGCAGAAAAACACGTAAGACAATATCTGAATTTAATTGCCGTGATTGTGTGATGGAGGATTATACTTAGTCAACCAAATGTATCTCCAATTATTATACCTCAACCGTCGATGCCGACAAACCAATATATATATATATATATATATATATATATATATATCCCAGCAATGGGGTATGTGCCTGAGTATATACATACATACATACATACAGTACATACATACAATACAAATGCGCTAAAGAACAAAAGCACGTATTTGAAGAGGTTAAAATTGATATCTGTCGTCAAACAAGTAATTCAAAGCCCAAGACAAATATTTGCTGGGCTTCAGTTCATGACTGTTTGAAACATAGTGGGTGGGAGGGTGTGGAGAAGCGGAAAATACTCCTATATTAATTGTTTACTTGGGGTGGTTAATGGGTTGACTGTTAGTGAGTCACCCAAGCATAGCTCAACACCCGGTTCAATACTCCGGGTGGAAACTTTTTTTGTTTCTACATAACATTTGATTAGTTTACTTTATCGTATACAATAACTTCCTTTAATGCATGTATCATTATACTGTACATGTATTGAACATAACTGTTTATTGTAATTATATAATTGTTCACCAACCAACTTTACTTCTTAACTCAATTAATGAAATCAACAAATACATGTGGCACTCCAAGGACTCACACCGAAATTCCGCGCATTTATGCATTACGCTATCAAGAAGGTATAACAACTATAATATTATTGGTATTTATAGTAGTGAAAACAATATTATTAATGCATTTTACAACACTGCTACTACCGATAATTACAATATTTATGGAAACAATAGTAACATTATTACACGTGAAATTACCAAGATAAAATATGCAATTACAGTATAAATAATAATAATAATAATAATAATAATAATAATAGTGATAATATTCATAACAATACTAATTTAATAAATATAATATAAATATTAATATAACTGTATACAAATAAATAAGATGTGTTATATATAATGTCATTAATGGTAAAGTTGATAGTTAACGAGCTTTAAATGCAACTTGTTAACACCCTATTACCGCTACTCTAATCAGTAGAAGGAAATACACTATAGGAAATAAGACAAAACTATAATCTGTTTCTTTTCAACTGACGCTAAATTGAAAAGTTCCCATCAAGATTTCTCATTTATTTTGAAGATTTTGGAGATATGGTGCTAAGTACATAAACTTGGTCTGTATATGAAACAGACAAAATGGTTTCTTATTTTTTCGTTAGCTATCGAGAAATCAGTTGTTAAGGGATCCAGTTTACCGTCAGATGAAATTAAAGAGTGAGGAACGATAATGAACAGTTATGTCAGCTCAACAGCTGTATATCAAGTACATTTAGGTTACTACATTTGTCACCTTCAGTGTTATTAGGTGTTGTTAGTTTTTTTTACCAGCTCTTCTCCGAGTATAGTAATATTTAAGGGTAGGTTTTTAGTTTGTGCCCTAGACCTCCATCAAGCTTAAAACTATACCCCCCCCCCCCCTAGACCACCTTTCAAGATATATTTGTACATAAAGTAAAACATAAATAAATAAATAAATAAATAAAAATGTCCACCCGGAGCATTGAACTGGGTGTTGAGCTTTGCTTGGGTGACTCACTAACAGTCTAACCGTTAACCACCCCAACTAAACAGTTCACATAGGACCATTTTCCGCATATTGTATTGTACTGTACCTTAGCTAGTATACAATACACCGAAAACTCTCTATTCCAAACCGATTATCCCGAACATACTATATGTGCAGACAACTTACTTATTACCTACCAATTATCACCATCCATACAACTGAGCTCCAGCCACAACCAATAAAACAATACTCAAACTCTCAATATAAGTGCCATACTGTGCCAACATTTTAGACATTAAAAACGCCGAAATCCAACGTAATTCTACTCATTCATCCTAATATATATGATTAATATCCAGCCAAGATTATTAAACACTCATCAAAAACAATGTGGCCTGCATGGGGATCGAACCCACGACCTTCGCGTTATCAGCACGGCACTCTAACCAACTGAGCTGACAGGCCAACAAACACCACTGCAGAGAAAGGAACAGGCAATGATTCAAGCAGTAAGCGTTATTCTAGTGTACCTTTGGACTTACAAAGGGCCGCTCTTGGGCAGTATGGTCAACTAGAATGAACTGATCTAAATGACCCGCAAGCAGGACAAAAAATAAAAATGCATATTTGTCACAGTTCGTTGAGGGCGGGGGGGAGGGGGGGGGGGGGGGTGCAACAAACTACTCTTGGGTGGTATGAAGTTCGTGGGTTATAATATATTATAGATTATTTTGTCTAATCTGTTTTTGTAATTAACTATCAAATCAAAATGGCATATCCAACTGTGCAATGAGTTAGGGCAGCGCTACTATTATCACTACTACTATCATCACTACTACAGTCACCATCATCACTACTACTATATTTTAAAGGTTAATCTCGAGATAGTCCTGAGTATACAGAAATGGTTGAATCAAGAAGTAAGTTTAAGCAAGCAATAAAACAATGTAATCAACATGAAAATAATGAAATATGTAAGTCTATTGTTGATAAGTTTTGATTGAAAATTAAGGAACAGTTTTGGAAGGAAGTAAAGATCAAAAGAGGCAAAGACAAAACTACAAATATCATTGATGGTTATTCGGATCCTAATGAAATTATAAAACATATTTTCTAATATGTATTTAATGGATATCGATAATCCTGAATTAATCGGTAAACAAGTTTGAAAGGAAATGGAAAGAAGGTAGGAAAATGAATGTTGTAACCTCGCATATATCATTGAAGCGAGCCATTTGTATATTAAATATTGGCGTTGGGCATGATGGATTACACTGGCTTTTTGTGAAGGATGCAACAGATAACTTGTCTGGAGCGGTGTGAACTATAGGCTACAGTATATATATCCCGAGTCCCTTGTTCAAACCACCATCTCAACAAGTCCGGCCTATTATTATTATTATTATTATTATTATTATTATTATTATTATTATTATTATTAGTAGTAGTAGTAGTAGTAGTAGTAGTAGTATTAAATCCCTTGAAGCCAGATCCATAGTTTACGTAAACAAGGTATTTTTCCTTCAAGATAACCCTATTACTGGATGTAACCCCTTCTGTACCGTCGACGTATTTTTATTTTTTATTCTAACTTTATTGAGACGATTTTGTGCAGTTTAAGAAGATCTGTGGTAGTAGAAAGTGTTGTGTAACATTGTTTGAAGCCTGTTAATGGCGGGATGATCTTTTTTAAACTGAATAAAATCGTCTAACAATAGCCGGTATAAAATAATTATGACTCACTGTGATGTATCACAATTTTTCATTACAATGAGCGTATTTATCACATTCAGAATATCTAAGAATGTACACACTTTCCAACTGCTCTATCATTATCTATTCAGAGAGATGTGGATCGTGGAATACATAAATGTTGATAAGCAGAAGTTCTGAAATGTGAAGAAGAGATTGTTAAATCATGAGCGCTAACAGTGCTAAAGGGGTTAAACCACTGACCTATCTCCCAGTATATATATATATATATATATATATATATATATATATATAGTTATATATATAGTTATATTTGCACATGTACACTTTAATATAACAACACTCACGGATAGGGTCAGGAAGGAACTTCATCAGGAAAACTGTCTTGAAACACTCACCTGAAATACAAAAGATAGAATTAGTATAAAACAAATGACACTATAATTGCTTAACATTTTGTAACTAATATTATTTCCTGCTAGTATATTTTTAGTATATTTTCTGCTATGGATAGTGGACACATTAATTATGATTTAGGTTATAGTATGTTATAGACTCGGATACTGTGACTCCGATACATTCACCGCTAAAAGTGCTCGTGTGACCCAGGCTTAACTGCTACAGGTTGTATCTATCTCAAAACAAAACAGTCACACACAGACAAAATAAAGATCCGTCAAAATGTCTGGACCCACGGAGCTTGAAGCAATTTATGTCGTAGGACAGATAGATTGAGGGAGAGAGTTCCCAAGGTTACTTGTTGAGTGGACAAACAAAATGGGTTCACTTATGGATTAGAGAGTTGACAGAATAGAGGTGGGAATGTGTTACAGTGAGAATCCTAGTAAATAAGAGTCCTGAGGAATTACACCGGGACAACTGAGATTTGAGACGGTGATAACTATTAAAGGAAATCCATGAAAATCTACATGATACCACATTATTATCCTGACCATTTTATCACAACCAAAGACATGATAACAACTGTAAAGTATTAAGTTTACTTTGTATATCTGATAATAATGTATTAGGACTGGTTTTGAATAGTCTTTCGTTTGACACCCTGACACCCTGACACCCTGTCGTATACGATACCCATCTCACCTTGTAACCGATGTGTATTAATCAATACCAAATATCAATTTGGTATTGATAAATACGCTCAATGTAATATCAGTGTGGAATGGTTTCATATTATATTCCACACTGATATTTGGTATTGATAAATACGCTCAATTATATTGCTAGGTATCTACAGACAATTTTATTCACCTTAGGCATAACACTTATATTTCTCTATTTTCTATATGTCCATCTTTCTTAATCTTCCGCATAACAATGATTCAACAATATACTAGTTTGGTAATATATATATATATATATATATATATATATATACATATATACTGTATAAATATATTTATCATAACCTGATCACCTTCCAAAGTTGAAAAACCTCGTCAGCAAATAAGCTTCAATATATTACTAATTGATGTCATCTAAAACCTACAAGAAACAGTTAAAACCTAGCCTCACGTTCAGTTTCCTAGTGTAGTAATCGATCCGGAAAACGGAGAATGATGCTGATTTGTTTTCATTTTTGGCTATAATAATAGTGAAATTAGCAACTTTTATTACCAAGCATTATTACGGCAACATGGAATTACATGGAATTACTAGACAGTAGATGTTTTGTGGAACGTATGGGAAGCGACATAAGGATTGTACAAGAATGAATAGCTGGAAGGACGGAGTGAAAGAATATGTGTACCATGTTAAAAAAATGTCATAAAGTCTTTATGAGGACCTTACACGATCATGACAAGCAACCAGACACTACTATAGTGATACCACAGGAGGGGGACGTTAATAACTGTGAACCCCAAACACAGCATCTCCTCGGGGAGGAGCTTAACTCTACCTGCAGCATCATTAGTGTAGTCATTGTTCTCATCATGGTCGTTATTAATGACCAGCCACGGTGTATGTTGTTTTATGGTCTAGACCAGGGGGGAACTACTGTTCTCTGGTCCAGGAGTCGAACCTAGCTCAGAGGGGAACTACAGCTTCCTGGTCTAAAGCGCTCCCAACTCAGCCACCGCGACTGGCCAATAGGGATATCTTAGAACTTATATTTATATATGAGGAAGTGCTCAACTTCTGTCTTTTCAGTAGATTATAATTATTTGTATTGTGTCATATAATATTTATTTTTCAATTTCGCATAGCTGTTAAGAGTTGCAATTGACTGCAATATTATTTTCACGCACCCAACAGTAAGAACTGTGTTATACTTCCGGTTATAGTTTGTGCAAGTAATGCTTCAATGTTTATATCATAATTGAATTATTGTTTATAGTAATGCAGTAAACGTATTCGTCATGCGTTGTTAAATACAAGAGTTTGTAATTCGAGAGTTACTTTAGTTTAGAGTTTCTTATGATTAACGATTGGTGCAAGTTAAGTGAGAATTGTATCCTTGCTATTGATCACTACGCAACCCACCATCAACCTGATATCACGATATATATACTGTATATATATATATATATATATATATATATATATATATATATATATATATATATATGTGTGGTATTAATGAAATGCATGTACAAATATTAATGGGTGATATTAAACACCAAATTAACATTCCTACGATCATAGAGGTGTGTCAGGAAAGAAAACATCAAAGTCAAACATTAGTTCGTAAAGGCATAACAGTGTAATATCATTGATTAAATTTTGTTTGACTATAATGAGCATGCTCACATCAAAGTCACTATTAATTGATTAAAGGCAAACTGTGTAAAGAAAACAGCATGTTGATATAAAGAATATGTCCACATCAAAGTAAAAACCCTACCCCCCAACAAAATAAAAACATAATCATCAGCTGGGATAATGTTATGGGATACTATAAATCACAATTACAATTAAATCTTGTGAGTACTCATTGCCAGTAATTTCAAGCCGGTATCACACGAGCGTTTTTCCCTCAACTGTTATCGTCAACACTGGTCTGGCAACTTATGGAATAAACTTGTATTATAATTCTGCCACTGAAGTTCATACATATTCATTTTAGTTTTTTCATTCGAGTGTAAACGATCCCAGAAATGTTGCCGGAATTTTTTTGATCATCTAAGATTGACGATAACAGCTCTTGCGTTGGAATATAATACTGGAAATATCGGGGTTTACAAACTATCCCAATTATGTCAAGAACATTACAGATGAACGCGGAGTTAACTATAGAAGATGACGCATTAATGTCCGCTTTATGGCTATTATTAAACGAGTATGTTCATACTTGGAAGGGTTTATGGAAGTCAGAGGGTTAATTGAGTCTTTACCCTCATTGTGTTCACAGATCCTTCCTAATTTGTATACAAGCGTCAAATGGTAGCCAGAATAAACTGTCAAAATACGTCATAATCTTTAAAGGGTGATACTAATGTATGCAATTATTTACTAGGTATAACAATGCTACCATTATTGAGAGGGTTAGTTTTTAAATGTTGGGAGATTATTCATTTGTAAAGCAGTTAATTGGGGGTTAAGAGCGCTATGTTTGTCAAGGCAGTTTTTGAAGTATTGGACAGTACAATATTCAATAATATTTCTAGGCAGTCCATGCCATAAGTTTACCACTCAATTGACAAATATTTTTTTTTTTTCCTCATCTGAGTGATAAGGTTTTCCAACGATCTCCCAACCACTTCCTCTAGTGTAATTTGATTGGTTAATTGTAAAGTATTTGTTGACATCCAGTTTGTATAGACCTTTTAATGATGTTAAATAAGTGAACTGAAAAACCTTGTTAACTAAATGTACTTGACCTACCCGGTATTAATGATGAACTTCCAGAACTGTTTATAATCATTACTCACAAGTCTCTCACAATTACACTAAGTCTTGTATTACTGTTACTATTATCTTCATTAACAATGTAATTACTATTAGTAGTAGTGTTGTTAAATGCATTATTATGATCATCATTACTATAATTACCGGTATTTTCATTATTATTATTACAATATACAGTTATATATTTATGAGCATAATGATGCATGCAGTTAAATAAAAAGAAAATATTATATACGATAAAGTAAAATAAAGGAAAACAAGGCAAATAAAAAAAAATGGACACCCGGAGTATTGAACCGGGTGTTGAGCTTTGCTTGGGTGACTCACTAACAGTACCCGTTAATCACCCCAAGAAAACAGTTCACATAAGACCATTTTCCGCTACTCAACCCCACCCACCCGTTATAATATTATTTCAAACTGCCGTACACTAAATACAAATTATTGTCTTACCCGATAAATGACTTGTATTACACACACATTATTTGTCACCTCCTCACATTACACGTATGATAGATTCGGAGTAAATTATTTTATTGGTAATTGTGTTTCTATAATTAATGGGATTTTCTAGTGCATTGACGTATTCCTTCCTATGTAAGTTATTACATTATTTTGCTTAATTATAATCGTGATAATTAACCACATTGCTACCAGCTACTCTAATTTTAAGATGTATTAATAATATTTGTAAAATGTATAAACATAATCGAGAGCTGCAGTACTCTAAATAAAGTTATAAAACTGTCAGAGATTTCAATGATTAATCGGAATGTGGGGGCATAATATTTAAGCCTTAGCTAAGGTCCCACAATGGGTGCCTTTAATTCACTGATCTTGTTACTTCCAGGCATTTGACCACACAATCACGACAATTAAGAGAGAGAGTGAGAGAGAGAGAGTGAAAGAGAGAGAGAGAGAGAGAGTTATGGAATGTTCATATTCAGACGTATAGTTAGTTATGTGTCAACATCTGTTTGTTTAATCTATATCGGCGACATACTAAAAAGTTGTATACTAATAGGATATACTGTAATTATTTGTTATATAATTAAACGCAAATGTAACGGTTTTTGCCACTATTTAATGCATTTCCTCTTTGAATACATACAGTACGTATGTCCTTACAAGATTATCCTAGTTATTATGTTGCGTCTTTCTCGCTTTTCTATCGCTACTACAATACTCAGTGTTCCTCGGAGCTTTCCCAGTGTATACCACCTCCTCTAAGTAGGGTACGTAGTACCCGTCTTGCAACACAATCCCACCCCCACTCTGTGCAACTCTTCAACCCAAGAGTGAAACTTTATGTTCAGACTTTCTTCTATTCAACTACTGAGCTCTGGAACTCTCTCCCAGAAGCAGTCTTTCCCTCTTCCTATGACTTAAATTGCTTCAAACTCCGTGTGTCCTGGCATTTTAGCTCGAACGTCCTTTGATTTTGTCCCTTTCACTCTTTCAACTCTGGGGGAGGCACTCGCTGCAGGCAGTTGTGCCTTTTGTCTCCCTCATTCACATAGAAAAAAGAAAAGAAAACAACAATCAAATGAACACATTATAGGGTGTGAACTGCTTGTTTTCTCTTTCTTGGTTGTATCCATTCGGCCACATTCAGCCAACTGTTTTGAAACATTAATCCCCAACTATGTGTCGATTTTTTATGGAGAAATTTAGCTTCGCTGGAGACATTTTCTACCGAAAAATTTACAAATTTAGACCGCTATCAAACTCATTATCCAAAATATGGTGGCTCGCTATCGCTTGCCAGGTATAACTCGACACCTGGATGAGGATTAATGTCTTAAAACAGTAGGCTGAATGGGGCCGAATGGATATAACCCAGAGAGAGTACAAAGCAGGTCACCCCCCTTAAAAATTACTATACTCGAAGATAACCTTTTGAGAGCTAGACCAGAAACATAACACACACTAATAACACTGAAGCTGACAAATGTAGTAACCTAAATATAGTAGACATACACATGTTGAGCTTACATAACTATTTATAATCATTCCTCACTATACTCGGTTTAATTTGATCTGACGGTATACTGAATCCCTTAACAACTGATTGCTCGATAACTAACGAAAAATTAAGAAACTACTTTGTCTCTTCTTCATATAAAATCCAAGTTTATGTAATTATTACCACAGTTCACTCCAAAATCTTCAAAATAACTGAGAAATCTTGATGGAAACTTTACCGTCAGTTGAAAAGCAAGAGTATAGTATTTTCTGATTTCCTATAGCTTATTTCCTCCACCTACTGATTATAGTAGCCGTAATAATGTGTATGTTAATAAGTTGCATTTAAAGCTTGCTAACTCACAACTTTACCATTAATACCATTATATATAACAAATTTGATTTATATTATTATTATTATTATTATTATGTAGTTGTTTTTATCAATATTATTATTATTATTATTATTATTATTATTATTATTATTATTATTATCAATACTGTAATTGCATATTTTATCACGCTAATTTCACGTGTTTTACTGTTACTATTATTTTCATAAATAACACAATTACTGGTAGTAGCAGTGTTGTTAAATGCATTAATACAATTATTAACACTACAATAATTACTGGTAATTATATTGTTGTTATTACAATATACAGTTATATCTTTGAACATAATGATGCATGCATTAAAGGAAGGTAGTATATACGAAAAAGTAAACAAATAAAATATATAATAGATTCACATTTGTTTTCACCAACCCACCAATAACTTATAAATAAACCAAATTAATTAAATCAATGAAACCAATGAATATGTGTGGTACTCCAAGAACTCGAACCTACAAAAATTGGCCACCCGGAGTATTGAACCAGGTGTTGAGCTTTGCTTGGTTGACTCACTAACAGTCTACCCGTTAACCACCCCAAGTAAATCGTTCACATAGGATCATTTTCCGCCACTCCACCCCTCCAGTCCGCTTTGTTTCCAGCTTGCATGAACTAAATTGCACGAAATGTTTGTCTACGAAATATGATTGTAACCTCATCAGATTGTACTAGTTCGAATTAAAATACTACCCCGCTATGGACATTCCTAGGTCCAGTGTAAGATATACCTTCAAATAACTAGTAATCCATACTTCCTTAAATTCTTTTTCCGTGTATGTTCAAGTACTTCCTCCATGTTTTCTGATTAATAAAATTTCTAGTTAATCTTGTGAATAATTCGGTCCAGCACGTTATACGGTGAATATCATCAGTTTGACATTAAATGCAAAAAACGTCACCGGTACAGAAGGGGTAAATATATATCAATTATTGTTATCCCTTGAATAGCGGAAGAAACTCTTTTGTTGATACATGTAAGTATTGGCGAAGTGTGGAAGAATATCTCTATATCTCTCTCTCTCTCTCTCTCTCTCATATATTATAACTAAAGTAGCACACTTTAAAAATTCACCTACTAGACGATACAGAGTATGGGGCGAGGGAACAAGAAAGTGGTCCGGACCCTAAACATTCGAACTTTAAATGTTGTTTCTGTTCGGGCTCCGTCTTGAGTCGGCCACCCCCAGCTATGGGATAATAGTGCCTGAATATATATATGCATACATACATACATACAGTACATAACATATATATACACCAGTTTTCATAATTTTTCATATATTAATAAACTTTACATTTCATACGAACGATTCGTCCGTGATGTCAATGCCCTCCCATGATTAACTACTAACACGAAGAATAATCCATGTATACGCTGGATACATTAGATAACACACAAACAAATGACAAATTAGATATATATATTGTTTATATTTGACGTATTAAAAAGCTCACTTATTCAATAAGAAATTCGAATATTATAATTTATATTGAGATTAAAGACATTGATTATGGGGTTGTTTATTTTTAGATTATATGTTGATCCCCAGTAAATATAAGCCTTTTACACACATGAACCGGGTAACCTTAAGGGGGGTGACCTGCTTTTTGTTATTTCTGTCCTTCTCTCTTTTTCTCTGGCTTGTATCCATTTGGCCCCATTCAGCCTACTGTTTTAGGACGTTTATCCCCATCTAGGTGTCGATTTCTTCCTGGCGAGCGATAGCGAGCCAGCATTATATGAAGAAATCCGGCTTCGCCGGAGACATTTTTCTATCGAAAAATGTACAAATTTAGCCTGCTGTCAAACAAAAATAAAAAATATGCTGGCTCGCTACCGCTCACCAGTAAAATATTGACACCTAGATGGGGATAAACGTCTTAAAACAGTAGGCTGAATGAGACCAAATGGAGACAAGCCAGAGAAAGATAGAAAAGGACAGAACAAAAACAGGTCACCCCCCTTAAACGTCAATATTATTTATATGAAATTAAATGTCAAATAACTTATGTACAGTCGTGGTTAGGGTTGAACAATAACGAATAAGTTGTACATGGCCGTCTTATTCTTAGTTCCCACTGGGTTGATACGTCTTATTATCGCCAAGGTAATGGGGTGAAACATATTATAATATCTTAACTAATGTAGCGTTTACGGGAGGCCCCACACAACTCTCTTGGACCAAATAGGGTTAACATCGTAAACGGCTTCACATAAACACACATATACGCTCAATTACAAACACACATATACGCTCAATTACAAACACACATATACGCTCAATTACACGGAGAGACATTATCTGTAGTAGGTCTATACATTGTATTAACCCCTTCTGTACCGACGACGTTAGTTATATTTAGACGCTTTTGTGGCGTTCTTGTAAGAAATATGGTAGTAAACAGTGTTAAGTGAGGTTGCTAGACGCCTGTAGATTGCTTTTTAAACGGAATACAATTATATAATAAAGCCAGAATAAAGTTGAATATATGTCACCGGTACAGAAGGAGTTACTTATATGCACGACAGTAAAGTATGAGGGTTTGGTTGACTTTTATGTTTGGGGAGATCCACAGACCAAGTAACTCAGCCAGTATGAGAGGTCCCGGGTCAAGTCTCTGTTTGAGCACCCATTATATTTTGCTACGTTTCGGAGGCGGTTACTCCACTATCAGGCAAATCTAAAAATGACAAATATACCACTTGTAATAAAACACTTGTATCATTGTGAGTTACAATAATTTCATAAAGTGCATGCAGGCGTTTCGTTCGTGGCCACCCATTCGGGGATCACGGCGTCCGGCAATAAATAGATAGATACAATAATAATTGTATTTGTTTTATATAATTAACTTACATTATCATGTATTAAAGTTCCAAAATTAACAAAGGCGTCTGCCGTTCGCATATAATACAACAATAACGTTACCCATATATACAATTAAATAACGGATACAGGACAAATAAGAACAAGGTGTTAAACGTTTGGCTCAATTACAACTAGATGTCCTACAGCCTCTGTGGAGCGGTCCGAGCTAGCAGACTCAGGTTACTGGTTCAAACGATCATAGGTGGTCAATGTGGCATATTTTATTACCGTGATTTATATTGTTATTGTTACTATTATGTGTTTGTGATGATGATGATGATTCATAGTTTAAATGTTCTTGTTTGTATTAATACCAATATATCATAACTATAATTTACTTTGATTAACCGTTTATTTGTATATTTCACTAGTTATTTTCAGCCTCAGGTCAGGTAAGGTGAAGGTATTGAGGGATAAGCCTTTACAAGTCTTACTTTCCAAAGAGTGTTAAGAGTTGAGAAGGAGTGTTGGAGAGAGAGGAAGCTGTTGGAGTGGCTTTGTCTGTGTACGTTATCGAAGTGTCGCCCGACTGGGTGCGCCAGAAAACATTATAATACATGAATTACATACACTAATTTACAGCCACACAAACGAATCTCGCTCTCACTCACTCTCTCTCACTCACCATAATACTGTGGATCCAAATCAATTATTTGCATACCATTAGTTTTGTTAATGTATTCATTGTTTGTTCTAACATATAAATATATCAATAGCAGCGCCTGATGTTAGCAAGCAACAACAACCAGTTGTATCCGAAAATAAAGGTTAAAGGTAGTTACGGGAAGAACACGATAAATAAGTATAAAGTTTATATCAATGACAAATAGATGGTTGACATTCTCTTTGCAGCGGTCCTATCTCACACACTCTGGGGTCAGGGTTCCAACGATCATATAATACCATGAACATATTTTGTTATGTGTATTTCAATTATTTTATAATGTATAATATGTATTATTATTTTTATTATTAGTATTATTATAATATATAATTATTATTATTGTTATTATTATTAATATTACTTTATCATTATTATTATTATAATAATACTTATTAGTATTACTTGTATCATTATCATTATTTATATCATCTGTATTATTAGTATTCCTATTATTACAATACATACTCATTTAAAGTGAGTTTTTTTTTTTGGTAGTAATTGGAAGGAGTATACCCCACCCCTTCCGGAGAATAGGTGGCAGATGCCTTTCAACTCATTCCCATCACGATCTTCCCAGTTTTTCGTCCACACAATAAATACGGTGACCGGTCAACTCAACCAGTAGACCATTTCAACCAGTAGCTCTCAACCAGTACCAAATCAACCAATACGGTTAGGTTAGGTTAGTACTATATTTTGGCACTGGTTTGGTTGGTCTGGGTTAATTTGGCACTGGTTGAGAGCTACTGGTTGAAATGGTCTACTGGTTGAGATGACATGGAACCAATAAATACACTCTGGAACTCTCTCCCTCAACCTGTTTCTGCCTCATCATATGACTAGCATGTTTTAAGTTCCGTGTATTCACAAATGTTGACTCATTGAGTCTGGCGTTCTATTATTTGTTGTTTTTTCAATTTGGGGTTGGGGGGGGGGGGATGTAACAGGCATCCTTGCCTTTTGTTTCCTTCATACACATAGACAAACTAAAATCGTCTAAGGTTACCCAGACTACTACTATGAGACATCATCTACACTGAAGGGATAACACTAACTCTGAAGACGTCATCATTAATATTTTGCCAGACACAAAGTAATGATATTGAGCCGTTTAATCAGAAGGCGATATTTATACCCTATTAACGGGTTATCTTACGGCGATATTAGATGTATAAGAAACCAGTATATTAACAGCATATATGCTTTTCCCGCGACGTCTAAACTTCCGCATATTATTTTAATCTAGACTATAATAAGTTGTGAATATTAAGTATATGACTTATGGTAAAGTATTAATAGCGCTAGAATTACGACGTCGGTATTTTGGATACGATTATCAGTGGGAGATAATATTTCATAAATGCTTTGTTTATCCAGGCCGGGACAATCTGGTGTTACGACTGTAATGTATATGGAAATAAATTCAGGAAAATTTACTTTAAATTGCCTTGCCTTGGCCACTTTATCATATCCAAAGCCATGAACAGCAGTGTAACTCATACTATAGTTTATTTATTATATTTTTTGTTTTTTAAAAAGACCTCAGTCTACGTATTGTGAAAAACCTGTTATCCTCCGGCACATTGTGGGGTTGAGTGAGTGAAGCCCCCGGGGGGACAGTGAATGAAGGAGGATGCATGTTTTTCATAATACGTGTTGCTAGCCCCAAACGCGCGAGCAACTGTGGCTTTCAACCATCCGACACATCCCCTAATTATACCAGAAAGCTCAACCCTTACCGCTATACCTATAATGAACGGAGTATAGCACTATTAGGCATATATGGCAATAATAACTAAAACTAACAGACTCTGCATT